>OW388301.1:63587959-63947959 GCA_936450465.1 Gibbula magus
TGGGGAATTGGGAACCTCATACTGTATCCATGCTTCTTAACCAATGAAACCCCATCTTTCATCGGCCATGTTGACTGATCCGAGCAACTTCAAAGATCTAGTCATTTGGCTCTTAGGAGTTTCGTAATTCGCATATGTCCATCGAATTCATTGTATATCTGATGTAAATAACACAAATGAACTGTCTTTGGTATTTGTCTCTGATTTGGTCTTCTTCTTTTATCAGCAATTTTATGATCAATTTTTTTCAAAAACTCAAATAGCATATTTAGAGGAGTAAGTAAACAGTAAACAGTAAACGAGAAAACGTTTATTTTATGTTTATGTTATCACTATGACGTGTCAAATGTAACTTTTACAACGGCGTCGCTGATTGCACAACTAGATTAAATTTCATCCAATCAAGTACACTCCATTTCTGCGCTCGAATTCAGGTCATGTAGAACAGAGGTTAGGATAGGAAATCTGAGGGGAGTAACCTCTGTGGGAACAGAATGAAATGTAGCTTCATTTACAGAAAACAATAACTGAAATTTTAGTCAAATCGTTTCGGTAAAATATGTCATTAATGAAGAATTATCAGAAACTGTCAGATTTAAACCAACACGGTTCCAGTTTTGAGGGTGCGGGTGCCATGGGTGGTTTTCTGAAGTTTAAAGTAAAGTTGAATGACACAAACTGTCATTATTGGACTAAAACAAGAACAACCTTTAACAAGGCATGGTTGGAGGCATCTTGCTAAGGCTAAAACATATTATAAAAAAAGTATATGTATATCATATGTACAAAAAGCAAAATGAAGACTCCATTGTGGACATTTTTGGGATAAACGCTTTGATTACTAATCACACAATTAGTTGTTCAATTTAAAAGTTTCAAATAAAAGTATTGTACCTCGATCGTTTAGGCTGTGTGTTCAACTTCTCCAATTAATTAACATATTTTGAAGTAGACCTATATTATGAATTTAATCAAAACGTTGAGAGTTTTGTCAGTGTTAGATTCCATAGCAATACGAAGATGTAGGCCTATTTCCCCTGAAACAAGCAGTCAACCATTTGTTAAAAGCTTTGCTAATTAAAAATTTTACCAATTCGATTGGTTATGAAGCATATTTCGGTTTATCTGTGGAACGAAGTCGTAATATAGATCTATTTTAGTCCAAGGATAATGACCTGATATTCCCATGCTTTGTGCATTCAGTTCGGACATAAATATGGTTCTGCCCAATATTTGTTTATACATGTATACTGCCGGCCAAAAGAATCGCCTACTAGATATCTTATCAGACATTGTAAAATGTATAATGAACACACTAGCGATATTATAGCATAATGAAGTTGCACCATTTCTGCATTATATATTTGAATTTCAGAAGTTCATGTCACGAAAGAATGGTGATTGTTGAAATGATAAAACAATAATTGTTCAGTTTTCGATCAGTGCTTGGTCAGAAAAACATTTTAAAAAGATTTTCATACAACCACGAGCAACAATACAGGCACGCATTCGCATTTAAGTGGTGATGATGCTACAGATGTACGTGGTTACGATGCGCAAGTGAATCAACCGAGAAAAAAAAACGTCTTCTTTGGGAGTGGTTTTCAGGAATGTTATTGACTCAAATCACATATTTCCACGATTTCAACGGACTTTCATATTAGTTATTGCTTCAGTATAACGTGGAGACCACCATTAATTATATTTCAGAACTTATTGCATCTTTTATTTTAAGGAAAATCAAGTAGGCGTTTCTTTTGGCCGACAGTATACATGCTTCACTGTCATGAATACGTCATCAGTACATTGAGGACAATTACGCAAGTCTAATTGGTATTGAAAAAGTTTATTACAGAGTGGAAGGTTTGTGTGATGATTGGCCGCTAATATTTGTATATCATTTGCGTGTAAAGTTTCTTAGTTTTTCCGAAACTGCACTGCGACATTATGCACTTGAATTGGTAAATGTCTGCTCATCGGGCGTAAAATGGCTTTGAATTGAGAAATGTTATGTTAACTAACGTTCACATTCAAAATAACACAACGTTTCAATTTGAAATGTTTTGACAAAATCTCTTTTCGCAGTAAAAGGGGATAACTATTTCGGATAACCCACATGGTCACGTGGTTAAACATTTACTACAGCTGTGTTCATTGGTCATATACTTTTTCCAAAATACGAAGAGGCCAAGCATGATTGGTTGAAAGTTTCTTTTGAATATTCCAACTGTAATATAGGGTGAAATTTCAACTGCGTATACAGATTGGGGGCGTCTGCGCCTCCAAACAATAAGGACGTTATAAGTGTTGTAAAGTTTCCCCACCATGGGGTTATGCGAGAATAGTAAAATATCGCCTATATATATATTATATATAGAAACTATGAAGGGAGTACTCTCTGTGGGAAGAATATCCGAGAAGGTCGGAGGTGAGAATAACGAAGATATTTTAAAAGTATAACATACTCACTTTCAGAATGGTAGTAAATCTCCGGAATCCAACCGCTGACACTGTGTTGCTTCAGCTAGACTTCCGGTTTGACTCCGGGGATGTGACCAACCAGACCTGGTTCAACAGAAAAGTAAACAATGTCTGGGACCAGGAAATCGCTTACGACTTCCCTTTCGTGGTAGGACAGCCCTTTGTTGCTGATATTCGACGTCAGAATTCACGATATGAGGTAGGTCTAAAGCACACAAAACTTTCAAGTTAATACCCTGCTACGCGTTAAACGCCAAGTAGGTGATACAATGTATTGTATTCGTCAGTGTATGCCCGTCCGTACGAATCGGGATCACGATTTACTTTTTCATACTTTACATATGAATTCACTATAGCAAGAGTTTTGAAAGGCCGGGTCACACTGTCCCGAATATGACAAAAGATGCCAACACGAATCAGAAAATTCTCATTTCGCACGAATTTGGTTTCGATTTTGGTTAAAACTAATCAAAATCCGGAGCAGGTACGGTGCAGTCAAAAGGCAATACGATGTAACACGATGTAATACGACGTAACACATGACTACAATGCGAATGCAATGCGAATGTCGGTTTGATTGTCGCATTGGCCTAACGTTATATAATCTGTAAGAATACAACACGATGACAGCATGATGGCAACACGACGTCGAATGAAGAGTTCGACGAGTATGCGATGAGAATACGAAGATGAGCTTGGTGATACAAGCATCACGTGACATCCACATTATATAACTCTGTTGCTGTGACGGTTGGCCTCTCGGTGTCGGCCCGGGAAAGCTTAATTTCAATTGTTAGGAAATACTGGAACAGCGTAATATAGACTTTGTTTTAGTATGGCAGAGAAAGCATAAACCTGATTACTGCTATGAAAACAAGAGATTGCCGAAATGAGTTCACCGCACTTTTTCTCTTTTAACTCTGATTACTCCTTTATACACCATGGAGAATCATTTTAAAACATGTTATATTATATGGAACTTGGTGCATGGTGCTACATATCAAAGTTACATACAACATTTTTGAAGTTTTTAAAATTTTTAAATGTTTTTCTCTAATTTAAAAAAGAAAAATACAAAATGTCGAACCCCTTAATCCCCACTACCCAATTACCACTCTGGATAAGCTTACGAGTTAATTATATAATTAGGATGACTATTGAGCAATGGAGCAAACATATAGTCAATAAAGTTGCTGAAACCAGTCTAGCGTGAGTTGCCATGACAGCAGGAAATCACGTGACCCTTTCCGCCTTCGGTTGCACCATCGGCGGATGTTCGAAAATCTTTGTGTGTTAAAAAACTTCCGAACCCGCGTGCGAATCTTCATTTTCGTGGTCAGCCCGTGTCTCAATCTTTCCCTTCGCACGACCATCGAGATGCAATCTTGTTACTTCTTTTCATTATCGTACTCTCATCGTCTGTCCATCGGTACCATCGCCAAAATATTAAACACTTTGCTCCTCGATTGTCACAAGAAGGCAACGCGACTATCTTCAATCCTCGTGATTACCTGCGTATAACCATCGTTTAGCATTACGATGCTATCACGATGGAACTTAAATTAAGTAAGAATATATTCATTACACACACATACATATCTATATATATAATACATATATGTATTTATATACGATACCTATATGAATACATTCCATGTTTAATATAATGCATGCTTATAGATGTACGTAATGAGTTTTTTTTATAGTACAGATACATTTTCCAGATGCATGTATACCTAAGTGGTAAATATAAGGTACTATATATTTCATACTCATTGTGATATATAGAGGTATTGTTACATATATTACACAGGTTATAATATGTAATATTTATATCATTACATGTCTCATATTGACATAAACCTTTTGATGTAGTAAATGCCCTCGTAACCTAGTCAATACGACATGGTATAATCACCGTGTGCATTCTTGCAAGGTATGATCGCAGTCGCGTTGTCTTCTTATGACTTCGGTCATCTTCGTGTTACATTCGTATGGCCTTCGCTTGTGAAATACGCCCTATGGTTCCGATGGACAGGGGAAGGCAAATACGATGATGATACGAATCATACGATGTCATCTCGATAGACATACGAAGGGCACGATGAGGACACGAATGCACCACGAAACTAACATGTCAAATATTTTGCTCGCTCTCCCGATGTTGCCGCCGAACAGAGAAGAATTCCGCCGATGACCAAACGAATGCTTAAGATGCGTTTACGAATGGCCCGATTGCTTACGATCCTTTGCGAATTTGAACATTTTCAAATTCGTGTTTCCATCTTTTGTCAAATTCGGCACAGTGTGAACCGGCCTGAAACCTTGGCCTTCATTTCAAGGTCTCAATGAGATTTTCAAATTTTATTCTTGTCAGCGTCAAGAAGCGTTTACTGGATTCTCTTAATATTATATACAATCTTTCTCCTGTGAAAACGAAGTTCTGATTGGTTTTGATGACCGAAACTTTATATTCTCCGGCATGTGAACTTGCATGCTTAGCTTCTCAGTGGGATATCTCAGGACCGTTCAGATCTCTTCATATCTTATAACCATTTTCTTTCTGGAGAGATTCAGGACTGATGACCCTGTCAATATATATATATATATTTCGTCGTTAAGATTCTATTAATACTCCATTTGAAGTAATGATTCAGATATTAGTACACGAGCAATAGTTTCATACAGATTTGAACGTGATTTTAACAACATTTGGATTACCGGAGCGAGAGCAAGGATTGCACACAAATTAGTTCGGCACAAGTCTATATTCTTAATATTTACTCAAATCATAACTTCCCGCGTAACCTTTATTCTAATGATGTTTTGTATTCCTCATTCGAGCATTCACAATTAATCCAATCAACGATGCTGTTTCAAACTGAGCTTTTGATGGGTCTGTGAAGTTAGCGCACAGTTCCTTATTCCTTATTCCTTATTCAAAATGTGAAGTTAGCATACAGTTACTTATTCCTTATTCCTTATTCAAAATGTGAAGTTGGCGAACAGTTACTTATTCCTTATTCCTTATTCAAAATGTGAAGTTAGCGAACAGTTACTTATTCCTTATTCCCTATTCAAAATGTGAAGTTGGCGAACAGTTACTTATTCCTTATTCAATTTTTTAGCAATTCACACTTGTTCGTAGCTCATTATTCAATATTTAAGACTGCAAACGACAATAACGTTCTTTTCTTGTGTGCCGGTATTTATAACTTAATGCAGAAAGCCCACAGCGTTGAGCATAGCTGAACCGAGCGCTCCAAGAGCTATAAATAGCACGCAGTCGATTCAACATGGCGTCGCTTCAATCTGTTGCTGTCCAAATCAAATCAAAGATAGCGTCCATGTCAGCACATAGAGATTTGAATACAATAAACAAATGTTAAGTTTAACTCAAAAGCTCATGTGAGCTGTAACAATAGTTTATAAACGACCGGGGACGTGATCCCCGAACATCGCAATAAAGGTCAATCTGAATCCGTTGCTGAGAGTGTGAAGTTAGTTACTTATTCGGTATTGGACATTTCTGTCGCTGGTACCCGTTTCAGAATACATAGGTTTATATATGAATCAGAACATGTTAGCTCCGTCTCAAGGGTACATTTTAGCTGTAATAAAGTTTTAGTTACGGCCTTGAACTAGCGCTGTGGGCTCATCATAGGTTAATCTGAATCCGTTCCTGAGAGTGTGAAGTTAGTTACTTATTCGATATTGGACATTTCTGTCGCTGGTACCCGTTTCAGAATACATAGGTTTATATAACAACCAGCACATGTTAGCTCCGTCTCAAGGGTACATTTTAGCTGTAATAAAGTTTTAATTAGGGCCTTGAACAAGCGCTGTGGGGTCGACATAGGTCAATCTGAATCCGTTGCTGAGAGTGTGAAGTTAGTTACTTATTCGATATTGGACATTTCTGTCGCTGGCACCCGTTTCAGAATACATAGGTTTATATAAGAACCAGCACATGTTAGCCCTGTCTCAAGGGTACATTTTAGCTGTTATAAAGTTTTAATTAAGGCATTGAACTAGCGCTGTGGGGTCGACATAGGGCGATCTGAATCCTTTGCTGAGAGTGTGAAGTTAGTTACTTATTCGATATTGGACATTTCTGTCGCTGGCACCCGTTTCAGAATACATAGGTTTATATAAGAACCAGCACATGTAAGCTCCGTCTCAAGGGTACATTTCAGCTGTAATAAAGTTTTAAATACAGCATCGAACTAGCACTGTGGGGTCGACATAGGTCAATCTGAATCCGTTGCTGAGAGTGTGAAGTTGGTTACTTATTCGATATTGGACATTTCTGTCGCTGGCACCTGTTCAGAATACATAGGTGTATATATCAATCAGAACATGTCAGCTCCGTCTCTATAGGGTACCTTTCAGCTATAATAAAGATTTAGTTAAGGCTTTGAAAGTTCGCTGTGGGCTCGTCATAGGTCAATCTGAATCCGTTGCTGAGAGTGTGAAGTTAGTCACTTATTCGATATTGGACATTTCTGTCGCTGGCACCCGTTTCAGAATACATAGGTTTATATAAGAACCAGCACATGTAAGCCCCGTCTCAAGGGTACATTTTAGCTGTAATAAAGTTTTAATTTAGGCATTGAACTAGCGCTGTGGGGTCGACATAGGTCAATCTGAATCCGTTGCTGAGAGTGTGAAGTTAGTTACTTATTCGATATTGGACATTTCTGTCGCTGGCACCCATTTCAGAATACAAAGTTTTATATATGAATCAGCACATGTTAGCTCCGTATCTAAGGAACCTTTCAGCTATAAAAAAAGATTTAACTAGGGCCTTGAACTAGCGCTATGGGCTCGTAATAAGTCAATCTGAATCCGTTGCTGAGAGTGTTAAGTTAGTTACTTATTCGATATTGGACATTTCTGTCGCTGGCACCCGTTTCAGAATACATAGGTTTATATAAGAACCAGCACATGTTAGCCCTGTCTCAAGGGTACATTTTAGCTGTAATAAAGTTTTAATTAAGGCATTGAACTAGCGCTGTGGGGTCGACATAGGTCAATCTGAATCCGTTGCTGAGAGTGTGAAGATAGTTACTTATTCGATATTGGACATTTCTGTCGCTGGCACCCGTTTCAGAATACATAGGATTATATAAGAACAAGCACATGTTAGCCCCGTCTCAAGGGTACATTTCAGCTGTAATAAGTTTTTAGTTACGGCCTTGAACTAGGGCTGTGGGCTCGTCATAGGTCAATCTGAATCCGTTGCTGAGAGTGTGAAGTTAGTTACTTATTCGATATTGGACATTTCTGTCAGTGGCACCCGTTTCAGAATACATAGGTTTATATACGAATCAGCACATGTTAGCTCCGTCTCAAGGGTACATTTCAGCTGTAATAAAGTTTTAGTAACAGCCTTGAACTAGGGCTGTGGGCTCGTCATAGGTCAATCTGAATCCGTTGCTGAGAGTGTGAAGTTAGTTACTTATTCGATATTGGACATTTCTGTCGCTGGCACCCGTTTCAGAATACATAGGTTTATATAAGAACCAGCACTTGTTAGCTCCGTCTCAAGGGTACATTTAAGCTATAATAAAGTTTAAATTACGGCATTGAACTAGCGCTGCAGGGTCGTCATAGGTCAATCTGAATCCGTTGCTGAGAGTGTGAAGTTAGTTACTTATTCGATATTGGACATTTCTGTCGCTTGCACCTGTTTCAGAATAGATAGGTGTATATATCAATCAGAACATGTCAGCTCCGTCTCTAGGGTACCTTTCAGCTATAATAAAGATTTAGTTAGGGCTTTGAAAGTTCGCTGTGGGCTCGTCATAGGTCAATCTGAATCCGTTGCTGAGAGTGTGAAGTTAGTTACTTATTCGATATTGGACATTTCTGTCGCTGGCACCCGTTTCAGAATACATAGGTTTATATAAGAACCAGCACATGTAAGCCCTGTCTCAAGGGTACATTTTAGCTGTAATAAAGTTTTAATTTAGGCATTGAACTAGCGCTGTGGGGTCGACATAGGTCAATCTGAATCCGTTGCTGAGAGTGTGAAGTTAGTTACTTATTCGATATTGGACATTTCTGTCGCTGGCACCCGTTTCAGAATACATAGGTTTATATAAGAACCAGCACATGTAAGCTCCGTCTCAAGGGTACATTTCAGCTGTAATAAAGTTTTAAATACAGCATCGAATTAGCACTGTTGGGTCGACATAGGTCAATCTGAATCCGTTGCTGAGAGTGTGAAGTTGGTTACTTATTCGATATTGGACATTTCTGTCGCTGGCACCTGTTCAGAATACATAGGTGTATATATCAATCAGAACATGTCAGCTCCGTCTCTATAGGGTACCTTTCAGCTATAATAAAGATTTAGTTAAGGCTTTGAAAGTTCGCTGTGGGCTCGTCATAGGTCAATCTGAATCCGTTGCTGAGAGTGTGAAGTTAGTCACTTATTCGATATTGGACATTTCTGTCGCTGGCACCCGTTTCAGAATACATATGTTTATATACGAATCAGCACATGTTAGCTCCGTCTCAAGGGTATATTTTAGCTGTAATAAAGTTTTAATTAGGGCCTTGAACTAGCGCTGTTGGGTCGACATAGGTCAATCTGAATCCGTTGCTGAGAGTGTGAAGTTAGTTACTTATTCGATATTGGACATTTCTGTCGCTGGCACCCGTTTCAGAATACATAGGTTTATATAAGAACCAGCACATGTAAGCTCCGTCACAAGGGTACATTTAAGCTGTAATAAAGTTTTAAATACAGCATCGAACTAGCACTGTTGGGTCGACATAGGTCAATCTGAATCCGTTGCTGAGAGTGTGAAGTTAGTTACTTATTCGATATTGGACATTTCTGTCGCTGGCACCCGTTTCAGAATACATAGGTTTATATAAGAACCAGCACGTGTTAGCCCTGTCTCAAGGGTACATTTTAGCTGTAATAAAGTTTTAATTAGGGCTTTGAACAAGCGCTGTGGGGTCGACATAGGTCAATCTGAATCCGTTGCTGAGAGTGTGAAGTTAGTTACTTATTCGATATTGGACATTTCTGTCGCTGGCACCCGTTTCAGAATACATAGGTTTATATAAGAACCAGCACATGTAAGCTCCGTCTCAAGGGTACATTTCAGCTGTAATAAAGTTTTAAATACAGCATCGAACTAGCACTGTGGGGTCGACATAGGTCAATCTGAATCCGTTGCTCAGAGTGTGAAGTTAGTTACTTATTCGATATTGGACATTTCTGTCGCTGGCACCCGTTTCAGAATATATAGTTTTATATATGAATCATCTCAGGCACTAGGGTACATTTCAGCTATAATAACGTTTTAGTTATGGCCTTGAACGCACACTTTGGACCCGCCATAGGTCAATCTTAATCCGTTGCTGAGAGTGTAAATTTAGTTACTTAAATGACATTGGCGATTTATGCATAGAATAAATCGCTGGCACTCGTTTCGGTATGAATAGGTTTATATATAAATCAGCACATCTTTTGTCTCTCTCTAGTGGACATCTCAGCTGTACCAATGTTTTAGTTACGACAGCGAACATACATTTTGGACTCCTTATAGGTCAAACTGAATCTTTTGCTGAGAGTGTGAAGCTGTTGACTTGTTCGATTTTGCGGATTCGCGGATTATGTATATAAATCGTTAAAATTATGCGTGCTTGCATGCGTACGTTCGTAGGTCCGTACGTACACACATACACATGTGTAATATTATGAATGTACTTGTCCGTGGGAGCGTGAAGTATGTACGTCCGTGCATTTGTACATGGGTGCGTTCCATGTGTGTACGCATACTTGCATGCCTGTATTAGCATTCGTACGTGCGTACGATTACGTAAATATCAGTAAGCATATACGTCCGTGGATACCCATATCTACATGCATACGCTTTGTACGTGTGTGAGTTAGTATATGTACGTGCCTGAGTGTGTATAAGCATACATACCTGCGTGCATAAACAGATACACATGCATACGCATACGAACGCACTCGTAAGTAAGTAAGTACATACGTACATGTATCCGTGCGTACATAAGCAGATTACATGCGTTCCATTATGTATGTGCGTACACATACGTACGTACCTACCTATTCGTACGTTCCTTCGCGTTCGTACTTAAACGCGTGGTTATGTGCGTGTGTCTCTGCATATGTAAGCAGATTACATGCGTACGTATACGCAGGGAAGTAAGTGCGTACGTGCGTGTGTCCGTGCGTGCATAAGATTGCGTTCGTACGATTACGTACGCATACGTACGTGTATACGCAAATGTACGATCGTACGAATACGTACGTACATATGTAACAGGATTACGTGCGTACGATTATGTACGTGCTTACGCATAGGCCTGTGTTTGTGCGTACGCATGCATACGTACGTGCCTACGCATACGTATGTGCCTACGCATTCGTAAGTTAGTGCGTGCGTATGTGCATACGTCAGCAGATTAGGACCTACGTGCGTGCTATTGCGTTCTTGCGTACGCATTCGTACGTACTTGCGTATGCATACGTACGAGCGTGTGTCCCTGTGTGCGTAAAGCCTGCTTAATATTAAAATGATTAAAATGTCAGACAATAACATAATTCAGTTCAATTATGTCAAATGTTTTATGTCAAAGGAATTAAACTTAGTACTTTTCATAAATATTGATTTAAATATTTTTTTAAGAAAGAAAAAATGTGATCGGAAAATGTGTAAATTTAAAAAATATACTGTATGCAATTATTATTTACACAATTTAAAATATGTCCCGGCTAATATTTTATATACACAGACTACAGAATATTTTGGGGTATCTGACATATTCTTTGACCTAAGTTTGTATTTGATTATCTGGAATTATTTAATATTGATCATAACCTGAGGTCTCAAACATTGAGGTTAATTTTGTCAATCATATTTAATAAATAAACTTCGGTCATAAAAGGTAACAAAGTGATAGAAATTAGTAATTTTATCTACTAAAATGATCTGTCAGGGTGCACTTGCACTTCAGCCACAGACGTCAGCTGTTTGATTTGTCTCCCTTCGACTATCAATGTAGCGTCGAAGACCGTCCCTTTGTTGTCTGCTGCACTGTTTTACCACTTACAGCTTGTCCACACAAATGAATTTTTCCGATCTACTTCGGCTATTTCCGACAATGACGTCACATCATCGAGTCATTTCACTGACGCAACAAGCCAAGTGCGAGAGGAATCCAGCCTCTTTACAGACTTTCGGTTATAGATCTACCAGAATGCCAGCCCAAAGATATTCAAGGATGCCCGACATTCAACTGGTCAGCAAGGAAATTCAGCTGACAGCGACAGACCGACTTGCTCCACTTGAGTCAAAAGTTTGATCAAGACAAGAGAGGATCATGCCATTGGGATTGCACTTGGATGATAGGTGACGTATATTTTGATGTACAGTTGTGTCGGGTAAAGATACGCGGAGGGTACAGTAAAGATATACGCAGTCGCACTGGCAAAAAATAGAACATAAACAAATGAAGAGACTGTATTGACTTCAATTATTGTTTGTTAGAATGATTTTGATTGACCAAAACAGTGACAAATTAGTAATTACTGAAAATTACAACAAATAAGACATTATAAAACATTTTGCTCTATCCAATACCAAATGTCATAGGAAACCAAAATATCTCTGCTCTACTGCCATGTGTATGATATTATCAAACTCTGACTGCGTATAAATCTTTAGCCTACACTTAATTGTTGACCTATGGAAATAGGGGGGTATAGTCATCTGATTACTTTCAGTGTCAATGTATTTAACAAGTCTACTTAAAATTTCTACATTAATGGGATTAATAAAATCCCAAACCTTCATCTTGAGATAGTTTTTTGACATGTTTTTACAGGTCAGTTATCTCTTAGGTGCGTAGCTTTACCCGACAGCATTGTACAGAAGCCTATACACGTATGCATGACATTCATGAATATGTTTAATAGTTCATTGTTAAAAAATAGATAGGCCTATACTTGAAAATAACTAGAATCTAGTTAAATTTTCAATACTGTTTTGTTTCTCAAGTAAAATTTTCTTTTCAATTATCTGCCGTAAAAAAATTGTGACACAATTATTTCCGGTTCACCTAATTTTGTTTCGCCATGGACAATTTTTAGCTCATCAGGCCTTAAAGGCACGGTGGGCTTATGGCATGGCATGGCATGGCATGGTGTTTGGCGTCCGTCCGTCCATCCATCTGTCCGTCTGTAAACTTTTCGCTTTTTCATCTTCTTCTCCAGAACAATTAGACTTAGTTGACACTAATATTGTGTGCAGTCTTTAGCAAATGGAGATTCTAAGTTGTAGATTTGGTGACCCTGTGGCCCCAAATAAGGGCCTTACAGGCCATGACTTAAAGTCCTATTTTCATCTTCTTCTTAAGAACAAAAATACTTAGATGGCTGAGATATTGTGTGCATAGTCTTTAGCCAATGGAGATTCTAAATTGTAGTATTGGTGACCCTTTGGCCCCCAAATAAGGGCCTCACAGGCAATGACCGAAACATCTATTTTCGTCTTCTTCTCCGTAAAGAAAACATTTTATTGATTTAGAAGGCTGTATTATTGTGTCCAGACTCTTTAGCCAATGGAGGTTCTAAATTGTAGATTTGGTGACCTGTGGCCCCAAATAATCCGACCTGACCCCCTGTCAAATATGGGCGTGCCAGGGGGGTCCACCCTAGACTCTTTAAACAACTTCTCCTAAAAAAACATTTGATACAGAAAGTTACAATTTTCAGAAGAGCATCTTTATAAACATGTAGATGTAGACACCTTAGTTTGTTCATTTGGAAAAAATGCCTCCTCAAATATGGGCGTGGAAGGTTGTTTTTAAACTCCTTTAATTTCACTCCAGGAACTATTATAATGTTAAGAACCTAAAATGTGGCAAATCTCATCTCTGTATGAAGGAGACCAAGACTTGAAAGTTTCATACTTTTACCTCTTAAATTAAAAACGTTAGAGCTATTTTAAATTAAGGATTTTTTTACTTACCTTAGTTGGTTTAGTCAGTGTTGTGAATAGGATTGCATAATGCTATAATTAGATACAAGAGGAACAGTGATTATGGGGTATTGGGTTACAGTAAGCTGGTGTGGGTTAGGGGGAGGGGGGATAGAGGGTGAGGGCGGGGATGTTGACTGGGTGCATTTTTAGCTGCAAGCTAGTGTTTGTTTCATAGAAAGATGTTCTTTTTTTGTGTTTTGAAATTAATGGTTTGCATGTTTATGCTTTTAAGTTACTTTGTCTGAGCCTTCTTTTAACAGCATGTTGAATGCATTTAATAATTGAATGAACCTCCTATCTGGCAGAGTTAGTATTAAATTAAAAAATATAAAATAAATTTTATTGAATTAGCAGTTAGTACCTGGTCTGTTTGTCTTACTTAGCAAATAGGCATCACATTTTGTGACCCTTGGTTTGTATGATAAAATACTTAAAACTATGAAGCATGCAAAAGGATAACAGAGCAAATGGTTCTATTTATTCAGATCTTCAATCTTAGATAATAAATCATTCAAGTACTGATGAGCTACAGAGACCATGGCTCTATTTTTTATAATTGGCGATTATCTACTGTCCCATACGTAGAGCTAAAAGTACATTACAGTGACGTGCCAAAAGTATTGCAACAATATGTTTTCCTATAGGATCCCATGTTATCAAATACTTATGTCAATTCAATATTTGTTCTAGGTAATAAACGACACTGTCGAAGGTCATCGCAGGACGGCGCCATAGGACCAGGGGAAACGAATCCACCTGCCTGCCAGCATTACTGGGAGAGGTGAGACTCAGAGAGCCCGCATTGAGTCAAAGACATCATATCCAATGCCAGGTTTCATGTATTCAGACTTCATTTGTTGAATGTGTCAATTCATATATTAATTGCGTGCAGTAAAATTCTGAAATAAGTTTTAAAATATTTGATTTGCAAACATTTTGGAAGTCAATTAACAACAATTAAGAAATCATAAAATGTCATAAATTGTATTATTTGTAAATTCTAATAGAATAATGATATGTCAATATATCAAGGCATAAGGGTAGATGTGTGAAGGGTAATCTTCATATACCTTGACTTGTAAAGAATATCTATGATTTAAGTAATTAGTATAAATATAGCATTCTTTCATAATTAGAATATTCCAAGAAATCTGATTGAGGCATTTGCTAAATGGGCATCTCATCGATTTGGACTTAGTCTTTTTCAAGGGTGTATTCGTTTCCGGAGCAGATCTCTAAAACTGTGTGACCAATCATCACCAAACTTGGTAATGCTGCCTCTCCATACCATGCAGATATGCCTTTTGGGGGGTAGAGATAATTTAATTTTTTTTTATTAATGTGGAGTTGATAGGTTATTTATTCAAGTTGATTATACAGAGAACATTAATGGTGCTTTATGATAGTATTGTTTAGAGGTTTAGAGCATTTGAAGAAGGGGGAGACATCTGTTTTTACGGGTAAAAATACTTTCTAGTTTTTATTTCTCGTTATTAATGCAGTATTGAACTGAGTGCTTAGCATAAGTGAAAAATAAGGGTAATATGACGAGGTTGGATTGAAAGTTGGAGCGGGGGACATCACAGTGCATCACATGCACATATTTCTAGTTAAAAACATAATTCTAATATTTCTTTGAGAGAATGAACATTTTGTAAAAATTCTGAAACTAATAATATACAATATGTGTATTTTTAGTTGCAGTACCTGCAGACCCAGGTATAAACTAGATGGGTGCAAACGGTTCCAGTGGTCAGAATAACAAGGACAATACAGACAGACTCATGTTGACCCCTACAACAGTGAAGTGTTGCAAGACGACACTTATCAGAGGGATGATGAGAGATTGTACCAGTCCTGACATGCTCAAGTATGTTTAGTCTGTTTAATATTATTGATCTGATAAAGCCAATATATGTCCTCATTTCTAGCTCATCACTCTTCAGAATTTACATTCGTATAAGCTAGAATCTTGTGTGTAGAATTTGTGGTCAATTGACAATCTACATTGTAACTGACATCAGGGCTAGAAACACTAGTCCTTAAGCCCGAGGCAAGTAAAAAATACCTTTGGCTATCAAAATTTGGATACTTCTAGCCCTGTGGGCCAGAACAATATCTGAATCACATTCAGGGCTAGAAATTAACACTACCGTAGTCCTTCGGCCCGAGTCAAATACAAATGATGTCATGCTAGCAAATGTTAGCTTCTGCTAGCCCTGTGGGCCTCTAAATATTCCTGAATCATTACGGAAGACACAAAGTATGAGTAGAGATTCTTGTCTATATCAGCAACTATGGGTACATCAGATGTGAATGATTTAAGTGGGGAAAATACTTGCCTTTGTAGTTCAAACTTAAAATTTTATAACTGTTAGATTACTCGCAGATACTGGTTACTAGTGATACTCCTATTGGGCTAGTAAAAATCTGAACGACTAGCCCTGCAGACTACTCTATGTTTGAGGTTAGTTTTATACCCCTGCCTTTGAAATACTCAATCATAGCAAGAGATAATCATTAGCAGCTCCGACTTAGTCGGAGCTGCTATCAGTTTTTGTGAAGTTTCCGCCGCCGCCGTCGCCGTCGCGTTTTGTATTTGCTATAACTTTTTTCCTAGGTTTTGAGAACTCATATACAAAACTTCTTACTTATGCCCCTGGGGAATTTTTTTGACATGTTCACATTCAAGATCAAAGGTAAAGGTCACGAGTTCTGAAATCGCTAAAAAAATCCTTGTAAACACGATAACTGGAAAAATATTTGTGCTATCAGGCTCTTATTTGTTGTATATCAACTATGGAGAAAGGCCAAGATTTGAAAAGGTTTTCGCTAACATCCGTCAATGTTCAAGGTCATAGCGAGGTCACAACTTAAGCATGCTTTTGCGAAAATGTCTTATTTCAACTATTAACACTTTGAATCATTACATGATTTTGATACACAATGAACAGTGATCACTGATTGTGGGACCTTGAATTTTAAAGGTCAAGGTCACGAGATAGAGTCAAGGTCACCAGTTCTGAAAACACTAAATAACTTTTGTCCATGAAGGTGTCAACACCTCATATATATAGCTTCTTTCTTGTACATCTGGGGAATTATTTTGACATGCTCACATCCAATGTCAAAGGTCAAGGTCATGAGTTCTAAATCACTACAATAATCCTTGTAAACATGATAACTTTAACAAATGTTGTGCTGTCAGGCTCTTATTTGATATATATCAGCTATGGAGAAAAAACCAAGATTTGAAAACGTTTTCGCTAAAATCTGTCAAAGGTCAAGGTCACAGCAAGGTCACAACTTTTTGCTATTTTTGCTATTGTGAATGCCTTATGTTAACAATGAACACTTTGAGTCATTGCATGATGGTCAGGGGTTTCATTAATAGCCGGGTACAGGGGAAACTTCCCCACCTGTGCGAATGTAATTACCCGTCTATGAAATGTCAAATTTACTTTATTTCAATCTTAACACACTGCTTAACAGACTGCTTTCCCTGCCTGTAAAAATATTATACCCTATTTTCTTATAAATAAATGAAACCCCTGGATGGTTATACACAATGAAAAGTAATCATTGATGGTGTGACCTTGAAGGTCAAAGATCAAGGTCATGAGATATTGGTTAAGGCCATGTTAATCCTTTGATCCAATTTTGAAATCAGAAATAGGTTTTAAGAACAAACTTGTGAAAAGTGACCCCTCAGATTGAGTGATGATTCAACTTGTTAGAATAACTTGAATAATGAAAAATTTGTCGACTTTATGGACTGGTGCAACTTTAGCTGGGCAGCAGTAGTAGTAGTCAAAATAAGAACTAAACCCTGCAGACTACCATATGTTTCAATTTAATTTCTACCCCTGGACATTGAACTAATCTCTGGAAGATTGATATGTAATACGTTATAGTAGTGGCTCTGTGGCTTATTAGCTATTTAACCTTTTCACCACTAAGAAACCTGAATGCTTATACGTTTACCTGCCTAATTTTGTAGTTTTTAGGTGTGTAGGGGTGAAAGGGTTATAACCACTGTAGCATGCAGGGATTGGGAAAGACACCTTTGACCTTGGGTCATTTAAAGAGCTTTGAGTAATTTTCTCGATTTTAATTGGGCCATTCTCCTATTTGGCAATAGTAAAATTTCAAATTTGAATGGGCCATTCTTTCTTCCAATGTGCAAAATAGCCCATGGCTCCTACCTTCCCCAATGCCTAAGCATGTTTTTTTCTAATTATTTTATTCTCAAATTTTCAATTTTTAGCTCATCAGGCGTGAAAGGCCCGATGGGCTTATGGCATGGCATGGCGTCCGTAAACTTTTCACTTTTTCGGCTTCTACTTCAGAACCAATGACTTCACAGCTGAAATTTTATGTGCATTCCATGGCCGAGGGGGATTCTAAATTGTAGATTTGGTGACCCCGTGACCCCAAATAGGGTCACAGGGGTCACAACCTTAAAAAAAACTATTTTTATCTTCCTCTCCAGTTCCAAAAGGTATAGAGAGCTGAAAAATTGCGTGAAGACTCCTTGGATAATGGGGATTCTAAATTTTAGATTTCGTGACCCTGTGACCTCAATTGACCTCAATTGGGGTCACAGCCCCAAAAACCTATTTTCATCTTCTTTTCTAGTTCCAAAAGGTCAAGAAAGCTGAAAAGTTGTGTGCAGACTCCTTTGCTAATATGGATTCTAAATTGTAGATTTCGTGACCCTGTGACCTCAATTAGGGTCACAGGGGTCACAACCTTAAAAACCTATTTTCATCTCCATCTCCAGTGCCAAAAGGTCTAGAAAGCTGAAAAGTTGTGTGCAGACTCCTTGGCTAATGGGTATTCTTAATTGTAGATTTCGTGAGCCTGTGACCTCAAATGGGGTCACAGGGGTCACAACCTTAAAAACCTATTTTCATCTTCTTCTCCTGTTCCAAAAGGTATAGAGAACTGAAAAGTTGTGTGCAGACTCCTTGGCCAAAGGGGATTCTGTGACACTGTGACCTCAAATTGGGTCATAGAGGTTATGACCTGAAAAGCTTTTTTCATCTTGAGATTTTATGTGCTCTTCAAAGGGAGGTAATTAAACAACAGTGATGAATTAAATGTTCAAGTGTGTCTTTATTTGAAGGGGATTTTATATCTGGCCTCAGAGATAGGTCAGAGGGGTAAGGACCTATTTAATTTTCTCCATTTAAAGTGTTTCCTATTTGTACCTCTGACCTTGAAGTTGACATTTTGATTTAGTTAATGTATAAGGCCTGATGAGCTACAGAGCGAGTGTGCTTGCTTCAACTTTTGATTCAGTTTGTAATTTAAAAATAAAATTTAAACTTTAAGATAACCTGTAATTTTGAGTTAGGAGCACACTTGCTCCTTTACAAAATTTGAGATCCCCTGAAATAAACTGTTTCTGCACCAATTATAACCATTATCCATCATAATTGCTACAAAATGGTATTGAATATTAGCTAGCTTACAGTTTGTTTGCTTATATTCATTCATATATAGGTACTTTTAGCAATCTTATTTTTTCACTGCTTGCAATTTTCTTTTGTGTCAAGAGTATGTCTGCTCCTTAAAAAAACTTCACTTTGAGGCCTGAATACTTCCTATGTCCTTGTACCCATTTAAACAGTCTGGTGGAATGAGTACATTGTTGATGAAGTGCCTTGCCCAGGGGCACAACACAGTATGAGACCCATGTTACACATGGGATTATGGCGTCATTTCACTTTTCCAACTTCTTCTCTAGAACCAATGACTCTAGAGAGCTGAAATATTATGTACATACTCCTTGGCTGAAGGGGATTCTAAATTGTAGATTTGGTGACCATGCGACCCCAAATATGGGTCACAGAGGTCATGACCTTAAAAATGTAAAAGGAGAACCCAAATATGGGTCACAGAGGTCATGACCTTAAAATCTATTTTCATCTTCTTCTCCAGTCCCAATAACTCTTGAGAGCTGAAATGTTATTTCATACTCCTTGGCTGTAAGAGATTTTAAATTGTAGATTTGGTGAGCCTGTGACCCCAAATATGGCTAACAATGTTCACAACCTAAAAGCCTATTGTAGTTTAGACCATCATAATTTATTCTGAGAGTTCTTCAGCCAGTCAGTAGGTAAGGGAGGTAATCCCAATAAAAGGACCTGAGAGTTAGTCATTTCAACTTTCTGATGTGAGAGTTCTAACATGTGCTTTGAGAATATAATATGTTTGATGAAAAAGAGATGTTGAGAATTAAAAACTTAAAATTGGCGGTCTAACAAAAATTATTTGTCACATTTCACCTTGAGTAACATTTCACATATTTAACATATGAGTAATTATTTGTATTTCGCAATTGAATTGCTGATAAAGGTACACTAGTACTAGTCTAAAAGTATTTCAAAAACTTAATACAGAATGTTTTATTAAATTTAATATTATGTTCTTTGAAATTTAAGAGTAAATAATGGAATTTTTTAGTATCTCATGATATTGTGTAATTAATTAATGAGAATTTCCAGTATGAGTCAATTTGGTATACCATATGATATTTATATCATAGTTTATACTGTATAACTATTAACTTATTTAGTTTCTATTAACTTTGCAGTTAATTTATCTACATTATGGACATGTTTGATGTGAATCTATTTGAAATGAGAACTACTGAATACCCTTTGAACTAAATATTGTGACAGGAAACAAAGGAATAATTTGAAGAAGAATTAAAATTTTGTTATTTTACATGAGATATGTGAACTGAATATGACTGGTGATGAAACAATAAAATAGGACTATAAGAAGCATCTACATGAGATTGTGACACCACACCTATTTTCATCTTCTTCTCCAGTACAGAAACAATAATTAATTGTAGAGAAAACAACATCTAACATATAAATTTTACTGGCTGTGTATGCATGTTATGTAATTGCATTGTGTTGACCTGGGGGTGACACCTCCCTGGCAGAAGGATGAAAACTGATAGTATCACAGAGGTTTCAGGTTACTTCAAACTTCTGTGTAGTGTTACAGACTGTGTTCGAGACTGCTTTCCAAGAATTTATTTTTAAAAATTTACCATTTCATTAAGTATTGAAGTGGAGCCTATGAGAAATGGGATTTTCAAAAACTGAGGCTCCTGTTCATTATATATGTAATAAATGTTGATGTTTCCAGAATACAATTAAGAATTAAAACAATAGAATGCAAAGGTCTATAATATTTATTTTGTGGATTAATAGTATTACCAATTTTGATGTAAAACAAAAATTTAATGACTTGGCAATGTCTTATAATTCGCAGGAGTCATGACCTAAAAAGGTATTTTCCTTTTCCTTCTACAGCCCCAGGTCATTATCTATCACGATAGCAGACAGTGGTGAATTGTATGCAAAGAATTGTATATTCATAATTTGTGTGTATGGTATTAAAAAATAGTATTATCTCTCCACAACGTTATAATTGGTTTGATACCAGCAATTTATTTCCAAGCTACAAAATAATTGCACATATTTTACATGAAAAACATCTTTGGCATTTATTATCCATGCATATATTGTCATACTAACATTTTATGACAAATAACATGTTTCTGTACAACTTTGTGTTGCTCTTTCAACACATATATAGCAGATTGGCACAGTTATGGTTAAAAAAATATGTTTGAATTGCTTTAATCATTTCACTCAATTCCTATTACTACATTCCATTATCTGACCATTGCTATGAAGTCCACTCCATAACATACCTCACTTATTATCTCCTGATGAGCTACAGAGGCCATGGTTCTATTTTTGGTGTCTCCACTGGGATTCCAACCAAGAATATAATTTAATATATAAACTAAAACCACAACACATCAAATGTTTTTTCTTGAAAACAGGTGTATAGGGTATGGAAATGTTTTTAAAATTGTGTTTGAAACTTACAATAAAATTTTTAATTTCTCAAATGGATATTGGATAACATAAATAAATGTTGCAATAATGTTACAACAAAACAAATAAAACTGAAACTCAAAGACTGACTTGTTGAACAATCGCAAGATATACAGAACTTCCTGTCACTCAGATGTAAATAAAATTAGTACACAGTATTCTGTCTGTACATTTTAAAAGCTTGCAGTAGTTATCTACTTAGTGGTACAACCTTTTACGAACAAAATTATCAAGTTTTTTAAACCTTGGATGACTTGTCAGTCATTATATTTGAGTCAAGAATGTTTGTCTCAAACCAATGAACCCTTGACTTTCAGAAATTTTGCATTGTATTTGAGTTAATAAAGATAATTGTTTAATTAAATTACGTATTCGGTATCTACCGAAAAATCACAAATCTCAAAATATACCAGTTCACCAACTATACTTGTGAACCGTTTCACCCCTAAATAAATAAATACCTAAGTAATACTCCTGAATCAATAAAAAGAGTTCTAAAATGAGTGTACATGGTTCGGTTAAGCCACGCAAGTCCATTGTCTATGGAATAAAATATCCGCTCGAAGGAACTTCAAGTGATGTGACTGATGTTGCGATGCCTAAACACTCAGAGTATTTCTCATTAGACCTACAAATCATGCAAAAGGTTGATAGAGCCAATGGCTCGAGATATGCAATCTTAGATAATAAATCATTCAAGTACTGATGAGCTACAGAGGCAATGGCTATATTTTGTAAATCTTACACTTCTTCATCGTTGAATAATTTTAAAACTTTTTGTCGAAAGGTATACAAAAGAACCTTGAGGCTATATGGAAGAAGAAAGACTGCTGCTTTGAGCAGCTGAATCAAATCCATCTCGAACCACATGTGACAGTGCCACAGCTCTTGATGTCAAAGTGGACTTCTCGAATCAACATATTCATCACTCATCATGGCAAGCTTGATACAAATTGTTCCCATGGTCAGCCTAACCAAGAGAGATGGGATGCAAAGAGGTAAATATAAATTGAGGAAAAGGGTAGATTATTTGTAAATAGAGCAAAATCAGAATAAAAGCTTGTCTTGATGTTTATCAGTGAATGAACCAACCTATAAAAAGAAACCAATCCAAAAGTGTTATTTTGTCAAATCAAATGGTAAATTTTACACTGCAGTTAAATCTGAATCAATATATGCCCGGTGGCTTAAGGCATGGCATGGATTCCGGCGTCCGTCCATCCGCCTGTAAACTTTTCGCTTTTTCGACTTCTTCTCCAGAACCAATGACTCTAGAGAGCTGAAATTTTACATACAAACTCCTGGCTAATGGGGATTCTAAATTGTAGCTTTCAACCTTAAAAACCTATTTTCAACTTCTTCTCCAGTTCCATAAGGTTTAGAGAGCTGAAACGTTGTGTACAGACTCCTTGGCTAATGGGGATTCTAAATTGTAGATTTTGTGAGATAGGGATGAAATGACTCAAATTATTATTTTGGACCACAGTGGTGTAGGTGTTAGCGTATTGAGACATCAAACATGTGGCGCGGTGCCTCATACTGTTTTGTATCCCTTGACAAGGCACTTCATCCATATGCACTCAGTCCTTGTGGATAAAAATAGAAATTGTGTGCTTTGGTCATGGAAATAACCCTATTCAAATGGACTATTTATTACTATTGTCTACAATAGCTAATTGTCTATCATTGCTTAAGTATTGTTATATTGCATTGGTCCGTCCATCTGTGACTGTCCGTAATCTTTTAGCTTCTTAGACTTCTTAAGAACCAATGAATATAGAGCCTGAGAGCTGAAATTTTATGTACACTTGGACTCCTTGGCCAATGAGATTATAGATTTGGTGACCTTGTGGCCCCAAATATGGGTCACAGGGGTCATGACCGAAAAACCTTTTTACATCATCTCTGGCAGCTAAAGCCATAGAAAGCTGAAATGTTGCGTACAGACTCCTTAGCCTTTGGGGATTCTAAATTCAGTAAATAGTATATTTGGTGACTCTGTGCCACAGTGGCCTCAAAAATGGGTACACAGGGGTCACAACATAAAGATATATATTTTCATCTTCTTTTCCATTATGAAAACTACTTCAGTGTTTGTTATACTTCTGATAAATACTTCTGGAAAAATTTACAGTTTGAAACCTATTTAGTGTGTTGTTTAAGCCTGTTGAGCTACAGAGCCTATGGTACTTGTTTATATATGAATAAGTTTAACATAATTACAACTTTTCCTGTTTGTCAATTTCTTTGGACATTATGATTGCTTTACTCTTGTCTGAATGATTTTATAATAAAATCTAGATCCATTTGAAAATTATAAATTGTGTATACAGATGAGCTACAAAGCCAATGGCTCTAGTTCTTTTTATGAATAAGTTTAACATAATTACAACTTTTCCTGTTGTTTGTCCTTTTCTTTGGACAATATGATTGCTTGACTCTGAATGATTTCATTATAAAATCTAGATACATTTGAAAACTATAAATTGTGTCTACAGATATTGGCCACAATAAAATATTAACATGGGCTCTCTGATTGATTATTTTATGAAATCCTGTCTCTATCACTCACTTTATCTATAACACTTTATTTGCAGAGTATGTGGATTTCTTCAAGGATGCCAATACTACAAGCTGCCCATGGAGGACTACAAAAGACTCACTTCTGCAGATCCAGTATATTTCATCCCCAGTTCAAAGAAAAAAGAGATACAAGCTGAATGAATGTTGATGACGGTCACATTGATAATACCTCAGACCGTGCATTTAAAAAATAAACATTATGATGCTGCATCGGAGCAACTTTCATGAAGACCGAAGTGAAATACATGAATGATTTGGCTTGCTAGAATCAAATATTTTCTTGATATATATATTGTATTCAAATTAAACATTTTTTAGGCATTTTGACAGTCTTCCATTACTTATGGTAAGAAATTGAACTGAAAAAGAATTGAATCATTTTCTTCATTTCAATAAGTATGTACTATCATAATCAGACTTTGCCATTTAAAAAGCTTTTTAATATTTGATCCTGTAACCAAAAGAATATCCGTACATGAATTTATTTTAGAAATTTATCATATTTATAGGTATATTATATTGTTCAGACTTTTGTCATGTATGAGATAAGATTTGTGGCTTTGAAATAAAATTCATAAATTAAATCTGCATTTTGATTTTAAACATAACCTGTTTTAGTATTTATTACCTATAAATATAACTACGAGACTTGATAATCTATAATGTCTATTATCCAGAAATGAAAGAAATTGTTAATTTTGATATATTTTTCTCCAATGACTGGTAAAGATAAAAACACAGACTGTCACTGTGACTATTGCTAGGGCATTAAGGTGATAAAACTTTTACAGTGTTAATTTCTAGCACAATATGACAGTATATTTTCAAACAGTCATTATTAATGATTTATGTCACTTTCTTAAAGAATTTTTATCATCCCTTATTGTGTAGGTTTGAATATTAACCAGACCTAGTTTATTCATAACCGTTCTTAAAATATTCAATTTTGGAAGTGAGATGAAGTCCGTTTATAGATAATTTGAAATAACTTTGTGAACGTTTGCTGATCTTTTGTCAACATAGTTATTCCTTTACTATTGAGTTTTGATTAACGACCATATATTGAATTTGAAGAAGAAGCAATCCGATGACAATATAATTAACTGTAGAAAAGCATTTTGTAATCTGTATATTTAGTTCATGGGCTCATGGCATGACATGGCTTCCATCCGTCTGTCCGTAAACTTTTCGCTTTTTAGACTTCTTCTCCAAACCCAATGACTTTAAAGAGCTGAAATTTTTGTTTAAATCAATCAGTCAAACTTTATAGT
Source organism: Gibbula magus (assembly GCA_936450465.1). Classification (NCBI taxonomy): domain Eukaryota; kingdom Metazoa; phylum Mollusca; class Gastropoda; order Trochida; family Trochidae; genus Gibbula; species Gibbula magus. Next base: position 63,613,259 of record OW388301.1, read on the forward strand.
TGAAAGTCAAGTAATGTCATGCTGATCTTTGTATAAATTGTCATCACATTAAACAATTCTTAACATAACATTTTTGCATGAAGGTGTAAACTTTTTTTTTATTGAAAAAAGTATTAGATTTTAATCAACTTACTTTTCCCAGTATACATCAATTTCATCTATTGTAGAATCATTCAACTGGCTTCCAATCACCTTGCTAATCCTTCATGCAGTCTCTATTCATTCCACTTAATTAGCTATTCAACCTTTGACTATCAACTCTATTTATTGTATAAACAACTCATCTCCAATCTGTTGTAAAAACAATTAGTCGTTTCCCCGTTATGTATCACTTGCACAAGTTAATACTTTTGTTAATAAAATGAATTGGATTGTTATTTATGCTCTGTTGGCATTTCTTTTTACATGTTAATTGTCAAGATAGAAATCTCGTCACTGAGTTATTATTTTACGTCAGTGAGGCTATGGGTGTCGTCCACATGCGGACCATTGCGTAAGTATACGTCCGTACCTACTCATTCGTACGTAAGGGAATGCGTACGTGGTTGTGTCCCTGTGGGCGTAAGTAGATTACATGGGTACGACATATGTACTTGCATACGCATTCGTGCGTGCGTATGGCCTTTGTCCTTGCATGCGCAAGCAGCTGTACGTCCTTACAATTAAGTTTGTGCGCAACATACATACGTGCGTTTGTCTGTGTGTGCGTAAGCAGTTATATACACGTTGACTTACTTACGGATGCATACATGCTACGTATTGTAACTAAGCAGATATACATGCTTTCGATTTTGTACAAGCGTATGCATACGTACGTATCTACGCAAAGGTACTCCAGTACGTAATCATAAGTAAGTGCATGCATGCGAAAAGAGATAAACGTGCATATGATTATATATGTGGCTACGGATACATATGTGTCTACACATACGAAGTAAGTACGTGTGTATATATGTGTGTGTGTGTACATGTGTAGTACATACTCATATCGAATAAGTAACTAACTACACACTCTCAGCAACGGATTCAGATTGACCTATGTCGACCCCACAGCGCTAGTTCAAGGCCCTAATTAAAACTTTATTATAGCCAAAATGTACCCTTGAGACGGAGCTAACATGTGCTGCTTCTTATATAAACCTATGTATTCTGAAACGGGTGCCAGCGACAGAAATGTCCAATATCGAATAAGTAACTAACTTCACACTCTCAGCAACGGATTCAGATTGACCTATGTCGACCCCACAGCGCTAGTTCAAGGCCCTAATTAAAACTTTATTATAGCCAAAATGTACCCTTGAGACGGAGCTAACATGTGCTGCTTCTCATATAAACTAATGTATTCTGAAACGGGTGCCAGCGACAGAAATTTCCAATATCGAATAAGTAACTAACTTCACAGTCTCAGCAACGGATTCAGATTGACCTATGTCGACCCCTCAGCGCTAGTTAAGGCCCTAATTAAAACTTTATTATAGCTAAAATGTACCCTTGAGACGGAGCTGACATGTGCTGCTTCTTATATACACCTATGTATTCTGAAACAGGTGCCAGCGACAGAAATGTCCAATATCGAATAAGTAACTAACTTCACACTCTCAGCAACGGATTCAGATTGACCTATGTCGACCCCACAGCGCTAGTTCAAGGCCCTAATTAAAACTTTATTATAGCCAAAATGTACCCTTGAGACGGAGCTAACATGTGTTGCTTCTCATATAAACTTATGTATTCTGAAACGGGTGCCAGCGACAGAAATGTCCAATATCGAATAAGTAACTAACTTCACACTCTCAGCAACGGATTCAGATTGACCTATGTCGACCCCACAGCGCTAGTTCAAGGCCCTAATTAAAACTTTATTATAGCCAAAATGTACCCTTGAGACGGAGCTAACATGTGTTGCTTCTCATATAAACTTATGTATTCTGAAACGGGTGCCAGCGACAGAAATGTCCAATATCGAATAAGTAACTAACTTCACACTCTCAGCAACGGATTCAGATTGACCTATGTCGACCCCACAGCGCTAGTTCAAGGCCCTAATTAAAACTTTATTATAGCCAAAATGTACCCTTGAGACGGAGCTAACATGTGTTGCTTCTCATATAAACTTATGTATTCTGAAACGGGTGCCAGCGACAGAAATGTCCAATATCGAATAAGTAACTAACTTCACACTCTCAGCAACGGATTCAGATTGACCTATGTCGACCCCACAGCGCTAGTTCAAGGCCCTAATTAAAACTTTATTATAGCCAAAATGTACCCTTGAGACGGAGCTAACATGTGTTGCTTCTCATATAAACTTATGTATTCTGAAACGGGTGCCAGCGACAGAAATGTCCAATATCGAATAAGTAACTAACTTCACACTCTCAGCAACGGATTCAGATTGACCTATGTCGACCCCACAGCGCTAGTTCAAGGCCCTAATTAAAACTTTATTATAGCCAAAATGTACCCTTGAGACGGAGCTAACATGTGTTGCTTCTCATATAAACTTATGTATTCTGAAACGGGTGCCAGCGACAGAAATGTCCAATATCGAATAAGTAACTAACTTCACACTCTCAGCAACGGATTCAGATTGACCTATGTCGACCCCACAGCGCTAGTTCAAGGCCCTAATTAAAACTTTATTATAGCCAAAATGTACCCTTGAGACGGAGCTAACATGTGTTGCTTCTCATATAAACTTATGTATTCTGAAACGGGTGCCAGCGACAGAAATGTCCAATATCGAATAAGTAACTAACTTCACACTCTCAGCAACGGATTCATATTGACCTATGTCGACCCCACAGCACTAGTTCAAGGCCCTAATTAAAACTTTATTATAGCCAAAATGTACCCTTGAGACGGAGCTAACATGTGCTGCTTCTCATATAAACTTATGTATTCTGAAACGGGTCCCAGCGACAGAAATGTCCAATATCGAATAAGTAACTAACTTCACAGTCTCAGCAACGGATTCAGATTGACCTATGACGACCCCACAGCGCTAGTTCAAGGCCCTAATTAAAACTTTATTACAGCTGAAATGTACCATTGAGACGGAACTAACATGTGCTGCTTCTTATATAAACCTATGTATTCTGAAACGGGTGCCAGCGACAGAAATGTCCAATATCGAATAAGTAACTAACTTCACACTCTCAGCAACGGATTCAGATTGACCTATGTCGACCCCACAGCGCTTGTTCAAGGCCCTAATTAAAACTTTATTATAGCCAAAATGTACCCTTGAGACGGAGCTGACATGTGCTGCTTCTTATATACACCTATGTATTCTGAAACAGGTGCCAGCGACAGAAATGTCCAATATCGAATAAGTAACTAACTTCACACTCTCAGCAACGGATTCAGATTGACCTATGTCGACCCCACAGCGCTAGTTCAAGGCCCTAATTAAAACTTTATTATAGCCAAAATGTACCCTTGAGACGGAGCTAACATGTGTTGCTTCTCATATAAACTTATGTATTCTGAAACGGGTGCCAGCGACAGAAATGTCCAATATCGAATAAGTAACTAACTTCACACTCTCAGCAACGGATTCAGATTGACCTATGTCGACCCCACAGCGCTAGTTCAAGGCCCTAATTAAAACTTTATTATAGCCAAAATGTACCCTTGAGACGGAGCTAACATGTGTTGCTTCTCATATAAACTTATGTATTCTGAAACGGGTGCCAGCGACAGAAATGTCCAATATCGAATAAGTAACTAACTTCACACTCTCAGCAACGGATTCAGATTGACCTATGTCGACCCCACAGCGCTTGTTCAAGGCCCTAATTAAAACTTTATTATAGCCAAAATGTACCCTTGAGACGGAGCTAACATGTGTTGCTTCTCATATAAACTTATGTATTCTGAAACGGGTGCCAGCGACAGAAATGTCCAATATCGAATAAGTAACTAACTTCACACTCTCAGCAACGGATTCAGATTGACCTATGTCGACCCCACAGCGCTAGTTCAAGGCCCTAATTAAAACTTTATTATAGCCAAAATGTACCCTTGAGACGGAGCTAACATGTGTTGCTTCTCATATAAACTTATGTATTCTGAAACGGGTGCCAGCGACAGAAATGTCCAATATCGAATAAGTAACTAACTTCACACTCTCAGCAACGGATTCATATTGACCTATGTCGACCCCACAGCACTAGTTCAAGGCCCTAATTAAAACTTTATTATAGCCAAAATGTACCCTTGAGACGGAGCTAACATGTGCTGCTTCTCATATAAACTTAAGTATTCTGAAACGGGTGCCAGCGACAGAAATGTCCAATATCGAATAAGTTACTAACTTCACAGTCTCAGCAACGGATTCAGATTGACCTATGTCGACCCCTCAGCGCTAGTTAAGGCCCTAATTAAAACTTTATTATAGCCAAAATGTACCCTTGAGACGGAGCTGACATGTGCTGCTTCTTATATACACCTATGTATTCTGAAACAGGTGCCAGCGACAGAAATGTCCAATATCGAATAAGTAACTAACTTCACACTCTCAGCAACGGATTCAGATTGACCTATGTCGACCCCACAGCGCTTGTTCAAGGCCCTAATTAAAACTTTATTATAGCCAAAATGTACCCTTGAGACGGAGCTAACATGTGCTGATTCGTATATAAACCTATGTATTCTGAAACGGGTGCCAGCGACAGAAATGTCCAATATCGAATAAGTAACTAACTTCACACTCTCAGCAACGGATTCAGATTGACCTATGACGACCCAACAGCGCTAGTTCAAGGCCGTAACGTAAACTTTATTACAGCTGAAATGTACCCTAGAGACGGGGCTAACATGTGCTGATTCTTATATAAACCTATGTATTCTGAAACGGGTGCCAGCGACAGAAATGTCCAATATCGAATAAGTAACTAACTTCACAGTCTCAGCAACGGATTCAGATTGACCTATGTCGACCCCACAGCGCTTGTTCAAGGCCCTAATTAAAACTTTATTATAGCCAAAATGTACCCTTGAGACGGAGCTAACATGTGCTGCTTCTTATATAAACCTATGTATTCTGAAACGAGTGCCAGCGACAGAAATGTCCAATATCGAATAAGTAACTAACTTCACACTCTCAGCAACGGATTCAGATTGACCTATGTCGACCCCACAGCGCTAGTTCAAGGCCCTAATTAAAACTTTATTATAGCCAAAATGTACCCTTGAGACGGAGCTAACATGTGCTGCTTCTCATATAAACTTATGTATTCTGAAACGGGTGCCAGCGACAGAAATGTCCAATATCGAATAAGTAACTAACTTCACACTCTCAGCAACGGATTCAGATTGACCTATGTCGACCCCACAGCGCTTGTTCAAGGCCCTAATTAAAACTTTATTATAGCCAAAATGTACCCTTGAGATGGAGCTAACATGTGCTGCTTCTTATATAAACCTATGTATTCTGAAACGGGTGCCAGCGACAGAAATGTCCAATATCGAATAAGTAACTAACTTCACACTCTCAGCAACGGATTCAGATTGACCTATGTCGACCCCACAGCGCTAGTTCAAGGCCCTAATTAAAACTTTATTATAGCCAAAATGTACCCTTCAGACGGAGCTAACATGTGCTGATTCGTATATAAACCTATGTATTCTGAAACGGGTGCCAGCGACAGAAATGTCCAATATCGAATGAGTAACTAACTTCACACTCTCAGCAACGGATTCAGATTGACCTATGTCGACCCCACAGCGCTAGTTCAAGGCCCTAATTAAAACTTTATTATAGCCAAAATGTACCCTTGAGACGGAGCTAACATGTGCTGCTTCTCATATAAACTTATGTATTCTGAAACGGGTGCCAGCGACAGAAATGTCCAATATCGAATAAGTAACTAACTTCACAGTCTCAGCAACGGATTCAGATTGACCTATGTCGACCCCTCAGCGCTAGTTAAGGCCCTAATTAAAACTTTATCATAGCCAAAATGTACCCTTGAGACGGAGCTGACATGTGCTGCTTCTTATATACACCTATGTATTCTGAAACAGGTGCCAGCGACAGAAATGTCCAATATCGAATAAGTAACTAACTTCACACTCTCAGCAACGGATTCAGATTGACCTATGTCGACCCCACAGCGCTTGTTCAAGGCCCTAATTAAAACTTTATTATAGCTAAAATGTACCCTTGAGACGGAGCTAACATGTGCTGATTCGTATATAAACCTATGTATTCTGAAACGGGTGCCAGCGACAGAAATGTCCAATATCGAATAAGTAACTAACTTCACACTCTCAGCAACGGATTCAGATTGACCTATGACGACCCAACAGCGCTAGTTCAAGGCCGTAACGTAAACTTTATTACAGCTGAAATGTACCCTAGAGACGGGGCTAACATGTGCTGATTCTTATATAAACCTATGTATTCTGAAACGGGTGCCAGCGACAGAAATGTCCAATATCGAATAAGTAACTAACTTCACAGTCTCAGCAACGGATTCAGATTGACCTATGTCGACCCCACAGCGCTTGTTCAAGGCCCTAATTAAAACTTTATTATAGCCAAAATGTACCCTTGAGACGGAGCTAACATGTGCTGCTTCTTATATAAACCTATGTATTCTGAAACGAGTGCCAGCGACAGAAATGTCCAATATCGAATAAGTAACTAACTTCACACTCTCAGCAACGGATTCAGATTGACCTATGTCGACCCCTCAGCGCTAGTTAAGGCCCTAATTAAAACTTTATTATAGCTAAAATGTACCCTTGAGACGGAGCTGACATGTGCTGCTTCTTATATACACCTATGTATTCTGAAACAGGTGCCAGCGACAGAAATGTCCAATATCGAATAAGTAACTAACTTCACACTCTCAGCAACGGATTCGATTGACCTATGACGAGTCCACAGCGCTAGTTCAAGGCCGTAACGTGAACTTTATTACAGCTGAAATGTACCCTTGAGACGGAGCTAACATGTGCTGCTTCTCATATAAACCTATGTATTCTGAACCGGGTGCCGGCGACAGAAATGTCCAATATCGAATAAGTAACTAACTTCACACTCTCAGCAACGGATTCGATTGACCTATGACGAGTCCACAGCGCTAGTTCAAGGCCGTAACGTGAACTTTATTACAGCTGAAATGTACCCTTGAGACGGGGCTAACATGTGCTGATTCTTATATAAACCTATGTATTCTGAAACGGGTGCCAGTGACAGAAATGTCCAATATCGAATAAGTAACCAACTTCACACTCTCAGCAACGGATTCAGATTGACCTATGACGAGTCCACAGCGCTAGTTCAAGGCCGTAACTAAAACTTTATTACAGCTGAAATGTACCCTAGAGACGGAGCTAACATGTTCTGATTCATATATAAAACTATGTAATCCGAAACGGGTGCCAGCGACAGAAATGTCCAATACCGAATAAGTAACTACCTTCACACTCTCAGCAACGGATTCAGATTGACCTTTATTGCGATGTTCGGGGAGCACGTCCCCGGTCGTTTATAAACTGCTGTTACCCCTCACATGAGCTTTTGAGTTAAACTTAACATTTGTTTATTGTATTCAAATCTCTATGTGCTGACATGGAATCTATCTTTGATTTGATTTGAACAGCAACAGATTGAAGCGACGCCATGTTGAATCGACTGCGTGCTATTTATAGCTCGTGGAGCGCTCGGATCAGCTATGTACAATGCTGTGGGCTTTCTGCGTTTAGTTTTAAAATACCGACACACAAGAGAAGAACGTTATTGTTGTTTGCAGTCTTAAATATTGAATAATAACCTACGAACAAGCGTGAATTGCTAAAACAATTGAATAAGGAATAAGTAACTGTTCGCCAACTTCACATTTTGAATAGGGAATAAGGAATAAGTAACTGTTTGCCAACTTCACATTTTGAATAAGGAATAAGGAATAAGTAACTGTATGCTAACTTCACATTTTGAATAAGGAATAAGGAATAAGTAACTGTACGCTAACTTCACATTTTGAATAGGGAATAAGGAATAAGGAACTGTTCGCTAACTTCACAGACCCGCTTTTGATCTGTTCCCGTAACATTTTGAAAGAGTTTCGTCACCTCCTTATGCTAGCATAAGTCTTATGAGACAGCCGTGTTATAACATCATTCATCAAGGAGTGGAATTCGTGCTGCAGCTTTCGTTGTGTTCGAACTGCTTTGAGTTGAGAAAGATAAAAAGCCGTCACATATATTTTCCAGTGTAATTATTATGAAATAAATTTATTTCGTGACATTTTAGAAGCTTGGAGTAAAAAAAGAACAATTACATCAATTGCAATGTCTATATCCTGACAGAACGTGTAATTATTCACTGGTTTTAAATTTACCTTTAATAAATAGCTGAGCTTCGTCAAATCCACTCTTTTTATTTGAATTCGTATGTTATTTTCAGGTATTGTTGGACGGCGTGTATTACGGTGGGATAGCTGACATCACACCTGGTATAACTGTGGAGGAAATAATTATAGATCAAGATCTGGAGCTCTCAAAAGTGGAATTTTCTCATGTCTAGACTTCAAGACGCTCACGGCTAACATGTGTTCGAGACATGGGTGGAGTATTGGTGCATTACGTTCCAGGGTCGGATTTTGATTAGGATGAGGATGAGGTTCAGGATTTGGATGGACATCCTCGACAATCATCAAGTCGTACCTTCCGATAAATCTCCAGTGGCGCTGTTGGTGTATCAACGCCTAAGTTCAAAGGGTCAGTCCCTTGGCGTGAAATGTATTCAATCAGATGAACACACTTGGAAGTTAAGTGAACCAAATCAATACAATTCTATCAAAATTACCTCTACTTCATAAGTTTGGCAACACAAATTGTGCAGAAATATCCTGCCTTGTCCAAATGATTTCCTTCAAATATTCAACGTTTCTCACTTGTCAATCTATATTGTCTTACCCAACTCTAACGGAGATAAGCTTCTTGGTTGGATAAGGTCTTCTTTCTGAACAGACATACTCGATTATTATGCCTTATCTGATTGGCCGCTGTGAAATTCGTAGCCAATCATGGGAGGTGATCAAATTATAGGCCATGTCGTGAATGAATCCAGGGTATCGTATCGAGCTACGATAAGGATTAGGATCAGGGTCAGAGTTACGATAAGGATTAGGATCAGGGTAAGAGTTACGATAATGATTAGGGTCAGGGTCAGAGTTACGATAAGGGTTAGAGTCAGGGTCAGAGTTACGATAAGGATTATGGTCAGGGTCACGGTCAGAGCTACGATAAGGATTAGGGTCAGGGTCAGAGTTACGATAAGGATTATGGTCAGGGTCAGGGTCAGAGCTACGATAAGGATTAGGGTCAGGGTCAGAGTTACGATAAGGGTTAGGGTCAGGGTCAGAGTTACGATAAGGGTAAGAATTAACGTCAGGATCAGAGTTAGAGTCAGCGCAGTGTAAGGATAATGGTTAGAGTCAGAGTTAGGATTAGGGTCAGGGTCAGGGTCACAGTTAGGATTAGAGTCAGGGTTAAGGTTACGATCAGAGTTAGGGTTAGGATCAGGGTTAAATTAAAGGTAAAGGTTATAGGGTTGGGATAGTGTATGAGAACATTGTAGATAGTTTTGTTACTTCCAGATTACATCTATGTAGTTTTCTTATTTCTAGATGTTTCTATGACTTTTAGGTGGTTGTCTTATTTTTAGCTGGTTCTATTGGTTTTATATGGATATGGTTGTCTCATTTCGAGATGGTTCTATTACTTCTTAATTGTTGTCTCATTTTTAAATGATTCAATTTCTTCTAGATTGTTGTCTTATTTTTAGATGGTCCTATGACATCTAAATGATTGTCTTATTTCTAGATGGTTCTATTACTTTTTAATTGTTGTCATATTTCTAGATGGTTATATTTCTCCTAGATGGTTGTCTTATTTTAAGATGGTTCTATGACATCTAGATGGTTGTCTTATTTTAAGATGGGTTTATGACATCTAGATGGTTGTCTTATTTCTAGATGGTTCTATTAAATCTAGATGGTTGTCTTATTTCTTGATAGTTCTACTGTTTCTAGATGGTTGTCTTATTTCTAGATGGTTCTATTACTTCTTGATGGTTGTCTTATTTCTAGATGATTCTATCACTTCTTGATTATTGTCTCATTTCTAGATGATTCTCTGACTTCTCGATTGTTGTCTTATTTCTTGATGATTCTATGACTTCTAGATGCTTAGATTATTATTTTATTATGGCAAAATCTTCTCTTATTATTCGATACTTTTCTTACTTTGCGGTGATTCTCTGCTCGGTGGTTCTGTTACTTCTAGATTTTTAACTTATTTCGGGATGCTTCTCTTACTACAGAATCGCTTACTGAGTAGATATCACTTTCTTCTTTGATTCAGTTCACGATATCCTTATCTAAACACATGCACGACTATGTATGCACACGCACGTACACTACTCAAGAACGTGTACACGCTGAAATGAAATCATTATGTTTATGGTTAATGAGTCAATAAGTTAAGTTTGGCGGACATTGAAACATCTTTTATGCGATTCTTTACTATGGTCGAAGCTTTTTGTCTGCACTATTCATGTCACCATCATGTGGTCATTGTCCTGGTCCCTTTAATCGCCATAGTTGTGTTCGTCCACTGAAAGTCTTGCCTACCATCACCATGGTTTAAACGTATTTTATTTCATAAACATGAAAATAGGATTGGCGAACAATCCAAAGGCTTATTTTATAGCCGCCCCTGGCGTCCTACCATCACCATAATCAATAATGTGCTTTACCCGAATGTGTATATTGTAATATGACAGAAATCAACATACATGTATATTCTTGCCAACTGCAACTAGCGTGTACAGTTCATGTGCTTTGATCCACAAGCTGCAATAAATGACGCCATACATTCATTGTGTACATTGGCGTCCGTTACAGGTTATTAAAAAAAGCTGTTTGACAGATAACATTTTATAGAGATTTATTTGAGCTATATAATACGGTTTAATAATTAAATTAATAAGCTCTTTTTAACCTTTAAAGTTTGTTTGTGAAGGACAATTACCTTCCATGAACATTGCAGAGTATTGAATCAATATTTCTGCATCTGCATGGGCCGGTCCCGACTGTTCCAACTGCTTTTTAGGTATCATGGAACTAATTTATTTTAGAATTGAGGCATCCCGGACCGATTCCTTTTATTAAAATTAATTTGTCTTGTAGACTTTGAAAGTGTTCCCTAATTATAGTTATAACGTAATATGTGCCACATAATCCAACGGCATAAACGACATATGCAAGCTAATTATGCATGCATGCCATTGTCATCCTGGTTTACAGGCTGTAGGTACGTGTCAGTGCCCGGATCATGATAAAGCCATTTTTAATTTTGCTTTGATGCCAATGTACATTCTGAACTTTTGTTTAAGGATCCGTTTCAATCTTTACCTTTATATATGCGTTCATATAAATATTATATTTTAATGTTTATAAATGCAGTTTGATTAAAATCGACGGTTTTCCGAGGAATACAAATTGCAAAATAGTGCATCTACCGGGAAACTAACTCATATCGTTCAGAGATTTCCTTGCAAAACCATCTGATAACAACTCGTAGACTCCCATGTTCTGGCGCAGTTCAGTTAACAATCACGTCCAACTGAATGCTTTCAAAACAGCGATGTGATTGGTCAGCTATTTGACTGGGCATTTGCTGCGCTAAACTGGTACCGAAAACGCGCCTATACGTGGTGTTCTCTGACCTTGTGGAGAGGAATCTACAGAACATGCATTATTTTGCAAATGTTAATCCTCGGAACAAGGTCGACCTTAATCAGACTGTTTACAAATGCAATGTCGTCACCGTCACAATTGTAGTTATATATGTTCTTTGTTATTTGTTTGTCGGATATATTCATCAGTTTGAAATCCAAAAATTTGGTAATGACATGAATTAGATTTAATAAATATATTTATCTAAACAAAGAACTTCAATTGACAGCAAGCATGTACCTTAAAATCTTAAAAAATATTATGAACCAAAACGACGGATGTCTGTTTATCAAACGTTTTATAACGATATTGATAAGATTGTTCAGATTGTTCAGAAATTTGTATCTGTTTCATAAATTTCTTCTGTATGCACGTGACTCTTATGTTTAATAAACCCGTTTGTATATAAGTTATTGGCAGCTAGGTAACATTCATGGTTGTGTATGTGTCTTTAATGTGCCTTAATAAATATACATATAGCAAAAGCTTTCAAAATAGTACATTTGATTTTTTTAATTCAGACTTTGCGATTCAAGAGTTATGCTTTTTTCTGTTTTGACCACAGACGGTCACGTGACTGTTACATATTCTCATAAACACGAAACTGGTGATTAAAAAGAGTAACGTCCATACACAAAATAATACTGTAGCATTGCTCGCGTTTCAAATGCTGCTTTTTTCAGGTGTATATTTAAACTCGTTCAAACAAAACATAATAGTCCATAAAATGATAATTATAATGAATAATATAATATATCTAATAAACTGTATATGAATACAGCTCGTTAGAACCATAAATTACATACTTTGAGTCATAATTTTCCAAGAGCTATATACAATATGTGATATGCTGTACAGTTGTTGGCACTTGGTCAGAGACAAGTTGAACAGTTGTTTTAACAATGTACATATTTTGTTTTTCAATTTAATTTAAGGATTCACACATCTATTAAATTGCAAAGTTTGAATTCATGAGGGAACTATATTTAATCATGGATTTATTCACTGGCTTATTCATAAACGGTTTAAAAGTTCAAGTGAAACTGTAATGTTGTCAATGAACAATCGTAAACAACACATAATGAAGTATATTTTCATCATACTTGCATAAAATAGATTGAATGTGTTTTGTATAATATTGTTATAATGTCCAAAAGCAATTTCAACAAATATTATCCCGGTGTTTCAATATATATAGTTACAATTGCGTTACAATGTGATTTCTCGTTATGTTAAATTGTTTTATTTAGAAATAAAAAGGATTGTCTGTGCCATAAACATAAAAAGCTGTATGTAAACGCCAATGTATCAACTACTGTTTTGTGAAACATGTATGTTAAGAGGTTGTTCATTAATTAAATAGCTTGAAGTTCTTACTTTTATTTTATTTTTTCTATCTCCTACAACGAAAGTGTCTTACGCAAACTGGTCCATACATTGTTGTCCACAGAAGTGTTCTGGCTATGTAGATCTTCATTATGGTGAGGTGAGTTGTGGTTTAACGCCGCTTTCAAGAGTATTTCACTTATATCGCGGCTGCTAGTATTATGACAGGGAGAAAGCCCGCAACGCCATGTGGCTATGCATTGCGGTGAAACCTGCTAGCATCGGCTGGAACTAGCGAACCATGGGTGGTACAACGCTGAAATTCAGTGTAGCATTGCATCCAAACCTTACTGCCTGTAGAACAGTTCTCTACTGCAGACAAAGTTTGCCGTGCCCCTGGCGGGATTCGAACCCCGGACCCCCGGAAGCCAAACGCGCTATCCCGCCCTAGATCTTCATTATCAAACTGATTCCGCGTAAATTACATATAAAGGCAATTGCATCGTTCTTCTGCTACAAAGTTTACGTCAGTGTGAGTTAAATATGTGTATTGATGTTCTTAATCCGACTCCAATATTAGTTCAGGTGCTTTCAGATCCTAAAACTATAACACGTTCAACAGTTCAATGCAGAACGTCTTAATTCTTCCTGTCATCCTGCTCAATCAGTGTATTTTCCCGCTTTTTTACGCTATTGCAATACCCTGATTGCCTGAGCAATTTGCAATTTGTTGTAGATTGGTTACTGGTCGCTATATATATCATGTAATTTCTCAGCCGATGAAATGTCCTGATTTGAAAGTCGATGTTGAAAGCGCTCATCCGGGACCTGCCAATGTTGCTGGAATTCAAGTAATTTCATTGGCTGGCTAGTCTTAGTCGAATGAGAATTATAGGGCTCAGGGAATCAGGTTTTATGTACCATTTGAAATACATGCAATTTAAATAATCAACAAATCTAACATTGTTACATTTGGGATAAATCACCTTCACCAGTACAAAGTCTTGTACTTTTTCGGGTCGAGACCCGTGGTAGTGTGGTAAGTGTGGTGTGGTCAGGGCTGTCGATAGGTGCCGGACTCTGAGGGTGTGGGTTCAAATCCTGCAAGGGACTCAGCCAGAAAAAAGTACAAGAATTTCTACTGTTGAAGGTATTGTTATCCCAAATGTAACAATGTTATATTGTAGTAAGTCAGCGGATACAAATCACTGATGGGCTGAAGCAGATTGTTTCATTTCTTTGGAATTCAGTTCATATTGCAGGTAGTGTTGTAGGGAGTAGACCCTGTCAAATTCAATGCGATGTTCGCTGCCAGCATGGAGTGTGCAGGTAATACATGGTTCAACTTCAGTGAGGAAGTTGGTCGTCAGTGGAAGCGTTTTAAGAATTACAAGACCAAAATTGATACAATAAGACACAATGTTTACAAAAGGTTATCAACAGCTGTGTCCCAAATGAACATAACAAAATAGAACGAGGAGAGAAACCATCCTTCTCGCAAGAGTGTGCCAAGCACAATGCAAACAAAATGGCGGACAGGAATGGAAAGCCATACAAGGCGTTATCCGCGAAGCAGACTGCGTTTGGGTGCACTGTTTCATCGGACGGGAACTTGTCTTCCGTCCACATGTTTTCCCATTTTCTTTCGTGAAATGTTACTAAAGGATTCAGCGAGATTAATAAATCATGTAAACGACCAGGCAAAAGAAAGTATACACCTTAGTTGGTTTTATCATGTGTATGATTTCAATTACAAATATCTTAAAGACTCAAAAACGTTTTGGATAAATGAGATCTGTTCATCGACATAAAAGACATTCTACGTGAAAATCAATAGATGTGCCTCATTCTGCATGTATTTACAGCATTTTAATCAGGGTAGGGGTCGTGCTGGTGTCAATTGATTTTTTAACCCTGTCTACAATAAACAAAGATATTTTAACTTAAAAATAACCAATCACATATTCATTCGTTCATACAATTGCACATTAGTTGTTTTTGTGTTGTATCCTGCCATAATCAAATGAAACTCATTTCTTATTGAAAAAAGTATTGAATAAATCGAAACCAAATGAGGAGTTTACTTTCTTTTGCCTGGCACTTAGTTACACGTGTGCCTTGCCAACTTTTAAATGTATAGACGAAGATGTAAGACGGACAAAAACACTGACTAAATGCACACATATCTATGAGTGATGGAGTCTCTGTAAATGCACATCCGAGTGTATTCATTACTTTATTGATACAATTTTATATTTTCAAATGGTAAATGCGATATGTATTATACCAGTTATGTTTACCATTTTTGTAAAAAACGTAATACAGTATGGTGTTACCAGTAACGTGGACGTCAATGTCAAGTCCATAAACTTCTACTTACGTATATATAGTATATAGGTATCATCTGCCCTGTATACACCAATAGACACTGTACAAACATATATATTATGGGATAACACTACCTTCAATAGTACAAATTGTTCATTTACATCTGCGTCAACATCTGCATCTACTTCTACGTCTACATTTCCGTATACATATATTCTCTCTTCATCTACATCAACTCTCATATTTACATATATATCAGCACATCTTCATTTTCATCAACTCTTATATCTTATTTCTTTAATTAACACGAGATGTATAGGAGTAGTAATCACAAGTTGAAGCACTTATTCGAAGCACAACATCCGTGTCACTATATGATAGGACTTTGCTGCACACCACCCGACACAACACAATAAAGAAATGGCATGGTTATGTTAGATATATCAACTTTCATTAATTAATTCTGGACCGACCAATTGTAGTTACAACAATAAAAAAAATAATGAACGATACAATTTGTGTCCTGGGAATTGATACTACACGTGTCTGATACTGCACATTTCGGTGTGTAGATAGTGTGTAAACAATATGAAAGCAATGATAATTGGCACATTTGGGTTTGCGTAATGGAGATGGAGAACGGAACATAATTAAATTTCCAATTCATTCAACATGAATGTATGTAATTAAACTGGTATATCAATGTATCAATGTCATATTAATGTCTGACATGAAGTGATCAAAACCAACATTTTTTTTATATAAAATCAGGAAGATCACGACATCAGCATTTATTGATGCAGACTCTCCAAGTCGAACCAGAATGTTCAAGGTAAGTTCCCGGCAAAACATCTTACAACCCTTGTTGGTAGAATCACCATGGTGGTATCGCAATCACTTAGTTCAACCATTATCTGTATCCACTTAATTACACTAATTACTATTCACTAATTAAAGCCTTATGTCATGACGAACGACGTTTGCTGACTGGATTCATTATTTTTTTAAATGTAGCAATTTATGATTGGATTTATTTTAAAATGTATCTCTTGATTAATTACTAACAAATGAATTCCCTTCAAAAGATTATTTCTCACAACAATTTTGTACACAGGAATAAATGCTAAGCAACTTTGATGTTGACTTCCTTCAATTTCCTCCTAGTTTGTAAGAAGCATGTTTTGTTGTGAAGATGCTTAAATAGTAAGGTTACTTCGGGAGCGTAGCACGTTGAAATTGATAAAAGAAAATCATTTCGGGGCTTGGAACAGCTTTTCCTGGCTTGCCGGGTTATTGTTGAGATTATGCCTTTCGTGAGGTGCAACGAGTGGTTTGGCTGAAGTGGAGGTACTATGATCGATACTTGATTCACGGCTTCCTGTAGACATTGATGATGACTTGTGTGTGACATATAGATTGGTGTGAACAGATAGGTACCCCGTCGTCACCGATAGGGGCGCTGAAGTAAGAGAACATGCTACGATATAGCTAAAGTACGATGTATGTACAAAACTATATAGCCTTGCAGAAAGAAACTTACTCGTTACTTTGAAATGCATTTTAACTGACTTCGTTACTTCCAAATGTTCATGAAATTCTGGTCTTAAAGATATTCTAACCTCAGGGGGTAGGCTTCGCGGAAATGATTCTGACAACAGTGAAGAATAACGCTGAAAAAGTATTGGATTACAAATCCACCCCAAAATAGTAGAAAAAACGTTTTTAAAAAATACTTCATTTTTACAGCCGCCAAACGTTTCATTAGCCAATCAGCTGCTAGCAGAAGTGTGACGTGTTACTCAGGAGTCCTGCTCAACGAGTAGCTGGCTTATATATGTTATTGTTTACATTATATACTCGTATAGCCGTCACGTATTTTTCACTTGTCAAAACAGCCTAAACGTGATCAAAGCTATTATATAAGAAACAATGTCGGCATATTCTGTTCAATCGTTAATTAACTTTGGTTGTTGTACACATGTGTTTAGATTGTTTAGTAATCGATAATGCCGAGTGGATATTTCAGCGTAAATCTACTGCCATTGTCATTTCTTTGTGTCATTTTGTAGTGTCAGTTCTATAGAGTTACTGCGTGAATGTCCATCACTGACCATTTCCGTTATGTCAGACAGACAGACAGACAGATGTTTTTATTCATGTCTCACTCGTAGTTACAGAAATGCATATAAAAGTGGATTTTTAAAATTAAATAAACATTAATATTAACTACGACCAGTCGCTCAGCGACTTATGAGAGACAATATAACATTAAAATGTACAAACTAATGCTAAAAAGTATATATTTACAAAAATACAACGAAAGCGATATACATATTTAAAAGAGCTAGATAAAAAGTCATAGGTTATCCATATAAAATATCACGACGCAATATAAGAATATCATGGTAGGTTTTGGAGACGCTAAAAATTAAATCATCAGTATTAAAAATACAAGAAAACATTTCTTTAGAAGATAAAGTACTAAAATTTGGTATAATACTTTGACATTTTCTAAAAAGCTTTTCCCTAATAGTAGCGTAAATGGGACAGTATACAAGAACATGGATTTCATCCTCCACTTGGTTAAAACAGTTAAAACAATATCTTTGGTTATGAGGCAGGTTCTCGTATCTTCCCGTTTCAACTCTTATTGGGGCTACCCCGCATCGGAATTTCGCGAAGGCACTCCTGTGATTCCTGGGAAGTGGGCATTGTACATATTTCTCAGTTATATAATTATGTTTGAAGAGTCTGTAGTTTCGTAGTTTGTTCTTCCCTTGTCTTCCCTCCACCTGAAACAATTTTTCTGACCATGTCCGGTGATAGTTGTTGTGTAGTTCCTCTTGAATGGCAGATATGAAGGGCTTTTTCTCAAGATACTCGGCATCAGTAAGGTGTTCGAATCCCATGTTCTTCAAGAAAGATTTGACTTTAAAATTCCAATTTTTTTTCTTGCTTGCATTGGCCCATGTGAATATACGTTTATTTATTCTTCGACTCGTTGGTATCACAGTTCTTGTCCAATGTCGACACACCGATACCCAATTACGCACTTTAGGAGGTATCCATCCCATCTCACCGTTGACAGCAATATTCGGAGCATATTTTCCAAGACCAAGGAAGAAGCGAAGTGCTCTGTGTTGTACAGCATTAATGACCGAATGTTCAGTTGTTCCCCAGATTGCTGCCCCGTAACTTAAAACTGAGTAGACCATGGTATCGTACAGTTTAGCGTAGACATTGTAGGGCATTCCGCCTAAACTTTTAAACTTGGTTACTAAAAGTCCCAGAGCTCTGTTTGCGGATTTCGCTGCTGATTTGGCCATAAAATTATAGTCAAGATGTTCGCTTAGCAGGACACCGAGATAGTGGTACTTGACCTCAACTGCTAAAACCGCATCTCCACACTTGAACGTTGTAGATGATCTAGTAATAGATTGAGTCCGAAAATGTACTATCTTAGATTTATCTGGGTTAATAGCCATATTGTTAGTCACACACAACTGATCCACTGCATCAAGTAAACATTGCAAATCTTCTTCCGTCTCCGCTAATAAAACAATATCATCAGCATATGCGAGCACTGCTATGTTGTCTTCTCCGATTCTTACTCCTCTTCCAAGTGAATTTAAGGTAAAAATCAAGTCATTTATATACAAATTAAAAAGTAAAGGCGAGAGCAAGCAATCTTGTTTGAGACCTCTGTTAACGGAGAACCATGGAGTAAATAATTTGTTGACACGAACACAGCATCTGACGTTTTCATAAAGGGACTTAATGACTGTTAACATTCTTCCTCCAACACCTGAATCTTGTAATTTCCTCCACAGAATATCCCTATCAATCCAGTCGTACGCTTTCTTCAAGTCAATAAGCGCTGCATAGGTACACTTTTTTGACAATTTTCTAGTTTCAATTATACTTGTTATTGATGAAATATGGTCCATTGTCGATCTTCCATTTCTAAAGCCATTCTGTCCATCCATTAAAATATCATTATGTCAGATTCTAGCAATGAGATCTCGCTTTGAACAACGTAAGTCAAGCGATAACAAAGATTTGAATGAAGAACAAGCCAATGTACCAAATGATCAGGATACATATCTCGTTACTATGTCTCACGTTTATCTATTCAATTATTTAACAGTTGAAATGAAATAACAGCACATATGTAGGATACTATCTCAAACTATTTTGATTCAATAAATCAATTCATTAAACAATGTGTTTCCACAATTAAACAAAATTGGATCGGCAAACAAACCAGAATTCATGCTTATCCTACTCAACGAAAAACGAGACTTATGCGACAAATATATCTATACCATTTTACAAATTAAAAGAAATACATATCAATTGTTGCACTACATTGTGATGATTTTCTAACTAATTCGCATGTAAACAACACTTTACGATGTCCTTATTGTTTTAAATAACTAACCTGTTGTCACCATATGATTGCTAATCCATGTACATACATAATAGTGAATGACCGGCTATCACCGACGAAACAACAGAACATAATATTCTTAAATTTCGTTGGCTGAATATAACATTCTTAATTTTGATTGGCTCACTATGACCAGACTGAATGTCGCCTATACATGTATCTTTATTTTAACTAATGACCATTTCAGTATCAACAGTTACGTCATATGAAAGGAAGTTGGCAATATCTTGACGCGCCACCTCTTATATAATTGAACCGGTCCAGTGACCGATATCTGGTATCAAAGCAAAGGTGTTAATGCATTAAGCGCAATTAGTGAGTGATGATTACATGACTAACTTCTGAACAATATAGAATTGATATAGAACTTAAAGCTAGATTTTCAGCATTCTACATTAACATTTCATCGATTTTACCCAAATAACACGATATTGATGGAACAGAATCTGAAAGAAAATGTGTACCGAAAAAGAAAACGCCCTTTTCATTTCGATTTGAAATTAATCATGATTTCTTATCATACATCACTGTAGGCTTTAAAATCGTTTGACATTTTCACCCGCAACATTTCTCTACAGTTGTATTACACTGAATAAAATAACTGTCTCAATGTAAGTAATTGTAAATGTACAAGGTTATAAATTTTACCTGTTAACCAGTAACAATGTTGAAAATTTCTAAGTTATAATGCAATTATTCTATTATGAATAAAAAGTCACCATGAGAAATATTGACTCCGTAGACCTCAAAATATACAGGCCTCTTGAAACTTAAAATCAAGCACAACAGAAAAATAATAATAGTGACATTTACAATTGAAATTATTCATGTCAAAGCATATTGTAGCCTATAAAATAACCCAACGCTCCGCTCGATTGGTAAAGGAACCAAACTAAAGCCAGCAACTGAATATCGAAAAATCCTTCAAAAACTTAGAACTTACTTCCTACAGACGCACAAATACTCATTCTATCGGAAACTTACAATGTCAAAAGTTGTTATTGTGTTTTAAACGAATCATCGACGAAAATTGACAAATCGCCTAAGGATTTCATTGTAGCAACTCCTGTGTATGACGTCACATCGCTTACGAAGGTTATGCTACACTGAGGGGCCGCGGAAAACTGATTGAAGAATGAGATAATGAGCTGGCCAAATTTACTCACTTTGAACCGCGATATCTGGCTAAGTAGGTGACGCTTCGAAATAATAGTTAGTGTTTTGTCTAATTGAAAGTATTGTCTATATGAATAAACGAATTTACATCCAACAAAACTGAGAGGTTCTTTTATCTTTAACTTCAGATGATGATTGCAACAATCCTGCTGGCCCTCGCGTGCAGTGACGTCACGTCGGGTGCACGTGTACAGGACCAGATGTGTGGATCATCGATCTGTTTCATTGGTGTAAGAAATGATATCGTAGAGTCCTCTGTAAAATAACGTAATGAAATGTATGACAATCATTTAAATTATATATGAGATATATCCCAGACATAATTGTTCTTTGTTCGAGGCGGTGAACTGCTGGATTAATTCCCTGTGTAATATGTTACAGGAAGTGTGTTGTTCTGACGATGTCTGCTGCCAGTCCGGGACCACGTGTAATACAGAGACCGGAAGGTGCGACAGTCAAGATGGCGGTTCAGTCTCGTCCTTCGGGAAACAAGAGACAATTGTAAGTGCCTTAATCTTTGTCTGTTTGAACTGATTAAAGCATGACTGACTTTGAATATGTGTTGCTTTATAATGTTTGGCAGCCGAAGGATTATCAATTATCCAACTTGATTTCAAATTTTCTAATTCCAGATTCTAGAGTACTTTCTCCGCAAGGAGACAGTTGGTTTTATTGTTACTTTGTTAGTCTTCCTGCGCCCCTTGCTGGCAAGTCACCATTGAAGTGACCCGTCGTATTTGTACTGTAATAAGTAGAATCAACTCAACAGAAATCATCCAACCTCAGACTTCTCAATCACATTAGAATCGCTAAAACAGAATAAAGTAGTTGTTAATTAATGATAGTGGATATTGATAAAACACGTATTCACACTCGAAATACCACCGCACACGATTACCCAGGTGTTTGCATTTCTTTCTCAATATCAAGGGTAGTACGCATTTAGAACAGAAGCTTGTCCTTAATAGTTAGGGTAACTGACACAATGCCCTTGATTTGAAGCCAGGTACGCAACTGCTACGTTTATGAACACAGTTATCTTCCTTAAGGTGACGTCATAGGCATCACGATTTTATATTCTGTAGGGGCTTAACCCATCAGACTCGCACATTATAGTATATGGAGCAGGACGCCAATAAGTATAAGATAAGTAGCGCTTGATGTTGATTAACTTCGTTCTATAAAGGTCAACTGACAAATCTAGTATGTACAGGAGTTGGACAGCTGGTGTCCCTCAACATTCAAAGAATGCCGAAATGTGTTATCTATCTATGTTTAACAAGTTGTAAAGTTGTAAAACACAGCGTTATATAAATTTAGGTAATGCACACAAACAAAATGGATGATACTCCGATAGGACCTTCTCTTTAAAGTTGTTTTTATTCTTGAGTTGGGAGCAAATGATTATGTTTCTAGATCCCGACCAAAACAGTCTCTGCACTGCGTGTTACTTTGGTGTCACTGTGACCTTAAAGATGTCTTTATTCTTGCTACAGGTGCAGTCGGTAGAAGTGATCTTGTGTGACTCCACTCACTACTGCCCGGATGCGAGCACCTGTTGTAGAATAGCCAACAACCAGTGGGGATGTTGCCCAGCACCGTCGGTAAATACACTCTGGACAGCCACTCTCTTGGAGAATGGTTTGAATCATTATGAAAACTTCTTGTCTGTATCAAGTCCCATCCTTTAAACCTACAGACGCCGTATTAAACCCCACTCCCCTTTGAAAACTTCTGTATTCGACTATGTAATAACCTGTCTTTTCACTTGGACTATATCAACTTATTATTGATATAGGCAAAGGATTAACAGTCAATCAACTCTGATTTAATTCCTCAAATTTCTGTCTCTGACCAATTATCATACGACGAGCTCCCTGTTATTGCACTGCGCAAACAAAACAAACGAGACACTGACCATCGTAGCAACCCCTCTTTCCTGCTAGAATAACCCCTCATGGGGTTAATCCCTCACTTCAGGTATTCCATAGAGAAGAAGACATCGGAGCCATATTTCTCCTTCACTCCTAACCTCGAGTCTGTCTCAATTCCCATAACGCCTTTATTTCACTCTAAGCTAAATCATACTGTTTTTCTGAGAGAGTCTAGATTTTGCAGAATAATATTACTATTCCTTGAAGCTGCGGTATATAAAGTAGCCTAGTTATCTAACAAAGATGTACACATGTTATAGTTGTTATGGTATCCTTTAGATATGTGGCTTTAAACATCCCCAGACACGCCATATGAATCCCTTCCCTTTTCCGTTTTGAAAACTCCTGGATTCCTTTAGGTTATGACTTGTCTTTTTCCTGGGATGATATCAACATATTAATTTAGGCAAAATATGACCTGTCATTTGACAAAGAAATATTTAGAAATTAAGTTGATTTAAATCATTTATCCCTAAATGTCTGTCGCCAATACATTATTGTATAAAACTGCCTGCAAATGCACTGTGGAAACAAAACAGACTAGAGAGGTCTATCTCTTCAATTATATGTGTTAGTGTTATCACATCGCTGCTAAGTAACTATCATTGGATGCTATGTATCAACAGATGGATGAATACTGACCCACTGGCTTTCTCTAAGCACGCTTTCTATTGGCAAATGGTTTAACTGCGATTCATGACCATAACTCTCGAAAAGCTTATCTATACTTATCTGCTTTTGTTATTGGTGTTTGTAGGCGGTGTGTTGCAGCGATATGACCCACTGCTGTCCCAATGGTTACTCATGTAATTCCGGCGGATGTGTAAGTAGTGAGGGGAAGGCCGTCAACTGGATGCGCAAAACGTTTGCCTTGCCCAGAGCCTAAAGAAGAAAAGATGAAAATTAAGGAGAGGGGGAAAACATGACAGTTTCAGCACGAATCATGACAAAAATGTAGTAAAAGACAGAGTTACAGTAAATATATACCCTAGAATCAGCGCTTTCGTCAACTTTATCATATATTTGTATCACAAACCTTTGGTCTGAATGAACGTATTCTTTTCACGTGTTATTGAAACAGTATGTTTAGTAATCAGTTGATTTGTGATTATTTGTTTCATAACAATGTTATAAGGTGACCGTCGTATTTAATGTCGCAATAAATAAGCTTTGAACCATCATGGTGTCTTTCTTTATTCATTCTCAACTATGTTTCGGGATATTGTGTCTTGGGCCTGCTTGATGCAGCTGCAATGGAGCACATTGTGTCTTGGGTGTGCTTGATCTAGCTGAAGTGCAGCACACGTTGTCTAAGGTGTGTTTGATTTCTTGTAATGAAGCACATGGTATCTTGGATGTGTTAGGTGTATCTTTAATGAAGCACATGCTGTCGTAGGTGTGTTCTAGTTGTAGTGTAAATGGAGCAAATGGTGTCTCCCTGATATTTCAACCATAAAGAGGTTAATTATTATTTGAATCCAATATCCATAATTGGTTTTAGATTCGGAAAAAACATTGATTATGGTTGACAAACAGGGAGACTTATTATGGCATCACAGGAGCTTGTATCATTTAGAAATAGCTTGAGAAAATATGTGCCTAAAGACCATGCGTAATAGTGATATAGTACCCACTTTCACTGAGCTACGACAAAACTACGGCTATGAAATATGTCTGCAATGTGAGAAATCCTAAGTCTACCCAGAATATACGTAATTATACATTCTTCCAATCTGTAAAGAACCGTAGACTTTCTTTCATCTTCCGTGGTAAAAACAATTGTGAAGAAGGAAAACCAATGAAATTTAACCCTTTTAGTGCAAAAACATGAGATCAGTTCACGAGCCCCTACTATATAGTTTGTCAGGACACAAGCAAAGTTTAGCGCAACATGTTGCTCAACAGAGATAAAATGACCAGTTTTCTGTATGTGCGAATGGAATTATTTTTATTGTCACAATTAAATGTTGCAAAAGTTCCAGCTTAATATACATTTGTTCGCAGGTGTGGGCTCTCTTAATTTGAACCTTATATGTAAAATTACTCACGTAAACTATATTTAATTAAACATTTTAAATGTTCGACTCATTGAAAAAAGGGTTATTGTCCGAAGTGTGAATCATCCGATCACTTTGTTAGTTCCTGCCAAGAGATCAAAAAGTTGAGTCTTTGAATGGAAGATTCATAAGTTGTGGTCGCAATCATAAGATAAAAAACTTAACTTGAAGAAACTATGTCGCACATGCAATGAACTTCATCTTACTATTCTTCAACATGCCAACAGTCAAACTGAGCAGAAAGTTTTCTATACAAATGTGGATCAACTTCCTGTTTTAATATATTGACCAGCCCTCAAGACTAAACTTGACAATGTAGAAGATTGTAGAAGTTATACGTCATGGAACAAATAACTGCTATATCCATTCATATGTCATTCTGATTGGTCTCAAAGGACTATGGCGACAGTTGTGAGACAAAAAGAACTTGACTCTACAAGGTATGAGCACCTGTCACTGTGCACAATCAGTCTGGAATCGTTCCTATGTTAAGGATATGTAATGACATTGAAAGACATCGACCATCTAAGAATACCCTTCCCTACCTGAGGATCATCAGGACAGATGGCCCCATCTTCAGGAACGTCCATTGCCAGCAATAAACATGGCCATTTTCAACAAAGTAAACCACTAGCAGTTCTTAGCGCACCTATTGTCACTTCTATCGCTGTCTTTTCTGGTCGTTCAACGATTGCTCCCAGGAGGCAGAAAGGTCGTACAATGGACGTTCTAAGGTCGCAAAGGACTATCAATGATCGCCATGTAAGAAATTCGCTAACGTGGGGCGATGCCTCTGCCTCCCTTGTGCCTTCCTACTGCGTTCTCTGTGAAATCAGAGCCGTTCATTATTACGACCTTTCTACCTTCATGCAGCGACCACGACAACGTTTATGCGACCATGACGAGTTTTGTGCCTTCTTTCTGCCTTCATTCAGTCTTCTGTGAGCGTCCTCGTAAAAAAATAGATGATCGATTCCTTGTTCTAGATAAGACAGAAAACAGAAAAAGTCAAACAAATAAAGATGTTTAACTCACTTGTGTTTACAAAAATTAGGAAATACAGAAAATTAATTAATAAAAGATGTTGGCGACCTATTTTATCACTATAATTTTAATTCGTTGAAGCATCGTGACGGTAGGACATCATAAAACAAGCCAAAAAGTCCCTTTTTACTCTCCTTTCTATCCCTGTTAAGAATATTTTAAAAAGAGACTAGGTTTTATAGGGCATGATTTTCAGAAATATGGACAGATAATGTTTCATGAACTTAAATTTAACCCATTTGACTTCTAGGGAATGATGAAGCCCTGTTTCATTCGTATGTTTACCCGTGGATTTAATATCATGTAGTTTTGTATAATTATTTATTTAGTGCAAAAACGTATTGGTTGGTTATTTTTTAATGTTGGAATGGGACTGAAACAAATGGAGACGAATGCAGCTTATTATATACCCAGTCTATCCAGGTTGCCTAACACTCTCCGTGGATCACTGAAGCATTGTTCAGGTATCGCAGAGGAGGCAGTAGTGTTGCAGATGGTCGGCCAAATGTCGCCATAGTCGTCAATGGTGGCACAGAGAAGGCACAGAGGAAGCACAGAGGAGGCACAGAGGACGCTGACATGTTGTACAGTGAACACCAAGCGAAGGCAGTGTGGAGGCTCCGCGAACGTGCAGGTCATTCAACGATCGTCATGGAAATTACCGTTATTTGCATTTTAGGTCGTTCAAAGGACGCACGAAGATTGGAGGCGCATTTACACAGAAACAGGATTTCGCGAAATTAGCCGACCATTGAGCGTCCTGGTCATTTTTTGGGTCGCTCAATGGTCGTACGAAGGACGTGGCTCTGTGTAAAGAATATACTTGTAGTTAGAGTGTACAAGCCACAAGTTACGAGGGGTGTCCCAAAAATTCCTGGCCTAACCATGAAAACTGACGAAACTTTAAAATATTTACTGAATCTTTTGACAGGAAGAAGGTCGTTGATTACTTTTGGAGGTATACACGTTGGAATTGATGAACATTCAATTGCGAGCAGATACTCCTTGTGTTGAGATGATGCCTTTCTGGGCGTGCAAAGGATGGTTTGGAGTGAAGTGGCGGTACTATGGTCGATACTTGATTCGCGGCTTCCTGTAGACATTGTCGATGACTTGTTTGTGACATAGTGATAGATATGAAAAGAAAGGTCCACTACGGTCACCGATAGGGACGCTGAATTAAGACAACATGGTACGATACAGCATAGAATGATTCATGTACAAAAGTATGTAGCCTTGCCGCAAAGCAATCTTAGCTTCGAAAAACATTTTAAACAGACCTCGTTGCTTCGAAATGTTCATGTTAATGTTGTCTTGACTTCAGATGATGATTGCAACAATCCTGCTGACCTTCGCGTGCAGTGACGTCACGTCGGGTGGACGTGTAAAGGACCAGATGTGTGGATCATCGATCTGTTTCATTGGTATAAGAATTGATATCGTATTATGCTACATAATAGAAATTATGATCAGTGTTTAATTTATATATAATATATGATTCGAGATATATCTTGGAGGTAATAGTTCTCTGTTCCAGGCGGTGTTCTGTTAGATTAATTCCCTGTATAATATGTTACAGGAAGAGTGCCGGAACCACGTGTAATGCGGAGACTTGAAGGTGCAACACTCAAGATGGTGGTACAGTCTTGTCTTCCGGGAAACAAGAGCCAATTGTAAGTGCCTTAATCTTTGTCTGTTTGAACTGAAAAACAAAAGACGTTTTTTAATTAATGCTAGTGTATATTGATAAACACAAAGTCACAATCGAAAGTATGCTCATTGCGCCACACACTATCATCCTGGTGTTAAAAAATGCATTTCTTTCTCAACTTAGGGTAGTTCACCTAATGCGTTAGGCTAACCAAAGAAATGACTGTATTTAGAAACCAGGTACTCAATTGTTACGTTTATGAAAAATGTTACTCTTCCTTAAGGTTACACCAAACGCACCCGCTTAGTTTTATACTGTAGGGACATAACCTATTAAACTCTCACATTATTCCTCTATTTAGCAGACCAACAAACGAGTGCCACAGCCTGTTCTAATTTTAAGTATAAAAACAAAATAGCGGATACTCCAACAGGACCTTCTCTTTAAAGTTGTCTTTATTTTGGGTGAAGAGGAAATGATCCGCATGTCTCTAGATTCCGACTTAAACAGTCGTCGCCATGTGTTCCATTTTAGTGTCACTATGAGGAAAGATGTCTGTATCCTTGCTACAGGTAAAGGTGATCCAATGTGACGCTACTCACGACTGTCCGGATGGGAGCACCTGTTGCAGACTAGCTGGTGGTCAGTGGGGGGTGTTGTCCAATACATATGGTAAATATACTCTGGGCAGCTACTCTTGGACAATGGTTTTAATCTTTATTATAAACCTAGGTCGGAGTTCGTTTATTGTTCTTTTCTTGGAATTACCTCTTACCAGTGTTTTTCTTCTATGAATAACAAGCACACATAGCCTACCATATCCCCCACCAAGTGGAAAACGTTTAAAATATATTGAAGAGTGGTTATGGAGCTTAATGCTATAATCAATCCTAAATCACTAATCAGTAATAAATTCATGCTACAGAAGAAAATGTACTTCCCACAATGTATTACTCTCTGTCTAACAATATTAAAGTTCTGTTCTGGAAGCGAGATTTTGAGTTCGATATGTTTTCCCATTGAAATGCCTAACAATCAAATTCTAAAAATTCTAAAATATGTTTCCATGGAAACGGCTGAACATAATATTCCAAAGAAGTTGAAAACCCGAAAAGGCACATCTACACATGACTACTGTTCCACAAATATTTTTTTTATTGAACTAGGCCTTACAGGTTTTTTTAGTTCTAGTCTGAAAACAACATTTTAAAGTATGTTTCCATAAAAACGGATAAAAATTAAATTTCAAAGAGGTCGAAAACCCTACAAGGCACATCTACACATGATGACTGTTCCCCATATGAAGTTTCATTGAACTATGTTTTATTGAGTTCTGGTCCAGAAACGAAACCCGGTCGCACAGACGGATGGACGTCATTTCAATATCACCCGGCAACTTCGTTGTGGCGGGGGATAATAAAAAGAGGTTTTACTTTTGAAAGCAATACCTGATATAGGATTTTACTTTAGAAAGTAAGACCTGAAAGGAACTTTGAATGATTTGTCAGACATCCGAACAACTGTTATACTATCTAATTCATAACAATTATTATCGAAAAGTATACAAAGTTGATTTATTTTAACAGTGAACACGGTGGCATTTGAACTTGGAACTCTTTGCTATTGAAACTGAATGATCTACCAACAGCGAGAACTTGAATGAATCTTTTTAAAGTCATATAATGCTAGCCAGGGAGCCAGGGAGAATATAATTAATAACATGTTGTGTGAACAAATTAAAACTTTTAACATTCGACAGGAAAACACTACTCCTTGATGAAAAAACCTCAAGGTCGGGATGACCCCTCGGACTAAAGCCCGATTTCATCCCTCCCTAACACAGGCTGGGAGGAAATATAGATATAGGTAGATATAGGTATATAATACACTATATATATATACATATATATCTATATTTTCCTCCCCAGCCTGTGCTCCCTTAGTGTCTGTCTCAGGCCCATCATCATTCGACAAACTCCCTGCCATTGCCCTGTACAAACAAACCAAACGAGAATCTATTTGATCTTAGCTGCTCCTATTTCTACCACCAATACCTCAGTGTTACTGCTGCTACAGAACCAGACATGTTTATTATATACTTATTCAGCTGATGGTATGTATCAACAGATGGATAAATGCTGACTCATTAACAGTATCTAAGCACGTTTCATTCGGTAAGTGTTCTGTAACATAATCATGTGTCGCCTTGTGAAAACATGATAATGTCCAGTGTTGGGTCAGCTCTGGTCACGAGGTGATAATTGTGGTCGGGATTATAACATAATACTATTTGGCCCGTTGATAAAGTTATTAGGTAATGAGATCCTGACACTAATAACTGGTCATAATGAGATCCTGACACTAATAACTGCGATAAAGTATCGCTGGACAGGAAAAAGCTGACAAGGGGACTCCATGGCATAGGTCACAGAGATGACTGGACAGAGCATGTGGAGGACACGTTGTGCTGAGTCAGCTAGATTTCCTCAATAAATACGGGCCATTGGTGGATGGTCAGGAGAGAGAGAAGACGACGGCAGAGAGACGAACGTGAACAGCAGGGTGTCGGGATTATAACATAATACTATTTGGCCCGTTGATAAAGTTATTAGGTAATGAGATCCTGACACTAATAACTGGTCATAATGAGATCCTGACACTAATAACTGCGATAAAGTATCGCTGGACAGGAAAAAGCTGACAAGGGGACTCCATGGCATAGGTCACAGAGATGACTGGACAGAGCATGTGGAGGACACGTTGTGCTGAGTCAGCTAGATTTCCTCAATAAATACGGGCCATTGGTGGATGGTCAGGGGAGAAAGGGAAGACGACGGCAGAGACGAACGGGAGAACAAAGGACTGAGAACGGCGAGGGTACATCGGGGGTCCAGAGGAAGGCCGGCTGTACAAGGGCTGGCATCTATGGACTATGTGTGAACCAGACTGGCAAGTAACAGAACTCTGTAAGAAGAACTTTGTAAGAACTCTATTCGCCTTGCTATCAGCCGCCGGCACAGCCCCCTCTGGACTAACACCCTCAAGTATCTGTTCTCTAATACTGGTGTCCGGTAAACTATCATCCCACGTTGTTGCTGATAGTTGACGTACTCAGGACATTACTGTGCTGTGCTGATTGGGCGACGTATTGCCGATTGCCGTATTGCCAACGACTTCTGACCTTTAGCTGCCTACCTGTGATCCACTGTTAATAAAGATCCAACCTAAAACGCTGATAAAGAGCCTCTTGTTATTTTGTTATGTTACAAGAGGTAAATAGGGTTCTTCTTTTGGTGCCGTGACCCGGATCAGCAAGGATCAGCAAGGATCAGCAAGGAGCAGCAAGGATCTAGAGCGAGGAGCTCAAAGGATTGAGGCTACAGCTGCTGGATACTATCCGAATCCACCTATGGAAGAAACATATATTGGATTGGAAGAATTGGATGAACTTTTGGAAGTTTATTGTAACGGATGGTTAAAAAATGAGTATTTAAGACACTTATATTTTGAAGATGCGTTGATCAGAGAAGCGATGATCAAATATTTTCCGGAAGTAATTGACTTTAATGTTTCGGAATATGAAAGGCATACGGATGAACGGGACTATCTACGAGATCTGCACGGGGACAACCTTGAATCCCGTGGTGAATAATATTTTGCCGAATCTCGATGGATGTTCTGGTCCTTTGGTTAAGGCGCCGAAAACTTGGAAAGTTGGAAAATTGAAGTTAAAACGATCAAGTGATGTTATTCAATGGATGGGGATAGTATTTGTGTGTAAAGGATTCTTATAAGTCAATAAGTAAAGTTTTGGTTAATTTTGTTGGTTAGAACCATGGCACCGATACAGTGTGTGTCTGGGTGTTAAGGATAATATTGTTCATAATGGTCATTATAAGTGAGGGATAAGTGTAGGGAAACGGGATGTTAAGTTTCAGGGCTCTGGTATGTTGGAGGTATAATACCATGTTAACAGTATGTAGCAGACTCACTACAGTTGTTCTGGCTTCAGAGTAATTGGTCCGAGTAAGCAACTGACAGATAGTGATAGCGAAACTAGGACAGTCAGGGTTGTAATTGATACTGTAATGACCGAGTGTATGGTTAGAAAATTGCTCCAGGCGATTATGATATTGTTATAGGCTTCATTACAGAAATCGTGTAATTGTTAGCCTAGGTTTTATGTCTTGCAGGGACATGATGGGTTGGTTGATATTGATGATGTTGTTTGGTATTTCTTATGCTAGAATTTGGGAGTATGACTTTTCAAAAGTTGTATGACATTAGTGTCTGTGGGTCGCGAGGGATTGTGGCTTTGGAGAAGTGAGTGTAATCCATATGATGTGATGATAATGAGATAATGAGATAATAAGTTAATTGTCAGAAACATAAGTGTAATTGACACATTAAGGGCAGAAGTGTTGGTGTATGACTATGGTTCATGACGAGGATAAATTAAATGTTATCTTGGGTAATTTGGGAACATTACAGATGGTAACAACTCGTGGGTAGAATAGCGAGATTGAAGTGGGTAACAGGAATCTATTCAGCGGCAGAATTAGTCGTTGGGGAATAGTGAAGCATGTTGTTCAATTTACAATTGAATTTCAAGGATAATATGCTGAGTTGGGGTATGAGGAGATTACTGTGTGGATATACAGATGGTTGTACTTGTTATCAGGATGGGGTAATTGGATATAGAGTTTTATCCGAATTAAACCAAAGGTCTGATTCACCAACCCAGCGGGTGTGATGGTTTTGACGCCGTTTGAATCGGTAGGCGTAGTTAACGCCGAGTCAAGGTGGATAACCTTGCCGTCACCACACGAGCTGTGGGAGAACCATCAGTTATCAGGTATGAATATCCGGTGCAGGATATTGCAAGAAAGGATACTTGAGGCTGGGTGTGGTGTAGTCCATTGTAATTATGGAGGAAACAGGTGATATCAATATGATATTATTGTGTACTTAAGTTGTGTTCGGTATTGTTGTAAACACGTGTAATGGTTTTGACGCCGTTTGAATCGGTAGGCGTAGTTAACGCCGAGTCAAGGTGGATAACCTTGCCGTCACCACACGAGCTGTGGGAGAACCATCAGTTATCAGGTATGAATATCCGGTGCAGGATATTGCAAGAAAGGATACTTGAGGCTGGGTGTGGTGTAGTCCATTGTAATTATGGAGGAAACGGGTGATATCAATATGATATTATTGTATACTTCAGTCGTGTTCGGTATTGTTGTAAACAAGTGTCATGGTTTATGTAACATGCTTAATGGTAGTTGATTGGTTGATTTTGGAACACAACGCAAAAGAAATGAACTGTAGACTAGATGATGAAGTATCATGGTGGTACAAGTGAAAACTTTGTTTTTAAAATTAACAAGAGTTTTTGTTGGTAAAGGGCGAATGTAACATAATCATGTGTCGCCTTGTGAAAACATGATAATGTCCAGTGTTGGGTCAGCTCTGGTCACGAGGTGATAATTGTGGTCGGGATTATAACATAATACTATTTGGCCCGTTGATAAAGTTATTAGGTAATGAGATCCTGACACTAATAACTGGTCATAATGAGATCCTGACACTAATAACTGCGATAAAGTATCGCTGGACAGGAAAAAGCTGACAAGGGGACTCCATGGCATAGGTCACAGAGATGACTGGACAGAGCATGTGGAGGACACGTTGTGCTGGGTCAGCTAGATTTCCTCAATAAATACGGGCCATTGGTGGATGGTCAGGGGAGAAAGGGAAGACGACGGCAGAGACGAACGGGAGAACAAAGGACTGAGAACGGCGAGGGTACATCGGGGGTCCAGAGGAAGGCCGGCTGTACAAGGGCTGGCATCTATGGACTATGTGTGAACCAGACTGGCAAGTAACAGAACTCTGTAAGAAGAACTTTGTAAGAACTCTATTCGCCTTGCTATCAGCCGCCGGCACAGCCCCCTCTGGACTAACACCCTCAAGTATCTGTTCTCTAATACTGGTGTCCGGTAAACTATCATCCCACGTTGTTGCTGATAGTTGACGTACTCGGGACATTACTGTGCTGTGCTGATTGGGCGACGTATTGCCGATTGCCGTATTTCCAACGACTTCTGACCTTGAGCTGCCTACCTGTGATCCACTGTTAATAAAGATCCAACCTAAAACGCTGATAAAGAGCCTCTTGTTATTTTGTTATGTTACAGTTCTGACTTCGGTCAATGGCCATTTCCTCGTCAAACCCTAATATAATACCCATCTACGAGTATCAAACTGTTTGATAGTTTTGTAGTCGTTATGACCCACTGCTGTCCCAATGGTTACTTTTGTACTTCCGGGGAGGGGAAGGCCGTCAACTGGATGAGCAAGACGCTCGCCTTCCTCAGACCCTAAAGAAGAAAAGATGAGAATGAAAAAGAGGGGGAAAACATGAAGTTCCAGCACGAATCATGACAAACATGTAGTAAAAGACAAGAGTTACAGTAAAAATATACCCTTGAATCAGCGCTTTTGTCAACTTTATCATATATTTGTATCATGAATCTTTGGTCTGAATGAACCTGTTCTTTTCACATGTTATTGTATCAGTTTATCTATGTTCAGTAATTGGTCGATTCGTGATCATTTGTTTAAAAACGATGTCATGAGGGTCTTATTAATGTCGCAATTAGTAAGCTTTGAACCCATATGATGTCTTTCTTAATTCATTCTCAACTATGTTTCAGGATATTTTTATGCTTCCAGTTTCACGGAAAATTTGATGTTTCAACCATAAATTATGGTAGACATTCAGGGAAACCTACCGTATTAACCCGAGCACAAGAGCTGTATCGCTTGGAGAAAAGTATGCCTTTAGACCCAGACAAACATCGTTCTTAAAAGTACTTCCATAGCTACTGAAGCTGCTGCTTAAGTTGCTTACATAAAAGAAATAGTTTCGGCTAGTAATGATATCTATATTTTCACTGGTCACAGTGAAAACATCAGATAGTGTCACTGTGGAATCCATGATATTAAACATACAAACGAACGATGTCAAGGAATTCATTTACATTGATCCACGTGATTTATCACTTCAGGTACTTAATTATTTTTTGTTTTGAATCCTGTTCATATTGAAGTATTATTTAATATACTTACCTCATGAAAGCACATTTCCTTCTATCGATGTCACAGATAACATGCACTGCCGATGAGGTAAGGTCAGTTTAACAAATGTTAATTCTACAACGCCGATATCACCAGTCAGAAACCTATACATTAGAAAGTACCAACATATGTGTTTTAACCAGATTTTATGTTTGCAAACCAACATGCATTAAAATGGATTCTACCATGTTATATTGCAAGCATACTCCGGAACTGCAGAGTAAACGTTACAAGATTTATCGAACTGTTTACCCTGAAGTTCTCTAGGATGTTATACTGCAAGCATCTTTGGGAACTGCAGAGTAAAGGTTACAAGATTTATCGGACTGTTTACCCTGGAGTTGTCTAAGATGTTTGGCAAGAGGAATGATTTTGTTTTGACATCGGAAACTTCCTTTATCAAGATAAGATAAGACAAGAAAGGCCTTAAAAAAGGCAAGCTTGGGGCACCTGGGTAGATGTAGTGTATGGAACGTGAGGCGGTGATTTGTTAGTAGGAGGTGATTCCAGGTGAATATGGGTGCGTGATATGGATTGGATGGATGTCCGACAATGTATGATGAAAGCGTTGAGGAAGAACATACAATTAAGGAAGGAAGTATTGCGTGAGGAAAAGCTGAAGGAGTAATTCTATATTCTATTCTATATTTCGGTTTAGCTAGTTTTGTATCGGAACCTTCAACAACTGTACGAAACCTTATCTTAATAATTTCACTTCAAGTAACATATGCAAATTTAATTTCATATTGTCATTAATAAGAGTTCCTCGCATAACTATATCGTTACATTTTGAGTTATTTTTGACATTACAAAGGTTGGCGTAAGACCTACTCGTGTAACATCTAACAGGTGACGTAAGCTTGCATACACATGTATTACCTGAGACAAGTTTTACTCACTCATTCTTAATGAAAGTCAGTGCACAAGTAAATATATCCATTTTACAAAATTCGAAAGTCTGCATAAGAAGTCCTGATTGGTGTTGTCCGATAGTCCTCTCCAAACATCATAACATGTCAATATATCTTATTTTGAAGAATTTTCTGTAACAAATTAGAGCCTAATTAACTATTAACATAGGATTTGAATGTTATATACATGTATATTTGTCTTAATGTCTAGATCAAGTGTTTTTTGTTAGAAATTTATAGACTGGCATTTTAATTGTTTTAAAACTTTTTATTTATTTTTTTTATGATTTATTTTCTCTCCTTAGAATTACCCTTTGTATCCTATATATCTTGTATAAATAATGCAATATCACATGTTTACAGTCAATTATCACAAAGACCTCGATCGGATGTATTATTCCAAAAAAGTATCACCGAAAGGATTCAGACTTGTTCTAACCCTAAGGACAAAATGTAACGGGAGTTCCAAGACAGCAACCAACGCACAACACAACACAACACCGTGTGTTATCATATCAATGTAAAGCTCTCAAACAAATATGTCAATTTACCGTGTTTCGATTATTCTTTTAATTTTTAGATTTGAATCTATGGAGACCAACTCTATTACATTGCCTTCGCTGACTCGACATCAGCAACATTTTGGAAAAGTAGGTCATTGGCTATGTTTGATTCGTTTCATCGGCATATACACCGACCATGTGACCGGAGTACATGCACCGTTCTGAAGCCAGGCTTAAAGTTAACAAGTGTATCGGCGTACAAACAGAAAGACGTCATCATCCCTCAAACTAGCTTAAATTAACATGTCATTTAAATGAGAAAACTTACTTCCAAACATGAATTGACATTTTCTTAGCGTGTTAGGCATTGTTTTAAAGAACCAGTATTATTCTTAAATAAATCACTTCGTTTAAGTATCTAGTTGTCAAATGCAAAGTCAAAGAAAATATAGTTATTAAATGACGCATGGATAGCATTTGTAAGCCATTATACGCCACCTTCGCCTGTCATTTCAAACCGAAGTATTCGGATTTCGCCTTAGGCGTACGCCGGTTTCACCATTTTCGGCGGCGTATGCCGGGTGTTGCGCCGGGTTCCGAATCAATCATAACCAGTAAAACTGTTAACCAAACGGAACGTATTTCCGATTCTGGAATGCCAAATAATGTTCTTACCTTATAGAAAAGCACTTTGTTACTTGTGATATTGATTTGAATTGCAGATTACAAGTTTATCATTGATTCTAATGAAACATTGAAGAACAATTCTATCTATATGACAAATATTGATAATCAAAATCCACATTTGTTTGTGCCAATTATTTCGGATTACCCACAATGTCACATGGTTCATAATTTGCTACAGCTTTGGTCATCGGTCAATAGAATTTCAAAGATACTAACACAACGCATATCATTGGCTGCAGGTTCTATTTGAAAATTCCAACAGTATATAGGGAGAAAATCACCTTATTACTGCTTGGGGCGTTTGCGCCCCAAGCAATAACACTTTATTACCAAAAGGGGAATACGTTTTACATCAAACACGGCATTGCAAGATATAATTTATATAGAACATTTTTTGTTTACAGATATTTACAATACAGCAGTTTTGCAAAGGTTTACATTATTTCATCGACATTCCTGAAAGTCTTTGTTCAGAATTGAAATAATTGTACATGGTACAAAATAAATCCTAGTTCTGTTTTACTTATGATAAGGCATATTAAAACATTGTTCAGATGGCAGAAGTAAGTATTCTGCGTGTTCAATGTGTGTTGTATCTGAAATGATCTTCCCAGCATGTAATACAATTTTATCATCATGTACTGACGATGGATGGTTAATGATGGTACCGACAATTTTGGAACTAATATCCACAAACATTATTAGTTTGTTTTTATTCTGAAGAATCTTGGAATCACACCAACATTGTATGCCAAAAGACCAGACGCTTTGAACAAAGCATGTATATAAAACTCACAATAATTTCATATCAACATCAAAAGATCTTTGTTTCCTCATAAAATATAGTCTCTGTTGGCACTTCAAGTTCAGTTCAATTTATCGTCAGTGCTGATACCTAGATACCTATATTCCGACACGATAATGGCGATTTCAACAAGAGTTTCATTCATACTAACATGTTCTGGTGGCTTGTCCCTGGTTCTAAAATCAAATAACATTTCCTTTGTTTTCTTTTCATTAATGTGAAAAGAAGTTTAGCTGGCACCAATCTGTAAGATTAAAAATTCTGATCAATGTCCATCTTCATTAGAATTGTTATTTCAATAGAGCAATGAGTGCAGCGTCATCCGCGAAAATAACAATTGAATAGGATGGATCTTGTGCCATGCAGTCATTTGTATATGTAATAAAAAAAACAAAGGTGACAGAACGCAGGGTCTTCATCAAAGGTCTCACATGAAGCGACCCCTTCTCAGTTCTTATCATTTCCAATCATTGACTTTAAACTAGTTCACATTTCCGACGGTTACCGCAGTACAATTCCTTCTTTACTCTGTTCATTTAATCTTCCTTCCTTTAATCTACACTTTTTTGTATTTGTTTGGAAATATCTTTTTTGAGCATTTTTAACTTCTGATAACCCCCTCCCGCTGTTTGTTTCCTTGTAAGGAGGCTTTAATTTTTGTTATAAGGTCTTGTTGTTTGGGAATATCTTAATCGTTTTTGCTTGTATTATAACAACTACACAGAAGTTTATATATACGATAGGCCTTTTTAAAGTATGTGTTTCCCATGTCAGATACTTTGACATTGTGACCTTGACCTTGGTGTTGGAATCGTTTTCTGAAAAAGTTGCTATATTTAGCTGGACCGGAGTTCTTAGAGAGCTATATTTAGCTAGACCGGAGTTCTTAGAGAGCTATATTTAGCTAGACTCGAGTTCTTAGAGAGCTATATTTAGCTAGACTCGAGTTCTGAGATGGTTATATTTAGCTAGACTCGAGTTCTTAGAGAGCTATATTTAGCTAGACCGGAGTTCTTAGAGAGCTATATTTAGCTAGACTCGAGTTCTTAGAGAGCTATATTTAGCTAGACTCGAGTTCTTAGAGAGCTATATTTACCTAGACTCGAGTTCTTAGAGAGCTATATTTACCTAGACTCGAGTTCTTAGAGAGCTATATTTAGCTAGACTCGAGTTCTGTGATGGTTATATTTAGCTAGACTCGAGTTCTTAGAGAGCTATATTTAGCTAGACCGGAGTTCTTAGAGAGCTATATTTAGCTAGACTCGAGTTCTTAGAGAGCTATATTTAGCTAGACTCGAGTTCTTAGAGAGCTATATTTACCTAGACTCGAGTTCTTAGAGAGCTATATTTAGCTAGACTCGAGTTCTTAGAGAGCTATATTTAGCTAGACTCGAGTTCTTAGAGAGCTATAATTAGCTTGGCATCTAAAGTCCTCCTAGTAAAAATCAAGGACAGGGTTTCATATCAAATCCGGTCTTTAATCGAGAACCTCGAAGACACGGGCTACTTGCCCCGTGAAATAGACTTACCTGTTTACATATAAACCCTACTTTATTATGTAATGAGCACTAACCTGCCGGGGTTTATCCGTGCAATGAACCTAAGTATCTATCTGCCTTTCAAGCTACAGTGATAATATCTGATGTTTTCCCTGTGGCCAATGAAAATATAAACTAGTTTATATTATGTAATTAATTAATGGGAGCTTTTTCAGCAGTTAACAGTACTTTTAATAACGCTGTTTCTCGGGTCTGTAGGCATATCATTCTGTCTTTCTAACGTTATCACTAAACGATACAAGCTCATGTGCCCGAGGTTATACGTAAGTCTTCCTGAGTGTCTATCAACATCAGTGATTTTTTCCTAATCTTAAACAACATTGTGGATATTGGATACAAATAAGTATTTACCTCTTTATGCTTGAAACTTCAAGTTTTCCGTGAAACTCGAAGCATACAGCTGCTTACCTAAAGTTTGTTCACATGCGTGTGTGTCTTAGTGCAAATATCATCTAAATTGACGTTCATTGTACCATCAATAAAATTACACAACAAACAATGACACTGAATCATCATATATATCCATGTGTAAAACAAACTCCCACGGCCTGTCCTCGTATCGCCTACACCCCATATTACCTACACCACTATCAAATTTATGGATGAGTGCACATCACACTGGCATCCTGATCCCTAAAGAGAATAATGAACTCTTCCGATAATATTGGACCTGGTTATATAGATCATGAGTTATATTTTAAGATATTTGATATGAAAATAAGAGGATTTGTCAGAAAGATTTTGTGGAATCTGTGCACACTATTGCTCTATATCGTCGCATACAAAAGGGGATTAAAATATTGGCTAAAGTTACTTAGTACATGTATGTCTGACGATCGCCATCCTAAGAAATATTACAACATGATTGTAAAGGCTTTAGATAATAAAAAAACAGGGTTTCGAAGTGTCGGAATCTGTTGTACAGTTTAGGTTTTGGCTATGTTTGGGAACAACAAATTGTTTATCTTCCTACTTGGTTTTTAGCGGAATTTGTTAGTCGGATTAAATGTATTCATAACAAAATTGGCATAGCGCGCTTCAAAATGTCACTTAAGGTTTATCCTATTCTCACTTTAAAATTTAATTTTCCCAAAGAATGTTATTTAAGTGTAGTTGATATTAGGAATTTAGAGTAGCAATCGCTCAGTTTAGATGTTTTCCACACCGGTTACGTCTTGAAAGCGGCAGGTATATCATAAGTTAAATAGAAATGATAAAATATGTTTATAATGGGATGACGGTTACATTTCCTACTTGTGTGTTCCAAATTTAATCAACACCGCTCATACCATTTACCTGAAGCATATTGTGTAAAATCCAAATATTCTATACTTCAGGTTATGTATCATGCATCAAAAGTGCTAAAAACTATTTATTTGCACTGAACACAGCATGTTTTTTTCAAGTGTAATGTAAAAACCTATATACTTTTGGGCCGATGGCCTACACTTCAGTCATACAGAATAGAATTGAATTGAATAAACTAAAGAACATATGACTGTAATTTCACTTTGATTTTCACAATGATAACAATGTATGTTCATAACATATGCAGAAATTGAATTTATGAATGATGGCAATGTAATGATAGCACTGTAAATACATTGTATTTTCATAGCATGAGCACTAACAATGCAATGATATAATTTCACTCTGATTTACACAATGGTGACAATGTAATGATAGCAATAATGGCTAAGTGGACTGTACCATACTACACAATAGGGGTGAGGAAGTGACACTCTGCATTTGGTGTAAGCTATACGAGGGGTTTTTGAAGTGTAGGCAATATGGGATGTAGGCGATACG
This sequence comes from Gibbula magus, assembly GCA_936450465.1. Taxonomy (NCBI): domain Eukaryota; kingdom Metazoa; phylum Mollusca; class Gastropoda; order Trochida; family Trochidae; genus Gibbula; species Gibbula magus. Next base: position 63,654,395 of record OW388301.1, read on the forward strand.
AGAGCAAGCAAACATTTTCCACTTGGCGGGGGATATAGTAGGCTCTGTGTGCTTGTTATTCTCGGAAAACTGGTAAGAGGTAATTCAAAGAAAAGAACAATAAACGAACTCCGACCTAGGTTTATAATAAAGATTAAAACTATTGTCCAAGAGAGTAGCTGCCCAGAGTATATTTACCATGGGTAATGGACAACACCCCCACTGACCACCAGCTAGTCCGCAACAGGTGCTCCCATCCGGACAGTCGTGAGTAGCGCCACACTGGATCACCTTTACCTGTAGCAAGGATTAATACATCTTTCCTCATAGTGACACTAAAATGGAACACGTGGCGACGACAGTTTAAGTCGGAACTTAGAGACATGCTCATTTCCTCTTCACCCAAAATAAAGACAACTTTAAAGAGAAGGTCATATTGGAGTATCCGCAATTTTGTTTTTATACTTAAAGGGATGGTTCTGTTGCCATATTGGATTTGTTCCATTGCATGAAATGAAAACACGCTATATTGTACCTAATTTTACAACTTTTTAATTACTAAAGACATACACTGATAGAGTATTCATACAGTAACACATAACATGTCATAAAACTGATAAATTATTTGCTGTTCTGCTGAAGCGAAGTTTTCCCCACTCCCAGCGCCGATAAATGGCTTCAGTTCTCATTGTTTTATTTTTCAACAAATGTGCGGTTGTGTTTATCAAGTTGTGAAATTTAAAGTGATCAAAATATTACCTTCATTACTCTCTTTCAATTTGACTATGTTTTGATCATGTATTATGTATGTTTATATATGTGTAAACAGGAATATCCTCTTGAATTTCGTTTCCGCAAATATACCCTGATATAACCCTCCTTTTAAAATGAGAAAAGGCTGTGTCACTAGTTTGGTGGTCTGCTTAATAGAGGTATAATGTGAGAGTTTAATGGGTTAAGCCCCTACAGTATAAAACGAAGCGGTGCGTATGGTGTAACCTTAAGGAAGAGTAACTTTTTCATAAACGTAACAATTGAGTACATGGGCTCCGTTCCATAACAGCGAGCGCTTAAATTGCCCAGTGATCGTTTAAAGTGCGCTCCAGTAGCGCTCATTCTCTCTTGAACGACACGGTGCAAATTCCTTGATGTTTGCTCGCCTTGCTACGTAGCGCTACATTGAGCAATCGCGTTCAAGAGAGGTTTAAAAGTAATCGCTAATTGAGCGATTACTTTGAAACCTCTCTTCAACACGGCCCTGGTTTCTAAATACAGTAATTACTCCGTTTAGCCTAACGCATTAGGTGAACTACCCTAAGTTGAGAAAGAAATGCAGTTTTTAACACCAGGGTGATAGTGTGTGGCGCAATGAGCATACTTTCGATTGTGACCTTGTGTTAATCATTATACACTTTCATTAATTAAAAACATCTTGTTTTTCAGTTCAAACAGAAAAATATTAAGGCACTTACAATTGTCTCTTGTTTCCCGAAGGACGAGATTGAACCGCCATCTTGAGTGTTGCACCTTCCAGTCTCCGCATTACACGTGGTTCCGGGCTGGCAGCAGATGTCAGAACAGCACTCTTCCTGTAACATATTATACAGGGAATGAATCTAGCAGAACACCGCCTGGAACAGAGAACTATTACCTCCAAGATATATCTCGAATCATGTATATTTTTAAATTAAACAATGATCATAATTTCTATTATGTATTATATTACGATAATATGTCTTACACCAATGAAACAGGTCGATGATCCACACATCTGGTCCTGTACACGTGCACCCGACATGACGTCACTGCACGCGAAGGCCAGCAGGATTGTTGCAATCATCATCTGAAGCCAGCACAAGATTTACATGAACATTTCAAAGCAACGAGGTCAGTTAAAAATGTTTTTCGAAGCTAAGATTGCCTTGCGCAGGGCTACATACTTTTGTACATGAATCATACTATGCTGTATCGTACCATGTTGTCTTAATTCAGCGTCCCTATCGGCGACCATAGTGTACCTTATCTTTACTTTACACTATGTCACAAACAAGTCACCGGCAATGTCTACAGGAAGCCGTGAATCAAGTATCGACCATAGTACCTCCACTTCACCCCAAACCATCATTTGCACGCCCAGAAAGGCATCACCTCAACACTGACCCGACGAGCAAGGAGTATCTGCTCGCAAATGAATGTTCATCAATTCCAACGTGTTAACCTCCAAAAGTAATCAACGACCTTTTCCCTGTCAACCCTCTAGCCCCAAAAGATTCAGTAACATTTTAAAGTTTCGTCAATTTCCATGGTCAGGACAGGAACTTTGTGACACCTCTCGTAGCTTGTGGCCTGTACACTCTAGCTACAAGTGTCTACAAATATATTCTTAGCTAAGCATTTAACGTTTGCTGTACGAATCCTGTAAGATGAGATATGACATTTCCGGAGATACATCTTGTTTATATCCAACCTTACCCTGTGTTTGTATAATTTGGATATATATTGTGCTTTATTCTTCAATTATGTGACCTTGAACAGTAAAGTATTACTGTCCAATGATCTTGCTTTGTTTTGTTTTGGTGCATATTTTATCTCCCGTATTAAATGTCTTCATTGCTTACTGTTGGTGTTTTCTGTTTTATTAATAAGCAGGTTTGTATTAATTCTAAATACAACTGTAAACTCTCCTAGGTGTAAATTAGTATATATACTTCTGACAAAGAATTAACGAATGTTTGGATCCATAAATGTTTTAATGCTTCGGCATAACAACTTCTAAATGCCTCTCAAAGAAGTAATACATCTGACAAGTTAAACATGTACGTTCCCATGCTAAAATAAATGAATGCTTCGAAGTAACATTGAAAATAAATTCAAGGTCATCAAAGTTACTGGCCGTCTTCCCTTGGAAAAGTTTTGTTATAAGATATAAGGTAGAATCAGTGAACGGTTCTTGAGATACCCTTCTGATAAACATATTAAACATAAATGCCCCTATTGTCACTTCTATGCATAACTGCCCCTATTGTCACGTCTATGTATAAAGCGCCCCTATTGTCACTTCTATGCATAAAGCGCCCCTATTGTCACTTCTATGTATAAATGCCCCTATTGTAACTTCAATGTATTAAGCGCCCCTATTGTAACTTCTATGTATAAAGCGCCCTTATTGTCACTTCTATGTATAAAGCGCCCCTATTGTCACTTCTATGTATAAAGCGCCCCTGTTGTCACTTCTATGTATAAAACGCCCATATTGTCACTTCTATGTATAAAGCGCCCCTATTGTCACTTCTATGTATAAAGCGCCCCTGTTGTCACTTCTATGTATAAAGCGCCCATATTGTCACTTCTATGTATAAAGCGCCCCTATTGTCACTTCTATGTATAAAGCGCCCCTATTGTCACTTCTATGTATAAAGCGCCCCTGTTGTCACTTCTATGTATAAAGCGCCCATATTGTCACTTCTATGTATAAAACGCCCATATTGTCACTTCTATGTATAAAGCGCCCCTATTGTCACTTCTATGTATAAAGCGCCCCTGTTGTCACTTCTATGTATAAAGCGCCCATATTGTCACTTCTATGTATAAAGCGCCCCTATTGTCACTTCTATGTATAAGGCGCCCCTGTTGTCACTTCTATGTATAAAACGCCCCTATTGTCACTTCGATATATAAAACGCCCCTATTGTCACTTCGATATATAAAACGCCCCTATTGTCACTTCGATATATAAAACGTCCCTATTGTCACTTCGATATATAAAACGCCCCTATTGTCACTTCTATGTATAAAACGCCCCTATTGTCACTTCGATATATAAAACGTCCCTATACGCCCCTATTGTCACTTCGATATATAAAACGCCCCTATTGTCACTTCGATATATAAAACGCCCCTATTGTCACTTCGATATATAAAACGTCCCTATTGTCACTTCGATATATAAAACGCCCCTATTGTCACTTCGATATATAAAACGTCCCTATTGTCACTTCGATATATAAAACGCCCCTATTGTCACTTCGATATATAAAACGTCCCTATTGTCACTTCGATATATAAAACGCCCCTGTTGTCACTTCTATGTATAAAACGCCCCTATTGTCACTTCGATATATAAAACGCCCCTATTGTCACTTCGATATATAAAACGCCCCTATTGTCACTTCGATATATAAAACGCCCCTATTGTCACTTCGATATATAAAACGTCCCTATTGTCACTTCGATATATAAAGCGCCCCTGTTGTCACTTCTATGTATAAAACGCCCCTATTGTCACTTCGATATATAAAACGTCCCTATTGTCACTTCGATATATAAAACGCCCTTATTGTCACTTCGATATATAAAACGTCCCTATTGTCACTTCGATATATAAAAGGTCCCTATTGTCACTTCGATATATAAAACGCCCCTATTGTCACTTCGATATATAAAACGTCCCTATTGTCACTTCGATATATAAAACGTCCCTATTGTCACTTCGATATATAAAACGCCCCTATTGTCACTTCGATATATAAAACGTCCCTATTGTCACTTCGATATATAAAACGCCCCTATTGTCACTTCGATATATAAAACGCCCCTATTGTCACTTCTATGTATAAAGCGTCCCTACTGTCACTTCGATATATAAAACGTCCCTATTGTCACTTCGATATATAAAACGTCCCTATTGTCACTTCGATATATAAAACGTCCCTATTGTCACTTCGATATATAAAACGTCCCTATACGCCCCCATTGTCACTTCGATATATAAAGCGCCCCTGTTGTCACTTCTATGTATTAAACGCCCCTATTGTCACTTCGATATATAAAACGTCCCTATTGTCACTTCGATATATAAAACGCCCCTATTGTCACTTCGATATATAAAACGTCCCTATTGTCACTTCGATATATAAAACGTCCCTATTGTCACTTCGATATATAAAACGCCCCTATTGTCACTTCGATATATAAAACGTCCCTATTGTCACTTCGATATATAAAACGTCCCTATTGTCACTTCGATATATAAAACGCCCCTATTGTCACTTTGATATATAAAACGTCCCTATTGTCACTTCGATATATAAAACGCCCCTACTGTCACTTCGATATATAAAACGTCCCTATTGTCACTTCGATATATAAAACGTCCCTATTGTAACTTCTATGTATAAAGCGCCCCTACTGTCACTTCGATATATAAAACGTCCCTATTGTCACTTCGATATATAAAACGCCCCTATTGTCACTTCGATATATAAAACGCCCCTGTTGTCACTTCTATGTATAAAACGCCCCTATTGTCACTTCGATATATAAAACGTCCCTATACGCCCCTATTGTCACTTCGATATATAAAACGCCCCTATTGTCACTTCGATATATAAAACGCCCCTATTGTCACTTCGATATATAAAACGCCCCTATTGTCACTTCGATATATAAAACGCCCCTATTGTCACTTCGATATATAAAACGTCCCTATTGTCACTTCGATATATAAAACGTCCCTATTGTCACTTCGATATATAAAACGCCCCTATTGTCACTTCGATATATAAAACGTCCCTATTGTCACTTCGATATATAAAACGCCCCTATTGTCACTTCGATATATAAAACGTCCCTATTGTCACTTCGATATATAAAACGCCCCTATTGTCACTTCGATATATAAAACGCCCCTATTGTCACTTAGATATATAAAACGCCCCTATTGTCACTTCGATATATAAAACGTCCCTATTGTCACTTCGATATATAAAACGCCCCTATTGTCACTTCGATATATAAAACGCCCCTATTGTCACTTCGATATATAAAGCGCCCCTGTTGTCACTTCTATGTATAAAACGCCCCTATTGTCACTTCGATATATAAAACGTCCCTATTGTCACTTCGATATATAAAACGCCCCTATTGTCACTTCGATATATAAAACGTCCCTATTGTCACTTCGATATATAAAACGCCCCTATTGTCACTTCGATATATAAAACGTCCCTATTGTCACTTCGATATATAAAACGTCCCTATTGTCACTTCGATATATAAAACGCCCCTATTGTCACTTCGATATATAAAACGTCCCTATTGTCACTTCGATATATAAAACGCCCCTACTGTCACTTTGATATATAAAACGTCCCTATTGTCACTTCTATGTATAAAGCGCCCCTACTGTCACTTCGATATATAAAACGTCCCTATTGTCACTTCGATATATAAAACGCCCCTATTGTCACTTCTATGTATAAAGCGCCCCTACTGTCACTTCGATATATATAACGTCCCTATTGTCACTTCGATATATAAAACGCCCCTATTGTCACTTCTATGTATAAAGCGCCCCTACTGTCACTTCGATATATAAAACGCCCCTATTGTCACTTCGATATATAATACGCCCATTAGTCATTTCGATGTATAAATGCCCATATTGTCATACTATGTATACAGCGCCCATATTATCACACATATGTATAAAGCGCCCATTATCACTTCTATTGAGTCCTTATTGTCACTTCTGTGTATAAAGCGTCCTTATTATCACTTCTGTGTATAAAGCGTCCTTATTGTCACTTCTATGTATAAAGCGCCCCTGTTGTCACTTCTATGTATAAAGCGCCCCTGTTGTCACGTTTATGTATATAGCGCCCATAATGTCACTTTTATCTTTGCAACGTCCCAATGATGACTTCAATATTTGAATATCTTGAATTCGTTTCTTTAAAATTATTTTGAGAAATAATCGTTTGAAAAGAATTCATTTGATAGTAGTTGATTAGTAGATGTATTTACGAATGAATTCATTCACCAATCGCAACATTTTAAAATATTAATCAAGTTACCAAATGTCGTTGATCGTGACATGAAACAAGAGCCATTAGGAGCAATGTTTTTACCCAACTAAGTTTGAATCCCCCAAAAGGCACATCTACATGATATGAGGAGGTAGTCATTCAAGATTTTGTGAGGATTGGTCAAGCAGCTTTAGAAATCTGCTCCGGAAAGAAACTTTACCTTTCCAATAAACAGAGTAAAACATTTTTGCCATGGAAACAGAAATATTTTAAAGATGGCTATATGTACACGAAACATGTGTTTCCAAGATAAGATTAGCTGGGACTCAAAACTCAACTCAAGCCCCAACAGCTTACTCATATATCCCTTTAGAAATGAGGCCGAGAACTTACCTTTGTCATTCTGGTTCGACCTCGGGATTCTGGTTCAATCACTGCTGTTATCTTCCTGAATTTATACACTAGTTTATTGTTTTTAAAAACTTCATGTCAGATATTAATGTTGACGGAACAACATTGTATTGTACACTTTTATTGAAATGGAGTTTTAATTGGAATGATATTCCGTCCCGACCAATGAGCTGTGTTGTGCTGTGCCAATTATCATTGGCAATTATCAATATGTACACACGAAATAGTGTATTATTAGATATGTGTATTATCAATTCTGAGGACGCAAATTGTATCGTCCATTATTGTTTATTGTTTTAACTATAATTGATGGTTTCAGAAATGATTACTGAAAGTTATATATCTAAAAAACATGCCGTTTCTTTGTTGGGGTTTGTCGGGTTAAGGTATTAAATATATTATCATATTGGCCGTGATGAATGCGCCTGAAGTGTGTGTAGTGACAGAGATCGCTCTGTAGTGATCCAAGGTCAATCATTATAACACAGGGCTCAGCCAGGGTCAATCGTGGTGACATGGGGTGATCCAAGGTCAATCGTACTGATACAGATCACAGCAAAGGTCAATCGTTGTGACACATATCACAGTCAAGGTCAATCGTTGTGACACAGATCGCAGCAAAGGTCAATCACAGTGACATGGGGGGCAGCCTAAGTCCATCAAAGTGACATGAGCACAGCCAATGTCAATCATACTGACACAGATCGCAGCCAAGGTCAATCGTTGTGACATGGGGCGCAGTCAAGGTCAATCGTAGTTGCATTGGGTGATCCAAGATCAATCATACTGACACAGATCGCAGCCAAGTTCAATCGTAGTGAAATATAATCAATTTGTAAAGAATTCATGTTTTAATTGAGAGTTAACTTTTCAAACCCAACCATCAATTACAACATTTAAAAAATCCATTAAATTCATTCAGCAAATGTGTTTGATGATGACGGTAGGTTTCAGTTAATGTGATGTTTAGACATAAATTGATTTGTTATCAATAGCTGCATTCAGTAGATAACTAAAGGTTAACCTTGCGGATTTAGACACTACCGTAGAGGTTCTCCAAGTTCACAAGGGCGACATTCAGCTGACTTTCTATGGTAATCATTATCTTCCCACAGTATTTACTCCCTACAGAGTTCCGATCCTAACCTATATCCTTCGAATATGTCTGATGTATATAACACAAGTGAAATATTTTTGGTATTTGTCTCTGATTTGGTCTTCTTTATTCATAAGCATGATCAATAGTTTTCACAAAATCAAATAGTATATTTCGAGGAAAACACATTAAACGAGAAAACATTTGTCTTACGTTTATTTTATCTTTATGACGTGTCATTGGCAAATGTCACTTTTACAACGGCGTCGCTGATTGCACAATTAGATTCAATTGCAACCAATCAGGACACTCCATTTCTGCCCTCGATTTCAAGCGAAAAAGAACAGAGGTTAGGATCGGAAATTTGGAAGGAGTTACCTCTGTGGTAAGAGAATGGATGGTAATATGTACACGAAGAAAAATGTTTCCAAGACTGAAAACTTCAAGACTCAAAAGTCAAGCCAAAACAACTTACTCGTGTGTCACATTTGAACGGGTATGAATTTTGTCGAGAACTGACCTTGAGAACTGAAATGCTAATGTCACTGTCTATACACTAATTCATTGTTTTTAATCACTTCATTTCATACATTAGTGCTGCATAACTGAATTGTATACATTCATATTTAATGAATTGGAGTGTTTATTACGTTCCTGTGTCTATTACCTCCATTGCGCTGTGCTGAGTTTGCAAATTATCATAGCTTACATGTTGTAAAACCAATATACACACACGGATTGTTTTATTATCAGACAGGCATATAAACAAATCACTAATAATGTCAATAATTATTGTTTATTATTGTATCTACGAGTGATGGGTTCTAAAATGATTAATGACAGTTGATGTACCTAACAAAACATGCCGCTTCTACATTGGGTTTTGCAGGGTGATGTCATTAATGAATAAATATTGCTTACATTGTGAACATGTTAACTGTGACAGAAATAATTTCTTTACGTTTATGATAGATTTTCTTGAAGTGGAAACGTATGTTGCATTTGAACTACAAGATGAAACAGGCATGTTAGGTTTCCTTCTCGGGGGCATAACTGATTTTAACCGATATATTGAACACGACACTTGGGAAATCTTTGTTCTAAACTTTTCACTATATGTTTTCAAAATAAGACGCTATCTGTTACACTTAATGATTAATCTGCTCTATTATCTCTCTTACATAATACTAGTAGATTGCTTATCAATGTGTATATATTTTGCTAACTACACTTGTTCTATAGAGCTGGTATAAACATGTAAAAATGTTGAGTGTCCGATAGCGACTACTATTGTCTAACAGTTTTGTAAATATAGGTATATCGTTACATTTTCAACTATTAATGTATTTGTATAATTGTGATCTCTCAAAATGAGCATGGCTCACATACCCCCGCCATCTGCTATCCGTCCTTTGAGAATTATAGATGTGAAGGGTACTATGTTTAAAAAACAGCTTCAAGCATCATAATATTGTCCAAAATAATTTTGGGAACTGGCTTTGTTATTACAAAATTTCATTCACCCAGATGTAATATTTTTCAGGTAACTTAATTTTTCCCATTAGAGCATCACACCGATAATTTGTACAAAGTTCAATTACACATTCAAGGGCTTCATAACTCCGTAAAAATAACATTTCGGAACTGGTTTTCGAACTCGATAAAGAGTATCATCTGGACTACCTCCATGTTAAAGGTACATCCATTGTGTTGTTTGGGGTCAAATATGCCAAACGTTGTAAATGGTCTTATTTTATCGAGAAGTACCAACTGTTACCGAAAACTACCATTTTGGTGATACTCAACTTAGTATATTGACGATATGAACGTAAAAGTGTCGATTTCTGATCGAAAACCGGACAATGCACCGCGTGTGGCGCGCGCCAATGAATCAAACGTAATTTTGGAATCTTATTTAAACCAGACAAGATAACAAATTAGGGTTGATAATGTTCAATAGGTCATATAACTACTGTGTATATAAATAGGACGTGCACTTTCGGTTTCTGCACATGCATAATGCCGTTACTCAATTTTAATTAGAAACTAGTAATTATGATATATCTGGCGATTGGGGATGAATATGCAAGCTGAGTGAACATTTGTTTATTGTAAACAGCACATATGGTGTGTTGGAACGTATTAAAGCCAAATAAAATTTTATGAAACACAATGGATGCACCTTTAAATTTGATTCACCTAGATGTAATAGTTTCCGAGAAAACTTGTCCCCATTGGAGCATCACAGTTCTGTTGGTACTAAGTTCAATTTCGGATTCAAGGGCCATAACTCCGTAAAAAATAATATTTCGGAACTTAATTTTCGAACTCGATAAAGAGTATGGTCATGAGTACTCACAACCAAAATTTCATTCACCTAGGTTGAACAGTATCCGAGAAAACTTGTCCCCATTGAACACAATAAAACTAAGTCCAAAAAGTGACGTTTCCAATGACCATGGAAACGATAAAAAATTTAAATCTCAGAAAATTTTCTGTGCGCGATCGGAAGAACATGGTTAACAACTGTACAAAGTTTGGTTGATGTACCTTTGACGTTTTTTGAGAAAATTGACCGGACGGAAGGACGGAATGACCGCTATATACCCCTTACTTCGTAGCGGGGGTAGGCTATTATAATGTGTATAACATGTTGGTAACCTTATATGCACATCGTCCTTCAGTTCACCTTCCCGGGCTGTCCAGAGATCGCATACGGTACCTTTTTCCAACGGGGCAGTCAAATCTCATTTCTTTTGTCAGAGGTCTTGAATAATACGTTTTGTTGTTGCAGCGTGATATATCCATGGCTGGCCAGCACACGGTAGATGACCTTCATGCTCAAACAGTCAAACAGTACCTCCTTGCACTTAAATCTACGCTCATCTGAGTCACAATGCCATCTCAGACCGAGGGCATCCTCAGGCAGCTGACATTCACCAAGAGTAACCCACAATTGACAGCCTGAGGACCTATCTTCTGGAATCACTCCTGATACCACATCTGGGCTCCGTTCCATAACAGCGAGCGATTCATCGCTCGTTGATCGCTTAATGTAATGTGAACGACATTAGGTGCGATTCCTCGACGTTTGCTACGTAGCGCTACATTGAGCAATCGCGTTCAAGCTAGGTTTAAGAGTAATCGCTCAATCTACAATTTAGAATCCCCATTAGCCAAGGAATCTGCACATAATATTTTAGCTCTCTAAAGTCAAGATGGTTTTACAAAATAATTATCAACCTACCAGTCATATAACGTGATACTTGAAACTACCTTTCTAAACCGTATCACCCGGTACGAGGGACTTACAACATTGTAATTCCCTCCAGGAGGGTTTACACAGACAGTTGTAAATCCTGTTTGAAGGAATTATAATGATTGTAAACGGTGATATAATTGCTAAGATAACGGCTTGAAAGTAAAGATCTGCAGAAACTATCTTTAACTATTTTGAAAAATTTCTTAAATATAGCACATTACGAAACGCAAATGTTTTGACGAAAGTACGTCTCGAACCCGTACCCAGTAAGATCAGTCTTTCATAATCCAGCGCCTCAGACTGCTGTGCCACGAAGGCACATGGAAGACAACGGTCAAGAAGAACCTTACATAGAAATCTTTGCCGTGCTGGGATTGAGACAGTGAACAAGGATTTTACGAACGACTCTATATAGAATCCGGGGTTTTCGATAACGGGATAAGAAAGCGTCTTTTATACTTAAAAACGGTTGATAATACAGATAAGCCATTCTACCTCGGATATGGTAAGGTTGTAGACCCTGATAGTCAGGAAATGTTCCTATCAGGGTCCACAACCTTACCATATCCTCGGTATCATGACTTATCTCAAAGCACATGTTAGAACTCACATATTTGAGATGACATCTCTTAGTCTCTATATTGACTGAAGTGGACAGCACATTAAATCTCAAGAGTACTGTTCAAAGCTTGCTACAATAGGGTTTTTTAGGTTGTGACCCCATATTTGGGATCACTTGGTCAGGGTCACCAAATTTACAATTTAAATCCATTTTGGTAAAGGAGTCGTCTGCACACGTTTCTCTGGACCTTTTGGTACTGGAGATGAAAATAGGTTTTTAAAGTCATGACCCCTGTGACCCTATTTGGGGTCACGGGGTCACCAAATCTACAATTTAGAATCCCCATTGGCCAAGGAGTCTACACATATTTCAGCACTCTAGAGTCATTGGTTCTGGAAAAGTCGAAAAAAGCAAAAAGTTTAGGGACTGATGGATGCCATTATAGCCAATAGCTCATCGGGCCTAAAAAAATTTGGGGTCACAGGGTCACCAAATCTACAATTTAGGATCCCAATTGTCTAAGATATCTGTACACAACATTTCAGCTTTCTAAAGCTTCTGGCACTGGAGAAAAAGATGAAAATAGGTTTTTAGGTCATGAAATCTACAATTTAGAATCCCCATTGGCCAAGGAGTCTGTACACAATATTGCAGCTTTCTCAAGCTTTTGGTACTGGAGAAGAAGATGAAAATAGATTTTTAGGTCATGGCCCTTGTGATCAATATTTGGGGTCACAGGATCAACAAATCTACAATTTAAAATCCCCATTGGCCAAGGAGTCTACACATATTTCAGCACTCTAGAGTCATTGGTTCTGGAAAAGTCGAAAAAAGCAAAAAGTTTAGGGACTGATGGATGCCATTATAGCCAATAGCTCATCGGGCCTAAAAAAATTTGGGGTCACAGGGTCACCAAATCTACAATTTAGGATCCCAATTGTCTAAGATATCTGTACACAACATTTCAGCTTTCTAAAGCTTCTGGCACTGGAGAAAAAGATGAAAATAGGTTTTTAGGTCATGAAATCTACAATTTAGAATCCCCATTGGCCAAGGAGTCTGTACACAATATTGCAGCTTTCTCAAGCTTTTGGTACTGGAGAAGAAGATGAAAATAGATTTTTAGGTCATGGCCCTTGTGATCAATATTTGGGGTCACAGGATCAACAAATCTACAATTTAAAATCCCCATTTGCCAAGAAGTCTGTACACATTTCAGCATTCTAAAGGTGAGGTGAGTTGAGGTTTAACATCGCTTTCAAGAATATTTCACTTATGTAATATTATGGCAGGGAGCCCACAACGGCTTTAATAAGAAACTTCCTGGGGATTCAAGAAGAATGTCAATGCAGATGATGTACTGTTCGAATAAAAGGAAAACAGAATATAATAAAACGAAAATACTTTAATAGCACCATGAACACTCTCATACATATTAGAATGTTCAAAATAGCTTCTTGCGGCCTCCATACTCTGCCAAAACCATTTAGTGATACACAATATTTAGCACTCGGGTAGATCTTACAGTAACAGGACAATCAACACAACAATAGAAAAGACAAGGATTTTTAATATGGATGATCAACTTCTTCTTTTAACAATGGCAACATTTTGGTATAAATTCTTATACAATTGTCAAGAGGCATATGGGAAAAGTTGATAGTAAATTTTCCCATATGCCTGATAACGATATAAGGATTTCTCCTCTCACGTCTTCATTTATATATAAAGAAGTTGGACACCAATAAATATTCTTGTCTTGTCTGCAGTACAAACTTCTAGGATTCCTCTCATTCACCATACATCAATTTAAAATAATCAAACCATTCTTCCTTTATCACATATGGTAAAATGATAAATAAAGGAAATAAATACTGTGGAAGTACACCTCGATAATGAGTTGAATATCCCTCAGAGAAAAAATCGTTTAAAAGTTTTAGACAAAATATACTTATTCTATCCCCTTGGGTAACTCTCTTAACAATTTCACCTTTTTGGGGTACAGTGGTTCTGGAGAAGTTGAAAATGTGAAAAGTTTACGGCCGTAGCTCGACCAATGTACAAATTGTACGTATGTGTGTTAAATTTCATCTACAGAAAAAACGCTGTCATCAATATTTTTAAAGTTCATCTAAACACTATTTAAAATAGAAATCAAATTTTTATTATCAAATAATTTAACTTTCTCAATCTCAATCTATGGAATGAATCAGTGATTTGATTTTAATGAGATTGAACATATGGACAGAGGGATGGACTGTTAAAGGAAAGCTAGCACTCATATCCCCCTTTCACTTGTGGTGACATCTCATGAAGCTACTGTATATGATGGCTACTCTTTGTAAAAACAAATCCTCCAATGTAAATAGTGCCTAACCAGATTTTAAAAATCTCTGTAAGAAATCAGGAACAATGTTCATGACAAATCATCAAAGTTAAATTTCAGAATCTTTCTTAACCATCCCAACCCCAAATCTGTTACATTTGTTTGTCTGCAGGAACAAAAAGCTATAAGAATCACAATTGTGGTAGATTTGATTGGTGACATCCAATCTCATCTAAATCACACTGAATCGAACATAACACCTGTACCTCGCTGGGTTTCCAATCTGATTTAAATGAGATTGGGTGACCCCTTGTCTGAGAGAACTCAAGCCACAAGTGAGAGTTGAAGAATGATGGCAGCTTTCAGGATATTTGATTATGATAGACCAGATTACCCAAATGTTAGAAAAAAGGGTAACAGAGTTTATGTTTCATGGTTATGGTATGGTAAACCAGATTACCTAAATCTTAGTAAAGAGGGTGAGAGAGTTCATGAATCATGTTTATGGTAGACCAGATTGACCTTGTCCGATACACGTTTACACCCCGTCTGGGAGAACTCCAATCCCGATTGAGCCTTGAAGAAAGACAATTCCTGAACGACATCCCGGACGACAGACAACCCATCCCTCAGCCCCTTCACCTCCATATCTTGCTTGATACACTGAACAATGTGCTCTTTCTCTAGAGGCAGAAACGGTACGAAGGCATCAATGATTTTATGTGTGACAAGGTCTGAGTACCAGAATTTCTTTTCATGTTGGAACACTTCAAGCATGTCATTATGGACTATAGATTCCCGTTGCCGACCCGATGAGGTCAGTTGGAAGACATGTTTGTTGATTTGAGCTCCTCGCGAGTTGCTCAGGAGCAGGATGACTACTGGTGTGAGAGACAGATTACGCTGAATGATGTTGTCAACGGCAACTGTCAGACCTTCAACAACCCCATCAGACGCTTTGTCCATTTCGTCTAAAATCACAAAATTAACATGACACTTTGTTAAGTTTCCAACAATCCATTCCGGAATTTCTTGAGCGTAAAGTTCTTCCATATTTTCATGAGCAAAATGAAGAGGCACTAGCAGTTTGTTCACTGTTCTGTACGGATAGAAATCAGAAACTATTTTGCTGACAAAGTTCTTCCCAACACCGGTCCAGCCGTGAAAAGAGAGGACGAGAGGTTTGGATGTATTACCACCTTGTATGGACACTAAATACTCCTGCAACAGATCGGGAATGATTGCACTTGCAATATGTTGTCCATAGACCTTAGACTTCAGTTCATTTCTCAGCTCAAATGCACTGAAATCTGACAGGAAATCACACTTGGCATTGAAAAAATCTAAAGCATACACAGAAAGAATAACTCCAATGAAGATATTGACAATGACAAGTGATTTAACTGTGGAACAGGCCTTCATCTTGGGAGTCTTTTTGACATTTTGCTCCACAGGAGACAGTTTTCGTCTTTTAGCAGGTGCTGGTTTGCAGAGTGGTCGCAGGGAAACGTTGCTCGACTTGTCAAGTTCCTCCGATAATTTTGGTAACTTGGCTGAGCCCCTTGACTTTTGACCTTTGCTTTTTGCAAGGTCAGGTTCAAGTGAATGTCGCCTTTGACTTGATGAAAGTGGAGAGTTCAACTGCAAACTGTACCGCTTCCATGAATTTTTAGGTTCTGATACATCTCGAGCGTTTCTCTCGGCCAATTGTGTTGCCATGTCTAATGATGTAGATCTGTCCAAATGAGACGAGTCTTGGTTGAACCGTCCAAAGCTAGATTGAGCAGTCCAAAATTCAACTCCCTCTGAAGAACTGCACTTCAATGGGTTCCCACAATTTGAGGAATTGTTATTCAATGGTGGATGACTATCATCATCAGATAAATCCATGCTTTTTTCACATTCTGGAGACTTTGCTGACCTGAAACCTCCAAAAGCACCGACGGCTGAAAATAGACTCTTAGATCTGTTCCAGTGCGAGTCTGGTGTCTGGAAAGTTGCTGGGGCTGAGAAGATGGCGCCGGATCCTTGGTCTCTGGTTACCATAGCAACAGTATTCTGAGAAGCAGTAGCGCAGGAAGCGCCCTGTCTGAAGGCAGCAATAGTTTGAACACAAGACAGAACTTTCTGACATGGCTCCCAACCGGAGTGCTGCATCGGAGAATTGGATGAGAGCTCATCATGGTCGCTGTCATACTCCATCGATTCCATGTTGTTGTCTCAGTCCTGAAATGAATAAGAGAGATGGAATGGTGCAGACATTTGTTTGACTCATTGAGTTATTTTGTTAGTGATCCCAGCTAACATGACCCAACTGGGCCAGTACTGGGCCACTAATGGCTGATACAGACATCAAGTACTGGTTAACGGTACTGGGCCATTATGTGGCCAGTTTCCGGTCATTAAATTGAGGGTAATGTCCATGTACCGGTAACTCTCCATTCCTTAAAATAATGGAGCTGAGGTCCCTGGAGAGTTACAAGGATAGTAACCCTACATACATTAAACTCAAAGTATTACTTATTTTAAAAATTTGCTTTTAAAAATTTAACAATACAATTTTTCGAGCTAAAAACTTGATTCAGTGTTCAACACTTCAGTACTGAAAAATAATGGAACGACAGAACAATCGGATGACGTCACAAGTGGATATGAAGCGATATCATTCCCTTTACCAATTCAGGTTAACCTTTCCAGTCCTTGTACTAGGCCATTAGCAAGCCATTTCTAGAACGATACCATCCCAGTATTGTCTCAATAAAGTTTAACCAATACTAGCTGTTCCGGTATCTTTTATGTCATACTGTAAAAATTAAATTTACAAATTACTAATAAATCAGGGTTGATTCAGAGCAAAGTATGTCTCTTCCATCCTTTATATTGTTAACTATCCTTAAAATAAGCATACTTAATCACTTAATTCAGTTAAGATTTGAATTTTGTATCCACAAAATATACTTGTACACACTATACTTGCAACATTGTAAATACATATTTGATTGACTTATCTATAAAAGATATAATCATTTGCTTTTCCGGCTATTTCATCTAATATAAACTCATATATCGGCAGAGGCCTTCGTAGTACACTTTGGTTTATTGTGTAATAAGTCTAGTTATTACTCGCCCGTGCAGTGTAATATTTATACGGCAATATTAAACTAGTATAATACTGCCGTGCGTATGACGTCACAATAGTTTGTGGTTATGACGTCACAATTGGGGTATAAAGTCGCCACAATGGTATCCGCCTTGCGCGAATCATACTTTCAGAGCCATATCGGCTATTACACTGGGCGAGTAATAAACAGAATATTAAGCTTTCCATTTTTATCAAACTCGTGAATGACTTGGTATCAAACTCGCTTTCGCTCGTTTTATACAAAATCATTAACTTGTTTAATAAAATTGGTATTAAATAGAAGGTCATTTAGTATCCTCTATTTATTACTCATCAATGGAAATACAGTGTAATATTTATACGGAAATATTTAACTATTGTAGACCCTTATACAGCTGCAAATAATGTCACAATTATAGTGTACAGATCAATGTCAAAATGGTCCTGCGGCCATCAGCACCAATCAATCACCAATCAGCACGCTGTCGGTATTTTCATATCAAACTAGCTTTCGATCGTTTTATACCAGACCATTACTGGCATAAGTATCGCTGCATACCAATTTTCGCCAACACATAGCTACATAGCTAAATATTTAAGTTGAATTGAACTTTTGTTGGTTATCAGTTTGGAGATATCTTAATGTGTGAAATAATAGGGAACCATAGGATAAAGTTGTCTGCGCAAGCGCTGTAGCTATGTGTTGGAGATAATTGGTATGCGGTGATAATTCATGGTTCCGATTTAAGCCACGCCCCCTAGCAACGGTTGCTCCGCATCACATTGATAACAAGATGGCGACCGCGAGTACCAAAGGTTCCACGGTCACAGACTCGCTTCGTGATATACCTGACAACATATCGGTAACCTATTTACCTGACCATGCAACTGTATCGCAGAAAGCCCGTCAGAAGGGTCTGAATTATTTCACACAAGGTTACATACATGAAATTTGTATTTCTATCGTTAATGAGATCGTGATCCGAGTCGATGCGAAATGTTGGAGGTCAATGAGGAAGTCAGAGTTGCCCCATCGTCTACAGATAGATGTCAACACCAGCGACGAGAAAGTGACGGAATCACACTGTAGCTGTACTGCTGGGTAAGAAATAATTTGGGCGAATATGAATCTAAAATAAAAACAAGTCCTCCACCAGTCCAAAAATATTTGAACAAAATTTAAACAAATTATCATGTTCGATGAAAGACATAACTGTGTACTGTGTAATATTATAACCGAATAATCAGGAAACTGTCAATATATGGCTGGAAGTAATGGGGGCTGTTGCATGATTAAATAGATCTTTTCACTCTTATCGCAATTTCTCCATTGCAACATTTCGTGTCTCACCTCATTTCACCATGGTATAAATTAATGTTATATTGATATTTTGATTAATTTGATTTTTTGACAGGGCTGATGGACATTGTTCACACATTATTGGACTGCTGAAAACACTCCAAGGACTCAAGTTACACAACTACACCAGTGTTCCTCAGCATCAGAGTTGTACAAGTGTCCCCCAACAATGGAATGTACCTAGAGGGCCAAAGATCAAGCCAGTCCCTATCAACCATATTGTTGTGGCACGTCCATTGGAGAATAGAAAAAGAAAACCTATCATCTGTCATCTGGATGAAAACTACCCGTAAGTTTAAAAAAGACCAATCATCTCCCCCCCCCCCCCCAAAAAAAACCCCTAGTATTTCAATATTTTGCAAAATAAAATTTGATCAGTAGCTTGGTTATTCACCTCCATTTAATATTATAATAAAATAATTACAAGCTTCTGATGTTATATAGCATCCTATGCAACAGAGTTATATTTAATTCATTAATTCTTGTACTTCATTTCGATGTATAACTTAAAATTATGTTTACATAATTTTTGTTCAAGTTTGTATGTAAATTGTTCTTAATTTCAGAATTCCAACTTTAGAAGACACTGAACTTCAGAATCTTCGTGAAACTGTTGGCAGCCCTCTGCAATATACACTGCCATCATCCAAATCTGCTTGTCCAGTCACATCTACGCCATTTGGAGATGTTCTACTCTCATCATCACTTTCTTATCAGGTAATTTAGGACTCTTCAACATAACAAAACAGATCACAATACAACACAGTTTATTTGGTATCCTAAAAACATATTTACAAATATTTTGTATAATTTACAGTTTTAGCACCATTTCATAAAATAGCTTATATTGCAATCAATAATTCAGAGGGACAAGAGCCTTATTTGCCTATTTAGTCGATGTAATACATGCATGTGAAAAGTTGTTAAGACAAATTATTCAATTTTGACATTCTGTACCTCTGATGGACCTATAAAATGTATCATACACAAGAAAATTATGATTGTACTTGTATGAATTTATAAATTCATTCAATCAATTGAACAATGATAGTTCATTCTTTGACAAAAATGTCATCAAACAGAGTCAGGTGACAACAAACTGTCCATATCTTGTTGATCCTTGCAAACATACCTGTGGGGATTGCACTTTTCAATATTTTATTTTTCTTAACCTTGGCAATGAGTCTTTCTATGTGAATCCTGTGTTTGGCAATCTTTTGTGTTTCCCTTCTTTCTCCACTTGTCAGTTGCTTTCCACCACGGACAAAAGGGGGGATGTTAAGCTTTAAATTTAGCTTTGCCAATTCGTCAGCTATTGTGAATCCTTTATCTGCCATTATCGAATCACCGTCCTGAATGTATCCATGTGTTTTTAGATTCTTCAAGAGCTCATAAAAACCACTTTCTTCTGTGATAACTTTGTCTGATATAGACCCAGAAAATAATTCTGACACAAATAGAAGAGTTCCTCTTGAATCACAACCGATTAATCCTTTCAGTGTTGTATTGCCCTTGTAATCACTGTAAAACTGACTCTGTAATCCAAGAGCACAAGGGGACTGTGTAAAAAGTTCAGTTCCATCAATGATGATCAATGTTGTTGGATAATCCTTTTTGAAATTCTTTGGCATGTTTTTTATGAGTATATCTCTGTTTGGCCAAAGTGGCAACTGAGCAAGCTTAAAGTACATGTGATCAAGCCAGGTATTGAAAACCACTCCAGCAGTTTGGAGCTTCAGACCAAATTTCATTGCTAAATCAGCTAGACTAAAGTCCCGTCGACATCTTATAAGTGTCAAAAACAAACCATCTTCATTTGACAGTGACTTCAAGTCACTCCTGCCTTTCTCAAATTGTAAACTGAAGTTTGCAGGAATTAAGAAGGATAGCAATGCTACAAATCTCACATATGTGATACCAGTGTAGTGCTTAAACAGGTCTGTATGGTTGGTTTTGTTGTTTAGGACTGCTTGTACCCCGAACCATTTGTCTTGACTAGTAGCACTCTGAGTGGCGGCTTCCGCTTGCAGCTCTGTAATGGTCTCATCCTGCTCCTTCACCTTGGCTTTCAGTGACTCAATCTCTGCTGTCATGGTTAGCACTTCCAAGGATGACACCCCTGTAAAAATGTGAAATGTCTTCATAATTTTTTCATAATAAGGTCTGTCATCTTCCTTAAAAAAGAATATTAAATAAATTTTTTCCAGTTACTCCTACTTGCATAGTGTCAGTGGGATTTGTTCCAATGATGGTCTATGAATTTTTAATACAATAAAAAGTATGATTGGTGATATGTATTAATATTGAATTTTTATATTTACAGACGAGGAACTTAAAAGCAGCTGTCCCGCCTCCAACATCCCATGGATGTGGAGATACATCTGTACACAGACAAGCACCTGTAGTATTGCCAGATGAATACAAGGTTCTAAACCGACCCATGGAGCAGGCGGACATTGAGGAAATTGAAAGGAATACAAGATGTCAAACGCGTTCCGATACCTGGTTTTCAGAAAGAAGAGTGCGTCTCACAACATCAAATTTTGGAAAAGTAATTAAAAGAAAAGCAAAGCCGACACTTCCATTTTTAGAAGATGTGTTTAACAGAACCAGAAAATCTGCCCCTGCCCTGGATTATGGAACAACACATGAAAAACAAGCAAAGGCAAAATATCTGGAAACCTTTCCATCACGCCATATTCATGACTGTGGTTTCATCATTAACAATAACTTCAACTTTCTGGGTGCATCACCCGATGGAAAAGTCTGTGATAATGGAGAATGTGGGATACTAGAAGTGAAATGTCCATATTCAGCCAGAAATATGGACATAGAAAGAGCATGTGAGGAGATTGGTGGGTTTTGTTTGGAACTGAATAATCATGACATGAGTTTGAAAAAGGACCATATGTATTATGCTCAAATTCAGGGACAACTAATGATATCAGGTTGTGACTTTTGTGAGTTTGTTGTGTTTACACAGAGAAGTCTGTTTGTTGAGAGAATACTTCCAGATGTGCCCTTCATGGAAAATATGTTGATGAAATTGTCTTCCTTCATGAAGGAACATGGACAACAGTATATGGTTTGAGGGACTTGAGTCAATCGGGTGTGTTGATCTTAATTCCATTTACTTAACTGGGTCTCAAACTGTGATACTTACATTTTTCATCTGTCTGAACAGAACTTTCTGTTGTTGTTAGGCCATGGACATGTGTGACTGGACTGTATCCGCCTCCCGCATATGTGTGATCAAAACCAACCAGTGGAGTAGCACCAATACTAGAAATATAAATAGGGATAATATAATATTACCATTATGTATTTCATAATTACCATGTATGTTTTTTTTAAATGTTTTATTCACTTCAGTTCAGTTCTGACAAAAGTTTGTTTTCCATGCTTTAAGGATGTTCAAAATTATCTTAGAGTATTCAATGACTGTGTTTTTGATGCAATAAATATGTTTATAAAGGCAAAAATGTGTGCCAACCCAAATAAACCAATTTTCAACTAAAAATGACTATTTATAAATTGGTGATTCAGTCATGTTGATTCAGCTATTTGAGTATTGACTACATGGTGTTGTTAATATATTATATTTACTTCATATATTTGTATGTTTGTTTTTGTTGTATTAACATGAAATTATTATTGTTTTGACATGCTGCAAATACATTTTTATTTAACAATCATGAAGACTTGTTTTTTTTTGTGTGGGAGACAAGATCAAGGAACACTAATAGTACACAAACGTCAATACAGAACATAAGCAGGGATCACTGTGGGAAGGGATTTGGTGATGCATTTATGCACCAACTGAACATATCTTATTATGAATTCTGAAAAGGGGTGAAAATCCCATTGAACAATGTAAAATTCTCAAAATTATTCACTAAGAACCCAATACTTCATCTGAAAATATCCCTGTGTAAGACAAAGGGGATATTATTCTCCCTTGACACTCTACTCCAGGATGATCCCTGCATAAGTTCTTGATTTCTTGACTATACATGCCACACAGTTATATAAACACCAATAAAGATTGAAATTTGTCTATTTGGCAATATACAACATGAAATAATACTTCATATAGAATGCTTGGACAGATTCTTACTTGTCTGTGTTCTCTTTGAATGGAACCAAGTTTAACTTCTTCACAGGGCCATTTTGG
Organism: Gibbula magus; assembly: GCA_936450465.1. Lineage (NCBI taxonomy): Eukaryota > Metazoa > Mollusca > Gastropoda > Trochida > Trochidae > Gibbula > Gibbula magus. The sequence continues at coordinate 63,677,492 of OW388301.1, forward strand.
TTGCGGGCAAGGTTTCTTTTCTTGGGGAGTGGTCTGCTTGGGGTGCACTTACTCCCATCAGCTGCGAGAGGGTCGGGGTACTTGTCTGTGGGCCCATTTCCACCAACAAAATGCTGCGAAACAAAGGTTGAAAGAATAAATTTTTGGAATAATGGGTGACGGAAGATTAATTTGTTCAAATTATTTACTTGTTCAGTAAACAATTCTATAAAGGATAATACCTCCCAAAAAGTTGCAAAATCACAACTTCATATTTGACCTTGGAGAAATACCATGAAAATGGGTTACACTTCCCTATTAGTATAAATTGGCAAGTTTTTTAAACACAATGACGGACAAATATGTCATCTAATTTTATGATGTTCATGAAGTTTGACCTTATAAGCATTCAAGTTCAATCCACGGAAATAGGTAACACGATAAAAAAAAATAATTAGATCTCTTCAGAACTTTGCAAACTAATTTGAAATTAACCGTATCTGTTGCTTACCTTGGAACAAACGACTTTATTCCTGTTGCCATTAATTTTGTCGACATTGAGTTGATCGTGTGGTCGACCACACGCCTTGATCCACCTCAAACATTTCTGTAAATTAGTCTTTGGCTTGGGGAAAGGTAACAATGTAACACCTACTAATCTGTCACGATATCTCTCGTCTGTGTTACACATTCCCCAAACACAACGACGAACCATATTTAATTTGATTTAGAGCGCCAAAATTACTTTTTCTCCGTGCATCACACTGCGTAGCAACCGTTTGTTTGTGATGCAGCAATGGCGGTCGCTCGATAGCAGATCCGGGCAGAATGCAAACGTTTTTTCTGATTGGTTAACGGCCAGCTGTCAATCACGCTTATCGGAACCATGAATTGGTCGCCAGCCAGTAACACGTTTATAGAAATGGTATTAAATGGAATTTCTTGTATTATTCTCTATGTAGATTATTATGTACCTGAACTCAAGGTGGTTGTGATTCACTGATTGCCCTGTTTACAAATCGATGTCTTCCTGTTTCTTGATCCTAGCAAAAATATGCCAAGAAACAGACGAACTGAATGTAGTTTGTGATCACTGAAGTCAATCTGTTACACTAACTACAAGATTCATGGGACACGATTTTCGTGTCATTCGTTATCTAAAGTACACGTGTGTGATAGTGGTTGTTAGTTCATAACATTTTGAATGAACACGTCATGTGCGCAGTGATATAAATAGAATAAATGTCCAATGAAATCCTCCAGATCGTGCAGCTTCGGGTAGATTTCGACCAATGAAATGACGTTTTACAACGAAATAGTACTTTTCGTACGAAGAAAAAAATTCCACAATGCGTTCCCAGGGGACTGACACGTACGTCTGTCGCCCGGGGCACCTTGGGAAAAAAACACACTATTTGCTGTTGTTTTTTTCTTAATTTATGAACACAAGCAATATGAAACTGAGCATATTTAAAACAACCTTAATTGTCAAAATATGAAAATATATTAACAAACTTTTTGTTTAAACAAGAAACAAAAACGTAAAAAATGCTGTCCCAACCTACATTGGGACATGAGCCGGGGCGCATTGGGACAATACCCTAAGAGAGAGCCATTATGATATCAATACTCATCTATATTATTTTTAATATGTTACATAACAAAATGAAACAGTATGTACAATTTTAAGAGAATACTTATCAAGATGGGGCACGTATTGGGACGTTCTTAAAATATACCGGGGCACATTGGGACACTGTCCCACCCCCTGTCCCTACCCCTGTACGTAGCATTGTGTCAACCAGTGTCCCAACCTGCCCCATTGACCCACATGCCCCCATATTGGTAAATTGAAATTACATACCAAGTAATTACTTGTTATAACTTAGCATAATGATGGAACTTTCCAGAACAATAGGTATTAACCAGGATTGCTTACTCATCTTTACATCAGATCATAATTACTCAGATGCTAAAAGTTTAGACAAACTGTTATGTTGCCAGTGTTTGAGAACCACATCGTATTTTCAGTCGTCATGATGATATGTCACATGCTTTATATGATGGTACTTCTTGGGAAATACACAGTTTCTTCCTCCTTACATGGAATCACTAGATATATATGGTGTCCTAACCTACCCAACGGGAACCAGGGATTTCGGGTTCGTAGACATATAATTATTCGTAGAGGGAAAGGGTTCGTAGACGCTAGTTTCGTAGACGGATTAAAACATGTTTTAATATCATATTATGATTAACATTTATGAATTATTTACCGTAGTTCATTTAGAATGTTGGCATGTATTATCGTATAACTGAGACGTTATGTACGTCTTGTTTGCAGTGACGTAACTGGTGTCTATGAGGAAAAGAAAAAGAGAACATGAAAACGACTGTGTTGCCTGTTTCCTTGTACATATGTATGGACTAATTGACGTTCTACTTTGTATATCATGCAGATCTATATATATATATATTCAGGTAGGTATATAACTTTGAATTACTAGTTCTGATTTTTAAATAAAACGAATTTGACTCAGAAACAGTGAACATAAATTCAATATGAATTTGTATGCGATAATAACTGATGGTCGAATAAAAATAATGATATAAATTATTTTACTGATCTAGACTCGATCTACACCTAATGTCTTCAAATATTTCTTCTAAATAAATGTGTTTATAAATGATTTGTTCATCTTGACGTATAGTACAACAAGAATTTAGTATTCTTCGTTTAAATGAAAGTGATTGATATTCAGTAAAGTAACCAAACAATACTCTCTCTTCTGTTGCTCAAGAAAACATGCACAACATTGATATTGACAGGCGCGTCAATTGCTTGTTCGTTTCACGTTTGCTACACTAAGTGGTGCGGGTAAATACTACTGTAATTTTATTTGTGTATGGAAACGGCGTCAAAATGGCGGACGTTGGGGTAAATATTGAGAGTGTCATTTTAATTTTGAGTTCTGTCGGATATGTCATGTTAAAAAAATCATGCTTTCAACTTAGATCAAATATTACAAACAATATCATTTATTAATTTTCATATTTTTATACTAAAATAGTACAGTAGTGTTATCGTTAACAAATCAAATGTGAGAAAAGCAAGATTTAAGGCTCAGCTACAGTCTGGGGTAAAAGTTCTTCCCAATCCTAGATTTTCCCATAGACTTACATGTTAATTAACCTTTGCAAGAATAATTTTCATAATTTCAGTCAAATTGTTGTAAAATTTAACAAACATCTTTGAAAATATGTTAACTGTGCATCTGTATTTTCGTTCATCTTTATGTTGATCACTCATCAAATGACATCCGACTGAGGAACGTATATACAAGTTCATGTACCAATGTCCCATTGGCCGCCATGTTAAAGTATTGACGTATGATGTAGCCTATATGCTTTGCTTACTGTAATAATAATAAACATGAAGACAATTTTCTTGACACTCAATGGAAACTAACATGAAAATTATGTGTAGGCCTATGTAGCTGAAGTGATTTCCAATCTTTTGATATATATTTTATTACCATTTTACATACATTTTAGTTATGAAAATTATTCTTGCAACGGTTAATTAACCTGTAAGTCTATGGAAAATGCCAGGGTGGGGAAGAACTTTTGGTCCCTGGGTGTAGTTCAGGTAACCTAAAAGTCGGTTTATGTGCGATGACTGATGTATGAACCCGTCTAGCATGCTGGACTAGATTTTAGCCACAACTGCTTTCTATACAGGACCACACGAATTCAGTGACATGCCAGTTTATAATATTCGTACCATTTTGCTATTTCCATGCACTTAATTTTCAAAGATATATTTTTTGTTAGATCCTTTTCTCATTTGTGAGGTATCATCTTGGATACAACCTAACCAACCATATGCCTATAATTTATAGTTTGTCAACAATTTGATCAACATAGATATACATAGAACATGTTGAACAATTTTAAATTTACACATGTTGTTAAATCTCATGCCATTAGTTAAATTTATTATTACCCCTGCTTCACAGGAATTGTACTTTTGGTGTCACTACGTACTAAGCGCTCCAACAAACCAAATTTATAGGTCTGTACCTCCTGTGTTGAGATACAGCCGTGTAGTCTAAACATAGGCCTACGGACTCACACAAAATTCACCCAAGTTGATAAGTAAACCGTATAATCACGTAACACGTCATTTCCTTTAAAGATCCACAAACCCCGACCATGTCACTTTTCGTTTTTTATTCAAGCATATTCCAAGATGACGAGGATTTCACTTGATATTTGTCAATTCAACCAATAAACACCTTTTATAACGCCTTTTTAGAACGCCGCTCAATTACGCCTCATAAAACTTTAGCCGAGAGCGAATTCCGCTTGCTTGGCCTTGTGACGTAATACACAGGAGTCGTTTGGCGTCTAATGACAGAATCCACTAGATTTAGCCTAACATAACTGCCTAAATAACATATTTACCTTTGTCCTTATACAACAAAATTATATATATACACGCCCCGTAAAACGTACTACAAATCGCAGCAGATGTCAACACTGTTTAGTACTGAGTGTGACCATTGCGGGACCCGTAATTCTGCAATGTGTTTTGGAACAATTCTTATCGTTGCCCAATATGGCGGCTGCCCGCATGTCAGATGATGAAGATGTTCAAACGTCACAGAGATCTATTACACATTTCATACGGATTATAACGGTGTTAACACGCCTCATTCATGTTGACCTAAAAAAAAAGTTCACATTCGTCCTTATGCAAAATAACAAAATATATTTCAGTATTTTTTGTTATCAATGTAGCGATATGTAACAAGTGATGTAGTTGCGTTATTGACACTCTAACTAAGATAAATATTAAATAAGAGGGGAAATCTACACGACTGAACTATAGCCGGGGTAATATTTTTTTAAAATAGAGAACCAAACAACACATGTACACACGGTCATGGTAGGTTGATCAAAGTTCTATAGTTCCAATACTTTCATTTGAAATTGGGAAAGATACATTTTCCATATTTTTATCCGAAGTGATTTAAACATTATTTTATTTCCACAAACATATGAATTGACCATCAAAAACTACATGTAATATAAAATGCAAGGCCTTTTATATAACATGCTAGGAAATGGTAGTGGTATTACACTGAATCTAAGTAATTGTAAATGTACACGACTATAGATTTAAAGATAGCCCGAATATGTTCTTCTAAAAAGTGTAAACCAGTAACATTGATGAAAATTATAGAATTTTCTTAGTTGTAATGAAACTATTCTATTAGCAAAATAAAGTGACCATGAGAAATATTGACGCAGTAGATTTCAAGCTATAGACACTCTTCAAACACAAAATCAAGCACATCAAAAAAATTAACTAAAATGGCGTTTATGATATTAAAAAAATTGCATGATCTTTTTTATTTTTGAACTGTCAGTTATTCATTTCAAAACATATTGTAGCTTATAAGATAACATAACACTCCACTCGATTGGGAAAAGAACAAATCTAAAATCAGCGGTTGAATATCGAAAAATGCTCTTAAAACTCCGATATTACTCCCTACGGACGCACAAATACCCATTCTACCGGAAACTTGTAATGTCAAAACGTTGTTATTATGTTTTAAACGAATGATCAACGAAAATCGACAAATCGCCTTAGGATTTCATAAGCAACTCCTGTGTATGACGTCACATCGCTAACGAAGGTTATGCTACACTGAGGGGCCGCGGAAAACTGTTTCAAGAATGAGATAATGAGGAGGCAAAATTAACTCACTTTGAAGGGCTATATCTTGATAAGTATGTGACGCTTCGAAATAATCGTTTGTGTTTTGCTTACTTGAAAGTATTGTCTATATGAATAAACGAATTAACATCGAAAAAACAAAGAGATGATAGTATCTTTAAAGAGTTTGGACATTTTGGATAATATCACCATGTTTATAAAAAGGTAAAAGTTTTAAATTGCTGATGAGGGGTACAAAATAGTGACAATCAATTCAAAATTGACAAAACTTCTAAGTTCTAACAATCAAAACATCATCAAACTGTTTGCATTCTCACAAAATGTCAATGGTAAACTACTAAATAGTGAATCAAACTGATCAAATTATATTCATTTTCAGAAATACCTATTGGATTATTCATGACTAAGTGAAGTCCGCTACTTAAGACACACAGGATGGAACTACGTCACTCTCTGAGCATGTACAGCTCACCGCTACTCGGCAGCTACAGTCTTGCAAGTCTTGCCGAGGGGAGCGAAGCTATCAGCGAGGCAGAGGAGATCCATGAAGTAAGATTTTTTTTTTGTTATTTTGTCCATATGCTTAACCCTTAACATGCGGGCGACGGAATAATCCGGGCGGGCTATAAGCGATTCGTAGGTACTCCAGTACGGGTCCCGGATCGCTTACTTAGAAGAATTCACGCCTGTCTATGTACTGGGCTAGCCTCCATACCGGGTCCCGAGTCGATTGTTTCCGCGACTCGCTGCATGAGAATGGCTGTATTTATGCCTCGCAGCCCGCAATGAGAATAAAACTTTCTTCAGTGTCTGGTCAGAACGTCCAGCAAATTTCACACCAATTTGCGTGTGCATTGTTGACCCGTAACGCATCGATAATTAGCTTTACAAAAGGCCAATTTTGTCCTGCTTCGCTCCGATGGCTACACTGCCCGGCGGCTAATTAGCACCTAAGTGTCTGCACTGCCCCGGGGTGAGATAGGCTCGTACAGGCTTATCTGTCTCGCATCCCGCCACATGGGCAAATAGCCTATGCTTATCTGTCTCGCATCTCGCCACATGGGCAGATAGCTTCTAATTACGGGAAGATATTGCGATAAGCTACCTTTCTCTCGCACTTCGTATCATATGAACCAATTGGTTGTTTTCATTTTTTTTTATACCAAAATAAAGAGGAGAGGCCTTTATTCCCATATAAAAATCGCAATTGCGCTAACATAACTGAAAATACAGCAATCGCACAGAGATAGCCGACTTTCGCACTTTTGAATTTTGATACATGTGGCGCATTTACCCCAACATGCCTCGGCGCTCTATTTCTAAGAAACTACTTGGGATATTTTCATAATTTGTTTATCAGTATATAGATAAAAGAATTGTCTTCAATTCCATATAAAATACGTGTATTTTCGGCAATAACTTTTGATGCGCCAGGTGTCGCGCAGAAGGTGATATTCGGCTTTGAATAAGTGGCGCTCTTAGCATATACCATCATTACGGGCTTTATAACTTGTGAACCGCAAGTCCGATTTTTATAATTTTTACATCATTGTAAAGAGAAAAACATTGTCTTCAATTCCATGTATAATGCGCATGTTTTCGGGAAGAACTCTGCATGCGCAAAGCGCCGCGCCAAAAGGTATAATTTTCGCACTTCATAACTTTTGAACCGCAAGTCCGATTTTTATAATTTTTACATCATTGTAAAGAGAAAAACATTGTCTTTAATTCCAGATATAATGCGCATGTTTTTGGGAAGAACTATGCATGCGCGAAGAGCCGCAATATTGATGTACGCATAAGTGAAGAAGTATGATAATATATAACTAAAATACTGTTCTTTTGATACGCAAATATAGAGCTTTATAAACGATGAACAACTGTCATGACGGAATTTTGTTTCCAGTTTTGGAAAAAAAATTATAACATAAAAGTGAAAATATATTTGAGTACAGGACCCGCCGCTCGGGGAAAAGCCTTTTCGTGGGAATATTTTCTCAGGAAAATATTTCACTTTTCGGAGTTTCTAAAAATGCGTGAACATTTTTGTTACTGATGCCATTTGCGAAAGGTTTTTATTTCTAAAATTCAAATGCGAGGGCGCACCTTTCCAAACCATTTGAATTGAATTTATTATTTTATCTTTTACATTATTGAATAAAAGACGTTTCATTCAATAAGATTTGAAGAATTATTTATATGTGTAGCGGACTGAACTGAGCAGATGGAGAATTTGATTCCTCACCACTTTTATTACCAAAGTTCTTTTGTATCACAATTACTTTTTTAGGTATTAGTTTTTTCGTGAGCAGGGGAATTTCCGACGGGATTCGCCATGACATAATGAGAAAAAATTCCCATGAACATGGGCGTGGTCCGTCATCTTCGGGACCGACCCACAAGTATAAATATCTACCGGGGGGTGCGCGGACCCCCCCGCTTTTGGTCGCCACCCCCCAAACTTTTTGTGCAAATTATTTTTTTGTTTCTACTTTGAAATAAAGGTTCGTGTCATTCCGAGGTATGAAGGTTTCTGCTATATATGTCGAGAGGGCATGGGAATCCATTCCCAATAGAATCCGGGGTTCGTCCCATAGGATTGTTCCTCGGAGTCTCTCGTTCTCAAAAGAGAACATGGGAAACCTGTCCCGCGATTGTATCCGGGGTCCGCCGCGGAAGACGGGGACGGGAATTCCCGGAGAGCATGGGAGTATGCTCCCATGGGTCCGGGCTCCGCCTCGAGAGACCGCTCCTTGGATGCTCTGCTTCTCGAAAAGAGAAGTCATTCGGCAACTGACAACCCGAGCTTCCCTGACATAGTAGTTTATTTTCCGGGCCTCGCGCCCGGTGCTACACGTCGCCGAGGAAATCAGAAAATGGTCCGTTTGACATATGCGTCGGAAAAATCGGCGCGATGTCAGAAGCCGTCGGCGCCGTCGGCGCTTGCGGCGCAGTCGTCCTAGATGCGCCGGGAGGTTCTGAAACTGGCAAATGAACGTCCATGAAGCTCACATTCATTATCTCTGTATGTTTATTGTCTCTAATCACATGTTATATGTTGCATACATCTAACGCATTTTCAATCATTTACAGGTTGAAGCAGAATGCTGCGCGGACGTGGACGCAAGGCCCTGCGACGGCCTAGGACGTTGCATACTAGGACACGCAGCTTTGAAGCCGTTACAAGCGACGACGACTTCATCAACGAGATCCATGCTGATGAAGCCTCTGATATGGAGTCAACTGACAGTGATGGTAGCAGTGGTTTAGACAGTGATGATGCATATGATCGGGACACTGTAATAGATAGTGAACATGGTGACACAGATGCTCTGAGTGATATAGAGACAGAGATTGCCAGAAAGATTCTAGCCGCCGGTAATTCCACCGAAGAAGACTTTAGTGGTTTTGAGGAGGAGTTTGCCGAAATACCACAATATAATCATGATAATTCACAGACGTTTGATGAGTGGGTGGATGGTCCGCGGCCACGTGTAAACTTGCCTTTCACTGGTCAAACTGGGTTGCGCCAGTTCATAGAACTTCCTGAGAACCCTGAACCTATTGACTTTTTCAATTTGTTTATACATAATGATGACTATGAGGATATGGCAACGGAAACCAATAGATATTTCAAACAAGCAATGGAGGACAAAATTCTAAGACCCTGTTCAAGAATGCAACAGTGGCAAGACACTAATGCAGAAGAGATGAAGGTATTTGTAGCCATGACAATTGCCATGTCATTGGTTGTGCAGAGAAACTTTGCTGATTACTGGTCAACAAGTGATGTTACCTCAACGCCTTTCTTCGCCAAGTGCATGCCCCGAGACAGGTTTTGGCTTCTTATAACCTACCTACACTTGGCTGACAACAGGAGGATGCCGGGCCGTAACACCCCGTGCTTTTCACCAATAAATAAACTGGGACACTTGTATAACCGGATAGTTCACCGTTTTTCAAGAGTGTATAAACCGCATCAAAACATTTCAGTCGACGAGGGCATGGTGCCCTGGAAAGGTAACTTATCTTTCAAAGTTTATCTTCCTGACAAGCCTAAGAAGTATGGGATAAAGGCTTTCATGTTGTGTGACTCGCACAACGGATACGTTTGCAAGTTCAAACTCTACACTGGAAAAACGAATGAACCGGTTTCTGAAGGTGGCAAAACTTATGATGTAGTCATGGACTTGGTGAACGACTACGTTGGACAGGGGCATCACATCTTTATGGACAACTACTATTCGTCCACAAATCTGTACATAAATTTGTGGGAGCGGGGAATAGGTGCCACGGGGACGTTGAGAGCCAATCGAAAGGGACTTCCTGATTCAGTCAAGAAACCTAAAAAGAAAGCCAAGCAAGGGGACATGACAGTTTCTCACAACCATGGCCTACTCGTTCTTCGCTACGAAGATAGAAAATCAGTGCTTCTCATGTCTACTGTTGAAGATACACAACTTGAACAAACAGGGAAGAAGAACCGGGCAACAGGGGAACCAGTTCTCAAGCCGCGCATTGTAACAACGTACAACAAGTACATGGGAGGTGTTGATCGGGCCGACCAGATGTTGTCGTACACGCCGTTCCGAGTGAAGACCCTGAAGTGGTGGAAACGGGTTTGGTTTCACGTTCTCAACGTTGCAATGTTGAACTCTTACATCGTTTATAAAGAATACAGCAAAGATAAACCTCTAAAAACAAGTCGGGAATACAGGAAGGCTTTGGCGCAACATATAGTAACATTTGCGGACAAGGAACAAGTTCCATCACTTTGCAGACGTCCCCGTGGTCGGCCGAGCACGAGCGACGAGAGTGTCACTCGTCTTCATGGACGTCACTTTCCGACGAAGATTGAGCCTGTCGGAAGGAAGAAAAACGTCACAAGGATGTGTGTGGTATGCTCTAAGGCAAAACGCGCCGTCCTCGCAAAACAGATTGAAGAAGGCAATGGGCCAGCAAGGAAGAAAAAACGAGTAGGCAGAGAGTCTTCTTATGAATGTACAGATTGTAATGTTTCTCTGTGCGCCGCACCATGCTTCAAACTGTACCACACCGCCACTGACTATTCCAGGGCTTACATCACTGCCACGGAAAAAGAAAGAAATGAAGAAGGGAATGAAGAAGAAGAAAATTGAAAGTAAAGAGAGCCGAAGTGTGGACTAGTATATACACATTATATACATACCTTGTTAGGTCCCTAAAGCTGTTCTGCGCACAACCGCAGGTAAATATTGTGCATATTTGTACATAAATGCATTGTAATTTCATTGTAATACATGTCATTGCAAATAAAATATTCTTTATTTTATCAAAGAGACAGAGAAAGTGAATGCGAGCTTTCATTGGAAGTTCAGCCAGAACCGCATCATAAAAAAACACCCATAAATGCTGAACCGGGTGGCCGATTTTCATAAAACTTACATGGGGTAAAGAGGAAAGATTCGGCTTTGATTCAATATAAAATTTATACATGCGCACGAAAAACTAAAGTTGCGGCACGTGCCCCGATATGCGCGATAGTCAAAAAGTTGCCTCAAAGTACCGAGGGTACCTTCATTTGGCCCGCTATAGCTTCCGAACGAAGTTGCGCATTTTTTTTCTTTTTACATCACCGTAAAGAGCAATAAATTGTCTTCAATTCCATGTATCATATGTATATGCGCAGCGAAAAATAAACATGCGGCAAATGATGCGCCAGATGTCGCAAAAAGTTAGTTTTTCAAAAATGAATTTTCTAAGTACTGGGGGTGCCTTCCTTACGCTCTTCATATATTGCGAACCATTTGACGTATTCCAATAATGTTTATATCATTGTAAAGAGGAATAAATTGTCTTCAAGTACATACGTGTTTCGCATGCGCGCGAAATAATTTACGATTTTATAAAGCTGGAAATAAAGACAAACTTTACACCGCGCAACATGTATTGCGTTCGCCGCGGTGATTAGTGTATGCTGTGCTCATTAGTACCCATTAGTTCCACGCGCGCTCGGCTCTGGCACCCTCGAGGAGGTCTCGAGGAGGTCTCGAGGAGGTAACGGTACTGTAATTAGCACAGTCCCGGGGGGACCAAGCAGTGCCAGTAACTTGGTGCGCGTCGGGACCATTCACGTGGTACTGTCGGGGTAGCGTCACTCTCCTTTGGTTGGTTATATTTTCTGAACCATAAGTCGTATTCTAATAATTTTTACGTCATTGTAAAGAGGAATAAACTATCTACAAGCACATATAAATTTCGCAATATGCGCGCTCAGGAGTTTTGATTTCATGAAGCTGGAAATAAAGACAAACTTTAGATGACAATAGAATTATAACCATAGGTCGCATTCTAATATTTTTTATATCATTGTAAAGACAAACATCTGGTCTTCAAGTCCATATAAAAATTTCAGTAGCGCGCTCCAAATTCATGATGTTATAAGGCCCGAATTAAAGACAATCTTTACAAAGTAATAGAAAAGTAAAGAAAAATCGTAAAAAAATAATTCAAAGATGCGGGTATAAAGCAACCATTTGTGTACGGGTGCCGCGACTTGAATTTGTATTCAACGCCCGTATATAGCCCGTATTCGCCATGTAGATGCGGTATATTTCGTAAAAACGGTACCGGAATCGCCGCCTGGAAATTCCGCCAGCAGAGCTCGTTAGTGCCTAAGCTCAAACTACTGCTGCGAGCTGCGAGCCTGTAAATTCCGCCACAGGGGCTAAAAAGGGTAAAATATATATACGCAACGTAAGGGTTAATAGATAATACGGGTTGAAGAGAAATTCAGTACACACAACAAAGTTGATTTGGTGTTTGAACTCTGCAGCTGTGAATTTTAACTAGGCATAGAATATACATAAAGTACTAAGTACATGATTTACAGGTTTTATCAAAAGTTTCAATTCAGGCATTCAGGAAAAGTTAAAAATATTATCTCTTAATTGTAGAGGCCTAAATACCAGTTTTAAAAGAAAACAACTATTTAGATTTTCTGTCTTCAAGACGTGCATTTTACAAAAGAACAGGAACAACTTATTAAACAACAATGGGGTTATAAAGAATGCTATTTAAGCTTTTATAAAAGTAATGCAAGGGGAACTGCTATTCTCTTTAATAATGATTTTCAGTTTGACATCTTGCAGACTGCAATGGATAAAAAAGAAGGCAATTATGTTGCTTCAAAATTAAGAATAAATGAACTTGTATATTCACTTGTGAATTTGTATGGACCAGACACGGATGATCCTAAGTTCTACAAACATATTAAATCTGTGATTGATAGTATGGAAACTGAGAAAGCAGTCATATGTGGTGATTGGAATCTGGTTCTAGACAATGAGAGACATACATATAATTATAAACATAAAGAGTTTTGAATTTATCTGCAAGGGTAAGAGGGATAAAAAAAAAAAATTATTACATCTACCGCTAAATATGGAGGAATCAATGTTCCAATTATAAAAAATAGTATCAAATCTCAAAAACTAGCATGGCTGAAAAGATTGCTCTATGATAACTCTATGATAACTCTACAAAGATTGATAATGCATCATTTTGTATTCCAAATATTGAGGGTTGCTGGGTTGCTGATGGATTATATATCAGACAAATGGTGCTTCCAAATAACGGTATTTCAAACATATTTTGGAGGGATATAGTAAAGGCGTGGTCAGATTATGCTATCAAACCGAATTTTCAAGTGTTGAAGTTTTAAATCAATCTTTGTGGCACAATAGCAATATTTTGATTGGTGGGAAAACAATATTGTTTAGAAATTGGGAAAGAAAAGGAATAACGTATTTGAGTAATATTACTTATGAATATGGCAATATACTGACATTGGAACAATTGAATAGTACATACATACATAACAAGGTTGTAGAGAGCTTTGAATGAATAGTTAAAAAAGAGAAATTTCATTTTCAACAATTTGGAGAAATCATATGCAAAGCCTATCTTGCCATACAATGTTTCTAAAATAACAAACAGTAAATATTTTTATAAAGTAAATCCAACGGCCAATTAAAATGGGAAAAGATATTTAGAAAAGAGCTTCAACAGAATGAATGGGAAAACATAAATTTGATGGCGAGTAGATGTACTCAAAGTGTCAATTTGAAATGGTTACATTACAAAATAATTCATAAAATCTTGACGACAAATAAATATTTACATAAAATAGGATACATTGATTCACCTATGTGTTCCTCTTGTAACCAGGTGTCTGAGAGTGTTGTCCATTTATTGTCTGATTGTATCCATTCTAAGAAAGTGTGGAAAGAGTTGGTGAAATGGCTAGGAAAATTGGCAGAAGGAAGTATTGACTTTACAACAGAAAATATTATTTTTGGTTTTAAAGGAAGAAATAATAATCCACTTAATGCTATTTGTTTATTGGTGAAACAAAACATATATAATACTAGTAGAAAGGGGGAAATACCAAATTGTGGGTGTATTCAAAATGAAGTATTGAAATTTTACCAGGCTTGTAAATTTATTGCCTTTACAAACAATCCCCAGCCTAAATTCTTTGCCTATTGGTCATCTCTCCACACATTATTTGTAGATCTATTAGAAGAGTGATTATAAACCTTTGTAGTCCAGCATTTGTGATCCTCGCATGAATTAGATACAGCTGTACCTGCAATAACCTGTGGGAACCTTTGCTTATATTGTATAAGAACAATCTTGAATGTATACAACATTTTTTCTGTTTATACTTATGTATATTGTAACAACTGATTGGAAAATAAAAATATAAATAAAAAAAAATTAAAAAAAGTTTCAATGTGTACAAATTATGCATACTACAGATTGAGAGAGATGAGAAATTCATGTGTTTTTTTAACCTTACTTGCTGTTTCAATAAGTGAGTGAAGTGGTCGTATAATATAACTGCCATGCTTACCATTTACATTGACATGGGACCCAAATTAATTTGAAGAGGCAAATTTTTCTTGAAAACTATGTACCATGTTTATCCCAAAGAGTGTTCTCCTTCCCAATTACGGAGCTCATTCTCAATAAAAACACAACACTTTTACAACATTGGAACGTCCACTCGGCGACACATGGCAGATTTATTTCCGGTGACAAATCATCATCATACAAACACATAACTCATCCACAAATTGACCACAATACATGTATAATACATCCCAAAAACGTGACACGATCATCATGATGATAGAACTAGCCCGCCACATAAACCAGAGATAACAACTCATGTATATGAGAAAAAACTCTGGAACTATGCCCTTCCAACGAATGCTATGTTCTTACTAGGAAGTTTATAGTACACAATATGACGTCACAACACGAAAACTGCATTGCTTCAACACAGGACAGCAATGATAACAGTATTCTCAAAGCTCTGCAGCCTATACAAACATTCCAGGTAATGCAACAAACAATATCATGACACTGTACACCATTCAAACTGACATACTCACATCAAATCAGTATTATAAAGGCTCTACAGCCTGTTGTGAATGACATACTCACATCAAATCAGTATTATAAAGGCTCTACAGCCTAACCATACACGGTAGCTCACTATAGAGCAAAACGACAAAATTGATACAGAACTCACACCTGTCGTCCGAACAATCGAGTACACTCGAAACAGCAAACATTGCTCACTTAGACACCACTGTCTAATCGCACCATCACGGTACATAATTACCACCATCTGAAACACAAAACAGAACATAAGATATTTTTCATATGAAATGCAATAATAGTCTGCGGAACTTTCAATAAAATTAAAGTTAACAGTGAGAACTCTGCCGTGTCTAAAGCGAGAGAGACGACATTAAAAAAAACCTCCAATTAAATACCCTACACCACACCACCTAGCGAGCATATTATCTCCCTTGATACACTCGCAAACACCCAGGAGAAATAGTTCCTGTCTAATTTATTACATTCAACCGAAAGAAACAATATAAACAATCATTGTGTGTATATGTTGAGTCTCAGTCTATCTGTAACATTGATGTAAACATGTCTCCTACAGAGTAGAGGAGGTGTTCTCATCCTTCATGGTATTGAAATTACATTGACATGTCAGTGTGAGTGTCATCTCGCTCTGATGAAAACCTAAAACTAGTTAAAATCCCTTTCAAAGATCACAATTGTATTTCTATTCCATCTCCACTCGCAGGTGAAGTCTCTACAGGAGAGAGGGAATCGAGCAGCTAAAGCGAAGGAGTTCACAGAAGCTCTGAAGTACTTCAGGGACGCCCTGGACATTGACCAGCACAACCTGAGTGTCCTCCATGACCGGTCACTCACTCTGCTGCAGATGGGCCGCTACATGGATGCGAGGAGGGACGCAGAGGCCGTCATCACCATCAGACCCAGTGATGCAAAGGTACCTAGATAAATGATACCTATTTCTCTTTTGCATCTTTATAATTTCCGAGGTGGCTTAGTCTATAAAAGTAATGAAAGGTACAACTGTAGCGGATCCTTTCTCAAAACAGCTTTGACTTAGATTTAAGCTTTACTGCCATTCCTTTATATCTCACTTAACCCTATTTACTATTAACTCTTTAAATGAAATTGGTAATAATTTGAAGGACCGTTTAGTATACTCTATTCTCTATATATATGAGATGGCACAACCATTGACTTACGTTAAAAGTAAAAGTCATTTTTAATCTTTTGCCATTACATTTTGTTCCAGAGTCATTACATCCTGGGCTTGTGTTTACAACAAATGAAGGAGAACAAGAAAGCCTTGCTCAGTTTTCTGACGGCGCTGGAACTCGACTCAGACCATGCAGATAAACTGACCAATCATGCGGCAGTTGTGGCTGCCAGACTCTGTGACATGCCTCAGGAATTCATCGCCAGTCTGAGAGGTAAGGGATTTCATCTACCGGGTATTTATTTTGATGTTTTCATGTGGTGTGTCGCCAACCTCTGGTTGAAAGTGGATTTTAGAGTATTTTTATTAATTTCATGACTCCGGTAATAAACAAATATGTATCTAAATATACTTCAAATATTTACCGACAGAATGTAACAGAGAAGTTTAGAAAAGGAGAAATATCAGCTTAGAAGCATTGCATCATCCATTCACGTATTTTTCCTTTGCAGAGATGGATGCATACAAGAAGCTGAGTGAGGTCGGAGTATGTCTCTTCCAGCAGAGACACAACAACCTGTGTATCAGTGTGCTGGAGGTCGCTGAGAAGCTGCAGACTAACCAGAAGGGCATCACCATGAAGATCCTCCTCACGCTTGCCAACGCGTACACAAACATCAAGCACCGGGAACAGGCCATCTCACTCTACTTACAGTGCCTCTCATTGGCCGAGGCAACCCATGACCAGCTCTATCAGACGAAATCATTGGTCAATGTGGCTACCTTGTATCTTGAGGAAGGGAACACTCACTTAGCCATTGTGTACTATGAGAAGCTCCTGCACTTGAAGGCAGAGCTTCTGATGGACGTGGGAACTTCAGAGAATCTTCCAGAGTTTTGGACGAAGGAGTTGCAGTGTGGGTTGCACCTGAATCTGAGTATTGCATACAAAACTATTGGGAATATGAAGTCGGCAGTTCACCATGCTAGGATGTACACAACTTTTGTGAAGGAGTTTGGAATCCGTGGCCAGCCCCTGTCAGAGTCCTACCACAACATTGGGATGTTGAACGAGATCCTGGGGAACTACGCAGAAGCTCTGCAGCAGTACGAGCAGTACCTGAAGCAGTCCAAGAAGAACGGGAACAGGAAGGGAGTTGCTCAGGCGTATGGGTGTCTCGGGTCCGTGTATGCAGCACTTCGTAACTGGACCCTGAGTGTCACCTACCACGAACAGTACATCAACATGGCTGCCAAGTCAGGGGATAGACGAATGTTGGCAATTGCTAATGAAATGTTGGCAGACTCCTACATGGTTAAGGAAGATTACGATCTGGCAATCAAGCACTATGAGACTATGGTGAGTGTGTGTGCTAGGACTGACTGCCGGACTAAAGCAACTGGGTTGTGTAAGTTAGGCAATGCTTACCGCGCCAACTCCATGAAGCAGTACAGTCTGTACTTCTATGAACAAGCTTGTGACTTATCCAAGGACCAAGGATACACAGACATACAGACCATGAGTGAATTCAACATCGCCTGCATCCAGCAAGCCTCCACTCAAGTGATGGACATTGAGCAAGCACAGAAGTACTTTCAGAAACTGATCCCGTTCTATGAGTCCAAGATCAAGGAACACATAGATGAAGACACACACTGCCCAACAGAGTACCACGACCAACTTCTTGAGTGCTATGACGGGATACAGTCAGTATTGAGCAAACTTGGCAACAAAGAAGAAAGTCTGCAGTTTGCAGAAGCTTTCAGAAAGCGATGTGTGACCCAGCTGCCGAACTTCACATCGACTGTGGGTCACGTGATTGGTCTGCCTGGTCAGTGGGACCAGTGGACAGTGGAGCGGATGAACCGAGTGGTCAGCGAGCAGAGTGGGACCGTGCTCTACTACTCTCTCCTAGAGCAGTCCCTCCTGCTCTGGGTGCTGCAGCCTGGGCAGGGACTTGTCAGGTTCTACACAGGGCGGTCTGGAGTCAAGGGGGTGTCCATCAGAGAACAGGTGGGTGTGGGGGTAGAAACTGTGTTTATGATTCATTGTGTAATTAGATGAGTTTGTAAGGTGTCTCTTGTATGTAAAGTGCGTTCTGTACCAAGATTTGAAAGGGGGAGGGGGGTCAATTTGGATCTATCATTGAACAGGTACAGAATTGTGTGATTTACTTTAGCTAAATCATTTACTGTGCTGGATGTATTTGATATTGCCACAGATTTCTATCCTATCACAATCAAATTGTTATATCCGACTATTTTTGAAAGCTTGTTTAGTGCTAGTTATTCAAATGTGTGTAAGAGTCAATTGTATGAGAGATCTTAAATTGTGAAATCACTAAAACTTTCATTATCCTACACAGATTCAAAGTTTGATGGAAGAAATATTCTCCGACTACAACTACGACAGACTCGTTGATGAGTGTGAAAGCCGAGCACTACCTCTCCCTAACTCAGATCTCAAACACATCCAAAAGAAAAATTCAAAACTGTCCAAAGAAAAGACATCAGATGACAAACCCAAAACAGAAAACGACAATCCACCACCAAGCCCAAAGAAATCTGCCCAGCGACAACTTTACAACATTCTCTTCGCTCCAGTTGAAGACATCCTGTCCAAACTTGATCCGATGAGCCACATCCTGATAGTCCCGGACAAGGAGCTCATACACTGTCCCTTCGGGATCCTACAAGACTGGAACTCTGTACACGTGAATGATCGCTTCCGTCTTACATTCCTGCCCTGCCTGCTTCTCTTAGATCGGGTCCTGAAGAGTGAACTCAACTTCCTACAGAAACAGGACCAACTCCAGTACGACCGTACTCAGGCACGTAAAGGAGGAATTGGAAAACTCTCAGCGGAGGCAAAAAGGGAAGGACTCTTCTCGGAGATTGTGACGCCCTCAGACCTCAATTCATCCAATCAGGAGAGAGTTAACCTGAAGCATGTGTCTAACCCGAGACTGTATACGTCAGGCAAGCTCCGAACGGCTAATAGGTCAGCAATGAGTCCAAGAGTTGCACCGAGTAGAGAGGCAACCTTCCACTCTCTAGTAAGTTATCTTTTCATCTCTCTTGTGGGAATGTGATTCACTATTATAACAAAGGTTGAGAACATGAAACACTTCATTATCAGATTTATCCTAATGCATGTCAGAAATAGGGATATAAGTCTGTGTGTTAAAACTCCTTGTAAATTCTAAACCTTTTGCATCGAATATGGAGGATATATAAATATATAAGTCAACAACTCCTATAGGTGAAACAGTGAGCTTCAGTTCTGTGTGTATTTTGGTACAGAATGCTCGGTTCAGTACCTTTTGGTTCGTTTAAAATCCAAGAGTTCAACAAACTAAAGCCAAAACAAAGCACATTATTAGTAATATTACTCCAAAATAAAGTCTTTATGAATGTAAAAATGGAAAAACTGGAAATGTAGATAAAATGTTAGGTATTTGATTACCAAAAATATGGTTTGAGGTACAAACCAAAAGTACACCTTGATTCAGATTTCACTGTACTGAAAGCAAAATACTGCGGTTCATCTAATATAGTTATGAATCATTTCACCCCTAACGCCTGCCAACTAAATTCTGACAATCACTCCTCCCATGGTGTCAACCAATGCTCTATCCGTATTCGTCACTTTTCTCTGATCTCATTTGATCTCATCTGGAATCATCCACACGTTCTGCAGCAGCTATCCCGAGCCGCCAGCAGCCGAGCACAGATCATTCCAGAGGAAGCTCCGTCAAAGAGTCCAGAGCTTGGGCGGCCAGTGTCACCCCAGAGGCTCATGGGAGTTCACACGTACACAACACTTGCTACTCGCACATCTACAGGAACTGACATCAGCAGCGCCACCAACATGGTCACCCTGTATCAGCAGATTAGTGCTCAGAGTCGCTGTGTCGTGTACGGCTGTCCAAATCTACAAGAGGAGTAAGTGAGGCTAAATTTTGTTAGGATCATGATAAGAGTTAGACTTTCAAGGGTTCAAACCTTCAGCGTAGTTGTGTTGAAGTTAGCCTGCTGGCCTCTCTCCGAGTGGCATTCAGTCCACTCAGCTGTTTAAATGGGTACCTGAACACAGGAAGTTCAGACCTATACGGTCGTGAGGACACTTAGTAGTGTAATTCCTTCAGGGTAATGATATATGAGAAGCGCCTTGAGCATGCATTCTGTGTGGAACAGTGTGCGACATAAAGATCCATATTGTCATTATTGTTATTAGTAACTTATTTTCAGGTTCACAGTCATAATGTTGATTTTTTACTGCTTTAATTGTCAACATATGTCTGTGACACTAACTGCTAACCTCTGACCTGTCACAGTGTTCAACTGAATGGAAAGCTCTGGCATCCGAAGAGTGGCCTGACGAGCTCTGAGAAGGAGTGCCACCAGGTGGCGCACTGTCTGGATGTACATGCCACACTCGGGGATGCAGCCACTAAGGACAATCTGCTTACCGATCTGCAACGCGCTACTGTCCTGCATATTAGTGAGTTGTATTGGTCAAATCTTACATATTGGTGGCTCAGATATAAAAGATACAATGTAGAAAATTGTCCATCAATTATGTTTTGATTTGTACATCAACTATGATTTTGAATAATTCAATGCAAAAATTACCAGCCGACCTGTTTCTCAAGTATTGGTCAACATCTTTGAAAGCATCATATCATTCTATTTAGGAAATTAATGCAGTAGTTTATTGACAGAATAATTAACTCTTCATAAATTGCAAAAACCAATTTTTTTACAAACACCAACTTAAAGTAACAAGAGTGAGATCACCTCTCTTCCAGCAACGTACGGATGTTGGACGGAGAATAAGCTAGCTCTGACCCCCAACAAGATGCAAGAGCAGACATCGGCAATGAAGGAGCGTATGTACATCGTATCCCCAGAAGATATCCACAACGTGAAGATGTGTGCTCAGTTGGTGGTCCTGAACCTGGGCTACACGCCCTGGAGGAGAGAGAACATCAGCAGTCTCAGTCTGCCTAGCTGCTTCCTCGCTGCAGGTGAACTATGTCCTCATGTCATGCTGGTGTAATTAGAGTTTAAGTCTCATAATCAGCTTAGTGGCTGAAGAATGAAAGTTTGAATGGTTTATTTCCAACTCCACACTGTGATATGAGTTGAGAGACTTGGGGTATATTTGGGGTGTAATAAGGCAAAAGCCTCTGTTTACCATGCAGTTCAATTGGGTACCTAGTTAAGTGTGTGGAGATGACCTACAAGCGCTGTGAATGGTAGCTTAGTCCAGGATAATGACATAAGTTTTTAGGTGACTAAACCACTTTACATCATCCAAGGTGCTTAGTGTGTTCTACTGAGTCAGTGTCATTATGCCTTTATCATCTATAGGTTTAAACCGTGATTGCATTCTGTACTTCTTCTTCCAGGAGCACAGTGTGTTCTAGTGACCCAGTGGCAGGTCCCAGACGCCGCTATGGACAAGTTCTACCATCACTTCTACATGGCGCTCCAGAACGGATGTCTACTCACAGATGCTGTCAAGAAATCAATAGAGGAGCTCAAGCTGGATGACAGGTAAGATTTACCGAAGACTTGCCATGTTTTGAAGACACCTACTTCAAACAAGAACAATGTGCTAATGCTTGCCTTGTTGATTACAGGTTCTTTCACATGTACAACTGGTGTCCGTTCATCCTAGTTGGGAAGGATGTTGAGGTGAATGTCGGGGAGATCCGACACGCGATGCTGGACCAGCGTCTGGACCAAAGTGAGGCTGAGGTGCAGGAGGAGTTTGGGCGAGAATACCTCAACCCTAGCAACGTTGTCGCACATGGTGAGAAGACGTCTCATGTTTATGCAGTTGTCTTGCAGCCTGTGTTCTCTCTTTCCAAATCCTAAAAATGTCCTATAAAGGCACTGGAAGTACATTTTTGCACATGGCCAGAGAGATGTTCATCCGTGTTTACTAACAAGTTAGAGTTAGTTTGGACTTTCATATTGTAAATCTAGTAAATATTTTGTTGCCTTGGATCGGTCCTCAAACTAGATATGGAATGCTTGTAATAATTCACTATTTGAAATATCATTCCTGCTTTGCTTTGATAAGTGTTTTATGTTCATTCTAGTATTATCAACATATGAGTGCTATCAGCCATTTTCTGCTATGGATTCTGTCTTTTGAATACTTTGACTCAAATACAAATAGTCAGTTTCATAAATACAAGCTTGTTCAATTATAACTATTTATGAGACAAGTAGTTTTCCCTCTTTATCACAAACAGACATTGACCTTTTTCATATCTTATTAATGACCTGTTTTTCCCACATGTAATCAATATTGAAAAATTTTCCACTTTTCCATCATATGCAAGGCAACTTACTGTTTTTGTGCTATATTTCTGTACTGAATTCTTCCTGCACATCTTTACCTAATGCAGTAATATTTCAGAATAACCTATCTCTAAACCAAAGATGTTATTCCTGTCAATTGACCACCCAGAATGGTATGACTCTTATCAAGTCAGGAGCTAAATTGCTCTACTTGCTTATAACATATCACTCACATTTCTCTCCCACAGTTTCGACTAAAGAAGAGAACTTTTCCAGCCTACAGACCCATCTGCGAGAGATTCTACGTCAGCATCACACCCAGCCCAACGTCATACCTGCTCTCATAGATCTCGTGAGTTCAGCTCATGTTAATATTGTTAAAAGGTGTTTATCAAGTTAAGTTGACAAATAACCCCTTCTGAAGATACTGCACAACTAACTTCAGAGATTGACTAACCAAACATATGTTGAAACACAAAATAAATCTGTAAAGCAGTATACTGTTTTAGTGAATTGACAAAATGACTTTGCTCACAAGGTCACATTCTCGATTAAAAATTCCTTGGGATATGTATTTGATTTTTCAATGTGAAAATATTCACAAATACAAATAAATTTTGTGCCTTTATCCCATTGCTTATTTTTCTTCCAGCTTGACGCCGCACTGAAGCGACTCCACACGGAAGAGAACAATAAACAAACTTCCAATCTCTCGGCCGACGTCGCCGCTGGACGGGGAAGTCTTGGACTGCTGAAGATGCTGGGCTTCCACTTCCAGGCACAAGGGGCGGGGCTGAGTGAACCGTACGTCGTCTTCCCGCACTGGAACACCAACGAGATGCTCATACCAGCCTACGACTCTCTCCGTTCTCTGCTGGGTGAGCTCTTCTTCCACATCAAATACTTTCCGCTCCAGTTTAGTGATTTGAAAATTTAGAATGAAATATTAAAACATTCACATATTTTCACAATGGTTATGCATTCCTTCCG
The DNA here is from genome assembly GCA_936450465.1 of Gibbula magus. Taxonomy (NCBI): domain Eukaryota; kingdom Metazoa; phylum Mollusca; class Gastropoda; order Trochida; family Trochidae; genus Gibbula; species Gibbula magus. The sequence continues at coordinate 63,701,110 of OW388301.1, forward strand.
ATATCCATCATTCATGCCACTCATTGTTACCGGGATTTCAAAGATTTACTGAATCTCATTTATGTCTATTGCAGACATTCTATCGAACTCAGCGTGCAGCCAGGCGCTGGGCGACATCATGCCTCTCTCTCAGGATCACATCTCTCTCCTGGTGGATCTTGTACGTATAGCAAAACTCTCTCAGCTGATCTGTTATATAGATATAGATCACTGTCAGGCTGTTGACATAGCGGCTATAGTCCCTCAGCCCTCTCCAGGATAACATTGCTCTGTTTGTTTGCATGTTACCTTAGTTCTTGATGAATCTCTTAGTAAATAACTTTTTTCAAACTTCTGAAATTCTGTGGAGTCTGAAGGTAACCACTTTTAACACTTTATCTGCTCCTGCACTAATATTTAAGTTAATAAGTTCTGGTACCTGTAAATTGAACATTCAAAATGGTATATCACCAATTAGTTCAGCAGTTAAAGTATTAAATACCTTACACTATCAACTTCTTAAAGATATTGAATTATATGATTATGAAGTTCTTGTAACTTTTATTCTCTGAGATGCGACTTCTACAATTGATTCTTTTTCAGAAGGGATCCTCCTTGGGGTACATATAGCATAAAAATCCTATTTTTGGAGTTATGACAGTTAGAATTTAATATTTTTAATAAAATAACCGTAAAAATAATAAATTACTAAAAAATAAACATTTGGACCACCCTAAGTGGGCCCCCACCCTGGCGGTTGCTAGTGACGCCAAGGGCAGATAACTCTAACTCACCACTTATAAATCTGTCATTCGAGAGAGAAGACGTGTTTCAGAATTTGTTCAGTGTCGCAGATTTTCTTAAGAAATGGACCAAGATCTCAATACTGTAGGAGTGGTAACCTTTTCTTATATTGTCTCGGCAGAGTTTCTCCATTTATTGTCGCATTCTTTACCTCGTAATTACGTTTTTTACCTTGTTACGTGGTCAGTTTGACAACGTGGCAGGAAAAAACGACCATCATGGCAGCCCTTTTGTATTTTTCGTTTCTCTTTCCCCAGAGTTAGAAAGTGTTTTTGGGTCGTTTATGTTGGTGTACGATAGGTTTATGTAGGATGCACGGCAGTTTCCATCCCTTTCTGGTCAGTTTTGACTTTCCGATCGGGATTGGCACTTAGTCGTTTTTTCATGTCAGCCATGTTTGTTTACATGTTTTTCATTCAGGCATCAGGTACGTATCAATGGCTTGCATTTATTATTATTACTATGCAGGACTAATATAACTACCTCTGCCGGGGGTCTTTTGCATTTGTTATGTTTACATATGCACTTTCCTACCCCAACCCCCATTGGCCTCACACTCTGACTGTTGGATTTTCAGTCCTTCACTCAGTGTTCGGGGTGTAGCGTCAGACTACCTCCTGCTGACAAACACGACAAGTGTCTCAAGTGTCTAGCGGAGGATGGGCACGACGACAGCAGATGTAATGTCTGCCTTGACTTCACCCCCAAGACCAGGAAGTCCAGACACCAGGACTTCCAGTACTTTTTCAAGTTGATTAAGGAGGGTGCCGACGTTGCAGCAGTCGATCCCCCCTCTAAAGTTAAGAGGAAGTCGGGCAAGGGTAAGGGCTCTGGTAAGGCCCGTCCCTCAGATAAAGCTCTCTCTTCTCCTCCTCCTACACTCGTTAGAGAATCAGAGGAGGAGATTGAGTTGCAGCCCCCTGTCTTAGAAAGACAGGTTCCCTTCCCAACTGCACCTTTTGATATCAATCAATTTTCACAATTATTGCATGAGCAAATGAAGGGAATGCTGGCTGAGGCGGTCTCGGGGCTCCGTAAGGAGTTCCAGGCCCCGAGGTTGGCAGACCCGGATGCACCAGCGCAGCCCGGAGTCCCTAGTGGCTCCGGTGGCGCCGGGGGTGGCGGCAACCAAGGTTCAGACCTTGCTATGCCGTCCATCCCCAAGCTCCAGCCTTCGGAGCCAATCCAGGGTGCGAAGCGCCAGGGTGCCGTCGGCTACGCCGAGCAACCCTGAAGCCTCTCGGCGCCAGGAGACCCGAGCCACGGAGCCGGGCTCCGAGCCTGGGTCCACAGGACCGGGTTCGGGGGTGGTCACGAGAGTCGTGGGGCAGACTGTGCTGACGCCCATCGTTCGCATCAGGTCTTCCTCTCCCATCGTTTCAGTCGTCGATTCCTCTTTGGAGGTCTCCGACGTCTTGGATCGGGGGGATGGGGAAGACATCGACGACCTCATGGAGGTCGATGTCGATGCGGATGATGTGGTGGACGCTAGGGATGTCCCCCTAACACCGACTTTCGCACTGAGGCAGATGCGCGATAGAATCGCTGTTGCTCTGCCTCAGGTGGTGATACCGCCCCCGGCCCTGATCTCTAGTGGATTTCGCCTTCCGGGGGATACTTTCTCCGCCCCGAAGGCACCACAGGTGCAGCTTAGCCTGCTCCCTTCCCTCGAGGCTGAGAGCATTACTCCTCAACTGGTCGGCACCAGGGTACGGGTTGATTGCCCGGACCTGGTGAAGAGGTACCAGATCGGTAAGGAGGGTTTGTTCGATGTCCCGGGGGTCGGTGAGTACGTGCTTGCCCTCACCTCCCTTGCTGGGTCTGGGACCCAATCCCTTCTGGGGAAGCAAGGCCGCCGTGTACCTCCCTTCACCCAGCAGGCCTCACACTTGCGCTCGGCTATTAGGTCCTTCGAGGACTCTTTCCGCAACGCGGCGTAGCAAGTGCGAGTGTCCGTGCATGGGGCCTATCTCTCGGCGACTCGGTGGTTCTCCTTTCACAATCGGTGGGGGCTATGCTCTGCGTAGCGCATCTAGCCAGATGATGGTCGCCGTGATGGGTATGAGGCGTCTCTGGCTGTCGACTGTGTCGGCGGGTCAGGACACTCATGCGCGGCTCCTGGCTCTGCCTTTCCGGTTGGGGGACTCCCTCTTCCCGGGGGCACAGCAGGTGCTCAAGGACGCGGTGGAGGTGGCGACGGTTTGCAAGGACACTGAGCTCCTTACAAAACCGCCACCTACCAAAAAGAGCAAGCGTCCTTTCCCCAAGGTTTCGCAGACTCCGTCGGCGGGAGAGGCTCCGGAGTGGATCAAACCGCTCCACTACCAGGGCCAGAAACCAAGGGGCGGCAAGCAGGCACGTGGGGGAAAGCTTTCCAACAAGCCTTTTCGGGGGGGCCGGAAACCCGATCAGGGTTCCTAACCCCTCCGGTGCCCGAGGTGTCTCCCAAAATTCCGGCAGCCCGAGAGCTGCCGGAGACGGGGGTTCACTGCCTGCAGCCAAACATCCCAGTAGGTGGGCGTCTGTCGAGGTTCCTTCCGGCTTGGTCCTAGGTAACCGACAACCCCTGGGTCCTGTCCACGCTCAGGGACGGACACCTGCCTCGGTGGAAGATCGAGCCACCGGTTTTCTCCGGGATACGGTACACACCGGTCCCCTCTGTGCCGGAGAAAGCCGAAATCCTCAGGTCTGAGCTGCGAGCTTTGCTCCAGAAGTCGGCGATAGAGGTGGTCCCCCCAGGTCAGGAGCAGAGTGGATATTATTCCACCTACTTCATTGTTACCAAGAAAGACGGGGGGTTCAGACCGATCCTCAACCTCAAGTATCTCAACCTGAAGATAGAGGTTCCATCGTTCAAGATGGAGACTTTGAGGTCGGTCATAGCGTCCGTAGAGGCAAACGAGTGGCTTTCCTCGATAGACCTCAAGGACGCATATCTCCACGTCCCAATGCACCCAGAGTACAAGAAATATCTGAGGTTTGCTTTCGACGGGACGTGCTATCAGTTCACGGTTCTACCCTTCGGCATCTCTACGGCGCCGAGGGTGTTCACGAAACTTATGTTGATTCATCGCCAGGGCACGAGGTCGATTTTGTCACCCGTACCTGGACGATTGGTTGGTCAGGGCGCTGTCTCAGGCTTTGAACCAGGCGGCCACCATGGAGATTATCAACTTGTTGGTATCCCTGGGCTGGATAATCAACCTGAAGAAATCGGACCTCAGGATCAGATCTTCCTCGGGGCCAGGTTCCAGACGGATCTGAAGACGGTATCTCTCGCTCCAGACCGAGTTCTGAAGGTTCAGAGGGCCACGCTTTTGTTCCTAGAGTCCCACAGTCACACTGCTCGCAGATGGCTCCAGCTACTGGGGTTCATGGCGGCAACAGTGGACGTGGTTTAGAGAGCTCGACTTCGGATGAGACCAGTTCAGCAGGCTCTAGCCAGTCTGTGGTCTCATTCCAAGAGTTACGAGAAGCAGCTCGAGACTCCGGGGTGGCTCTCGCCGCATCTTTTATGGTGGACCAGGTCAGAGAACCTCGCGAGGGGTATCTCTCTGGTGACGCCAGTGCCCTCGTGCACAGTCCAAACAGACGCTTCGCTCTCGGGCTGGGGAGGGGTCTTAGGGCCCCACTCGGCGTCGGGGCTTTGGTCCAAGGCCGAGGCCAGCCTGCACATCAACGTGTTAGAGCTGAAGGCAGTCAGGCTGGTGTTCGAACGCTTTCAACAGAGGCTTCGTCATCAAGTGGTTTGTCTAGAAATGGACAACCAGACAGCCATGTCGTACATCCTGAAGCAAGGCGGGACAATGTCCCCAGTACTTCTTCAGGAGTCATGGGAGTTCCTCCTGTGGTGCGACAGGTTAGACATCACAGTCCTACCGGTTTATCTTCCGGGGGTGGACAATGTGAGGGCGGACGCGCTATCGCGCAGAATCCTTGCCCCACACGAATGGATGCTCGACCCGGAGATATTCGCAGCTATCTCCCGGTTGTTCGGGTCATTCCAGGTGGATCTGTTGCGTCAGAGATGAACAATCAGACCCCAGTGTATTGCTCCCGGCTGCCAGACCCAAGGGCGGTGGCTGCGGACGCATTCGCGCTAGAATGGACCGGCAGAGTACTGTGGGCCTTCCCACCAGTGCCTCTGATTTCCAAGGTCCTGTCACAGCTAGCGGTTCAGCCAGCTTGTCTGCTGGTGCTGCTCACGCCGCTGTGGATAGCGCAGTCCTGGTTTCCACTGGTACTCAGGTTTCTGGTTTCGCCACCTGTGCTGTTACCGTGTCGACCAGGACTGCTGGCTCAGGAGGGCAAGCCACACCCCAAACCAGAGGTTCAATGGGTGGCTTGGCCTCTATCCGGAATCGCCTCCAAGAGGACGGTATTCCTGCACGAGTTGCGGACACAATACTGGCTTCGAGGAGGGATTCGACAAACGTTCAGTACGAGGATAGATGGGCCTGTTATGCGCGCTGGTGTAGAGGTAGAGGGCTGCCAGATCCCTTTTCTACGTCTCTAGTGGCGGTTCTGGAATTCCTTCAATCCAGACTAGATGCTGGCTTAGCCGCATCGACAGTCAGGGGATATTCCACAGCCATCTCTGCTTTTCACATACCGGTGGATGGTGCCCTCCTAGGTGCCCATCCCCTGGTCCAGCGCTTCTTAGCAGGTGTGGACAGAATCCGACCTCCTGTGAGGCGGATCAGCCCTACATGGGACCTATCCATAGTACTAGATTGGCTGTCAGGACCCAAGTTTGGGGACCTGGCAAGCCTTTCTCTGCAGTTACTTACTTGGAAGACGGCCTTCCTTGTGGCGGTCACGTCCGGCAGGCGGGTAGGAGACATCCATGTGATGTCCTCCGATCCCGAGTTGACTGTCTTTCACAGAGACAGAGTCAGCATTAGACTGCCGGACTCCTATCGCCCGAAGGTCGATCATTTGTTTCACATTACTGCTCCTATTGAGCTGCCCGCGCTACACCAGCCGGCAGCCTCGGGTTCAGTAAGTTCTCGCCCCCATATTCTGGACGTGCGCAGAACTCTTAAGAAATATCTTTCCCGTACTGCCACAGTCAGACGGGATTAGCAGCTTTTCTGTTGTTATGGGGGAGCCAGCCCAGGGGCTCCCGCCTCCAAACAGACGATATCGAGGTGGATTGTGTCGGCCATTGTACTGGCTTACATCCATAAGGGCATGAGCCCGCCTGAAGGTCTGAAGGCTCATTCGGTTAGGGCAGTAGCGACGTCAAAAGCGTTCGCTGCGGCCCTGCCCATCGAAGAGATCTGCTCCGCAGCTATCTGGAGCCGTCCGAGCACGTTCATTCGGCATTATCAGCTGGATAAGCACTCCAGAGAGCGTGCTCGGTTCGGTCAGACAGTTCTCTCCAGTGGGCAGAGTCATAACTCCTCTAGCTGAATGAGCTTTCCGAGGTTGTTTTTAACTTTGTCACTGTTGTTGGTACTAACATCACGAAGTGCACTCCCGAAAAGAGAATCAAAACCCTGCATAAGAGACAGGGGGCTGCTTCTCAGGGGTTTTAGTAGGGGTGTTTATGCCATTTTTGTACTCCTCCCATAGTCCTTTTCCAAAAAAGGGGGGGGGGGGGGGGTGCATTTGACTCAATGCTAAATTATGCCTGTTTTAAAGGCATTTTTGGTTAGTATTTCCCTGATCCACTGGCACGTCCCATCCCTTGGAGTCGGCCTTAGGATGTTCAGGTTAGTTGCTCCTTTTCCATTCTTTAATTTTAAGAAATTATCTGCGAGCATCTTTATTTTTTACAGTCTAGCAGACAGAATTCCACTCCCAGGACTCTGCTTTGGGAGTCTGTTTTATGCTATATGTACCCCAAGGAGGATCCCTTCTGAAAAAGAATCGAACCAACCTGCAGAGGTTGCAGATTCTTTGAAGAGGATCCTCCTTGGGGTGGGGCCACCCGCCTCCCCTTATTCTGTCTGCCTGTCAGATTTATAAGTGGTGAGTTAGAGTTATCTGCCCTTGGCGTCACTAGCAACCGCCAGGGTGGGGGCCCACTTAAGGGTGGTCCAAATGTTTTTTTTTTAGTAATTTATTATTTTTACGGTTATTTTATTAAAAATATTAAATTCAAACTGTCATAACTCAAAAAATAGGATTTTTATGCTATATGTACCCCAAGGAGGATCCTCTTCAAAGAATCTGCAACCTCTGCAGGTTGGTTCGAATTTTTTTTAGAGTTTGTAAAAAATCCAATTCCACTTCTGTATCATTTTCTTTTGTAGATGAGTATAACGAAGCATGCATCAGAGATCCAACTCAAGGTCACTGACCTCTCGGTGCGACCTCTCTGGCAGAACACTAAGGTCAAACAGCTCCTCACGTCCACCGGCTTCCACCAAATTGGTCTTCTGCTCAACTTTAACAAGTTGCCCAGCAACAGGTTAGATAGTGAATATTAACCCTTTCCTTGTTGAAATAAACAGTGCAAAAGCTTTCATTAGTAGCAAACTTTGAGGAATCCTGTCTGTTGATTAATGTATAACTTCCTGGTGTTTAGGCCGGGGACTAATGATAGGAGGATAGGTGTATCAGCAGATACTGATTACTTACCAGGGCCTGCTTTAACGAAGCACTAAGGTTATCTAAGGGTAGTGTTGGCAAATATGAATTAAGGATAATACAGCAGCTAAGGCAGCGTAGTACATTAATTATGTGTGTTTCCAGACAGCTGATGACGGCCCTCCTACAGCTGATGTTGGCGGTCAGCTGCCACAAGTCTCAGGTCCTCCTGTACAGACTAGACGTCAACTTGCTGGGTCGCTCTCCTAGTCCCTCCAAACAGGTCAGATCTGTTCACTGAATTGATCTGGTTGTCGGATATTTGTGATACCATAAATAGCAAGAGTTAAAAATAATTAATATCCTAGCTGTTGCATTATATCTTCTCAGTCACCAAGTGTGGAGTAGTGAATTTATGATGTGTGATTGAATTTAAAATTTCAGAATTAAAGAAATAGGAGAGAAAATATATATGCTCCTTACCTTTGAAATAATATGAATCTAAATACACCTGTGCCACATTTTAAAGAAAATTCATATCTTTACTATATGATAAAGAAACAAAAATATTGTTTGACGTTGTTGTGCAAATCCAGAATTTCCTGTCATTATATCAGTCTTACTTGTTCTTCACTCGTTATGATGTAGAGTTGACAGTGATGTAAATGTGTTGCAGCACCCCCTGTACAGTGGGATGGATCAGATCAAACTACCCTCCCTCACCCCCCTCATCCTGCCCAGGAACCAGGTCAGTCACTGCTCATTCAGAATAAGTCTCTCTTGAATCAAGATCTTACTCTCTTATACTACCATTTCACATGGCTAAAAATCTGACTGCAGCTTTTGAAGTGTCATGTCAAATTGCTACATCTTAGTTAGACTGCAAAATGGATCAGTATACCGTGATAAAAGTTCATATTACATTCATATTATTTCCTGTTTTGACCTCTTAGAGTAAATATTAAGATGTGACATGACTAGATAGTGGTAACACCAAAAGCTTGTCACCAGGGTCTTATGCTCAGTGGCCTGTCCCGGGCAAGGCACTTCATCAACATTGCACTCAGTCTAGCAAGCTGTATGAATGGGCACCTGGACACGGGAAATACAAACCTGTACGGTCCTATGAAGCAAAACTACAATTCCCTCGGAGTAATAATGTACCACCAGTTAGTAGTGCCTCTCACTGGCTTAAAACATTTCTAATCATCTTTATGACTAATATTTGCTTGTGAATGCCTAACAACTATAAAATATCTGCCCAGCTACATGTGAGCACCCCGTGGCACAGCACACTGGAGAGGGACCAAGAGATGGTGGAGAAGATCAAACTAGCTCGCGGGTACGTGCTGTTATATTGTATTACTGGTTATTGGGACTGGCAGATCCAGAGGATGCATGTAAATATGATGGACCTCTTGGGTGAACCAATGACCCACTTCCCTTTTTCAATAGGTGATACTGCTTTGAAAGTTTCTGGATCCACCTCAAGGCCTGCTTCTTTTGATTTCTGAAGTTTTTTCCAAACGTCTGTTACATGTGAAGTGAAGGGAGTGTCTCTGAACACTGTCGTTCATGCAGCATGTTACTTTGACATAGTAGGTGCAAGCCGCACATCAATGGAACATGTTCCACACAGAACAGTGTTCGGAGCCACTCCTTTCACTTAGTGCATGTACCGGACGTTCGGATCAACTCGAAAGGAGCAGGCCTTATGATTAGACAGACATTATATTCCTTGAATACCTACCTATCTGGTGCTTTATTTCCTTCTTTGTCCCCGTATCCCTATGCAAAGTTATCTCTGTTTAGAATTGAGTACAACATATATGCTCCCCCTTTCAAGATGATGAAGATTAATTTACTCACTTTTATGGGTGGTCCGGTTTACAACTATGTAAGCTGAAGTTGATTAACGTTTACTTTTAGTTAAGTGCACTGTGCAACAAAGTTTATTTAGGTTTGTTCTGCATACCATATTTTATAATTATTGTCACATAATGTAAATTATTCAATATAGAGCCTATAGAGCTATGATTGATTGTATTGCAGGAAGTCGGACCTGGACGAGGAATACGAGGAGTACATGGAGAGAGCTAGAACCTGGCACCAGCTCACCATCACCGCTCAGGTCTGTCTGCTTCTCTTCTTATTCGTTACAGATCATTATGATAATGCATGCAGGAGTCTTCTATCGGCATTTAGAAGTGGAATACATAAGAAACCAATAACTTCTATATTGTGTAGATACACGATGTTTCGCAGTATATGTATCCTCACACCTTCATGTGTCATTGCCACATTCCACCTGATGAATAAGTGAGCATATACTCGGAAATGTTGTATATCTACACTAAAGAAATTGTTATCCAGAAAATCTTGGTTTCTAATGCATGGGGAAAATATCTTTTGTCTACTAATGCCATTTTTAATTTATCCAGTGAGATGAAAAGTAGTCTTTATATAGCTCTTGTCTAATCGTACATGGAAAAGTAATTTCATACTTATTGATAACAGGTGCAAATACATTTTCCTAACTTTTATGATAGATCATCTTTCATTTTATAGGACAAGTGTTTTTTATTTTGTGAACTTTTTGTTCCATTCAGCAAGGACTGGTAAGTATACATCCCAATATTAGACAGTTATACCGTTCATGTGATACGTTTCAGTTCAATTGATGTTGAATGATGAATGACTGAAGCATCGATTTATGTTGAATGATTGATAATCTCGGTGTATAATTATATCCCTTTATATTTTATGTTGTCATTTACTGTGTGTCGTAGTTGAATTTCCTTGTTTATTTAATTTGCTTTAGTTCTGGTCATTGAGGTTGGTTTTTTTATAGTTTTTTCTATCACTTCATTTCTTTTTCTCAGGGTACAGCATTTTTCATTTTCATTTCATAGATAATTCAGGTCATTGTGATTAATATATTAGTTCAATTTTGATTCAAATCAGAATGTTTACATGAAATTGTCACCCCAGAAAGTAGTTTAAACTTTGCAATATTTATTTTTACTTTAGACAGTTTAAGTGAAATACATGTATCACACTACATTTGATCATTATATATTGTTTGCTTGCTAATTCTGTAACTTTAGCACTGAACATAAAGTCAGTCATAAGAGACAAAACATGTTACCTTCATGAGGACTGAGAAATTATTTTTGCTCTTGAAACAATTATGATGAGTGCTGTTCAATCTTTGTTCCTGATGACAGCAGTTTTCAGGACTGGGATTGTTTTCATCCTAAAGGCAGGTCACTGTATAATTATGCCATCTGTACATGGTAGGAAAATCTTATAGAAATTACTAACAAATGACAAATTATTTCAGGCAAATGAGGCTCTCTCTCAAGTCGGACGTCCAAAGACCTCCCCGTCAAAGGTGAAGGTTGTTGCCGGGGGCAGCTCGTCAAGGGAGAGAATCCCGCTGACCAAGGAAGAGGTCCTGAGAATTCGTGAAGTGGATCAACGCAGAGACTACGCTCATTTCGTACTGCAACAGCGAGTCGATAACATCGGGCTCCGACACAAGGACGAAGTCATGAAACTCTATCTTCCCTACATACAGTCTTAAACAGCTGTATATTCAGTTGATATCCTGAACAGCTGTAAAGGTTCAGATGTCCTTGAAATAGCTGTAAAGGTTTAGATTTTTGGAGCATTGTACTTTACCAGAATTCACAACAAGGATCTGAAAATCAAGAATGAGATCATGAAATTATTTAAGCCCTACATTATAGATGGATGTTTGTCCATTCAAAGCTGCCAAATGTCACGAGACAAAATCTGCCTTATAGTAAGCCCTTTACAGTTTTCACTGTATCTTACTAGCTGCAGACAAGACTGTTGTGCACCTGCAGCTTCGGTGGACTGATGAAGCTTTCAACTCTTAGACAATTTTACACACATTTACTAATTTAGAACTGGTGTTTTGGTGTATACATACTGCCTTGTGTCCAGTCTTTAACCCTTTAAATGCATAAAATCACTTTATGCCAAACCATTCCAAGTGCATGAATTAGTTGTCAGAATTCGTCCAGGGCCAGAGAGCTGCACACCTGCAATAAGGAAGATGGCGCCTGTGTCACTTCAGGTTTTAATCCTATATATATATATATGGAAGATATGTTTGGTCAAAACTTTTACAATAGTCATGAAACGTCATTATATATCAGCCTTTCAACTTGTGTTCAAGTGTCAACCTGTATCAGTCATAAAGAGAGCCTTAAAACTGTATGAACCTTACATGTAGGCCTACACTGGAGATGGAAATATTGCAGATCTAACACAGATATAGTGAGATTCTAATCCTTAAGACATCCTATTCTTAAATCCATCTAAAATCCATGAATCTCTCAAACAGAAGTGTCTCAAAACGATGAAATTAGAAAATGTTTTAAAAAGATGTCCATTCTTATCATGTATGTTTACACTTGTCTATGATGAGGTGATGAGACAGTCTCATAAATCTCACTTTTATTCTTTATTCAAGTAACATGTATGTTTCTTTTACCACTACCTACTGTCTCGCCAGTCAAGTCTTGCCATTGAATGTCACTCCGGTATGAGCTGTACACTACTGTTTGTTATTAGCCTTACCTGTTCGGAGAATGACAAGTTAAATCTTCTTTTATGCCAAACAATTTATTCTTTTCAAGATCCAAATTTGAGATTGTGATAGTAGCATTCTACAATATTGAATATCAAATAGGTAAGTCGTAATGTAAGTAAGGAATTGGATGTCTGAAGAAAACCTTGCCACTGACACCTATCTCACCAACTTGAGGTGAACTCTGATTCAGCTTCATCGGAAATACATTCAACTTGGCCTTTGTGATGTACATGAGACTCTACATCCCATGTTCCCTATTTGAGTGATAGTAAGATTCCATGTTGGAAGAATAAAAAAAGAAGTGTAGAAACTAGAAGTCTCAACAAACCATTAATTCTCTTGTCTATTTTTATCAGACAGAAGCTAGAACTGTGATAGTGACAACCTCGTCCAAATACTGGGCCAGTCGCTGAATACCACCATTATCTCATTGATTGAGAAGTACACACAAATAACTTAGATAGTGTATAGTGATGTGTTGATGTGTATTATCTCCACTGATCAAGTAGTTAGACTGTATCATTGTCTCCTCAATTTGAATAAATTATTTCTCCGTCCTCCACCCAGACCACTTGCACACTATTAATCTCTCTTCGACTAACGAAAGGGCATCCCCATCATGATAACATAAAGTTACTAGCACCTTAACCTGAGTGAGGAACTTTTGGAAGTGAATCCCTTGTACTTTCTGAAAACCAAGTCCACTTTTCAAATGTTCTGAAACTCTGTGGCTTGTCTTTATTATGATGATCATAGCCTATTTGCTTGCCAAAAATAGGAGTATCAGAGTATCAGAGTATCAAAGACTAAACATCAGTATGTAAGCGTAGCACTGTAGCTATTCAATGATTACTTGGGATCAGCGGTCACTGGTTACTCTGTTATCGACAATATCCCGACAGCTTACCACCAAGGTTAGATCAGGTCATTAGGCCACTCATTCCTCTCTCTATCCAACCATATGCATATTCCTCACATTGCAAACGCATGAACTTTTCTACTGAAACACAGATCAATCAAAGCTCTGTAATCGAAGTAACATCACAGCTGATCACTGGTTAGATCAGAAGGCCATTAGATCACTTGTTCACCTGTCAATCATAGAATAATTACGATACAAATATTCAATTTGTCAAGATAATTTTCAAGAATTTTACATTTGTGCCTTTAATTTCACTTTGACCATATTTTAATGGGTCAACTGGATTTTTTCATGAGTAAATTTGCCCCAAAACCTTACTTGATATGATCACTGCTTGAAGCACTTAGCAATTTCGAGGTATTCAAGATTGAATGATCAGAGTAGCTCTGAGTCACCTGGAGTTTAAGGGACAAATGGTACATTTGAGCAGTGCAGAACCCTCAGTTTGGTACATTTTCGGTTTGTTTCAGAACCAAGAATGAAAAAACTTAAAGTCACAGAAAACTCATTTTGTCATGAAAATAAATCTAATGAATATATAACTGAGAAAAAAAATAAATATGAATACAATAATTGTAAGAAATTAATAACATTAAATATGATATGCTGTAAAAAAAAAATTTAAAATTCAAAAGTGCACTGATCCAAAAGCAAAAAACTTTGGTTAAAGTAATATAGTTGTGAACCGTTTTACCCTATTACCGGTATACTGGTGTTCGTGATACAGACCTACAGCTAGTCTACATGAAGGGGGCAGGACATGAGGTCGGTAAGTCAAAGGGTGAGAGGTTACAGTGACTCCCCTCTTTGAATGTACCTGTATTTGTCATGAGTTTAAATGAGAGGGTTCATCTCAACCCTTTAACCCAGCAGCTACTTCTGTATGTGTACGTTCTTGGTGATATCTATAAGCACTGATCAAGACGTGGTTGCAGAGGTCCACACTCCTCTGTAAGAGAGTTTAGGTGGTGAAGATTGTCTCATTGATTTATTGAAATGTCTAATCACTGTCTTCATTTGTTATCCTAATTAGTTGTTAATAATTGTCAGTAAGATTGTTCATAATGCTACCACAATGTTTGCCAAAACGTGAAAAGGAAAAAAGTTTGTCTTTAATGAATATTCCATTTTACTATAAGACGAGCAATTAAATACTGGGATTTATCAGTAAAATAAACTGTCTATCAAGCTACAGTGAAAATAACTTATAGGATATCCTCTATCTATTGTACATATTTTTTTATGTACAACTACTAAGTTGTGTCATAAAATATATATATTTTTATTTACTTCCAGTTCATTGAATATATATAATTTCTTTGTATAATATTGTCAAATATTGTTTACAATGAAAAAGGCCAGTAACTTATTAGTGACATGCATCTCAAATACTACTGGAAATCAATCAATCTGAATACCTTTGAAACATATCTAATCCAAAACTAGTAGAATATATTTTCCACAATGTACTGTTTCTTATTCAAACAATTTTTCAGGATCTGATTTGATTTTATTGCAAATGTTGTACAGTTACGGTTTTCTTTTGTTTTAGCTGACAGCTGTGATAAGTGATACTAAAATTGCCTTGTTTACATTGTACAAACTGTTCTGTTTTGTTTGTATTTATATTATAATATCAGCATTAACATATATTTTACAATTAATCTAAACTGTTGCTGTATCTCCAATGTTTATTGGTGTTGGAAGTAAAACAATTCAAGACAATCATTTATTATGTTTTCCTTTTGTGTGAAAAGTATTTTTCTCCGGCAACGTTAACGAAAATCATTCTCATATTATTCTGAGTGAAAGTGAAGTCTCTCATTTTATTTATTTATTTCCTGGTAATAATAGAGAGATGTTAAATCACAGGAACTCGATATCGTAAGTAAAATGTAGGTAAAACATAGGCAAAACAAACCTACCCCCTATATAACATAGAGTACTCTGTCATTTTTGGGGGTAGGTTTGTTTTACCTTTGTTTTACCTACATTTTACTTACGATATCGAGTTCCTGTGTGTTAAATATATATAGCACATTGAACTTGAAGAAATAACAGCAGGAGTGGGTCAGATCAAAGTGATCATGTTACACTTTGTTACAAGACGTTACACAATGTTACAACAATATGCCATAATCCCTTCTAAACCCCTGTAAGGATATAATAAGATGGAAATATAAATTGTTATTGAATACATTGTCAAAACAATGATGTACAACTGACGTCACATGTCATAATCACCAGTGGTTATAATGGTTATAAAAAGTGTTACGTTTTGAGACGGCCCCGATGCAGGGCATAAACTAGTTTTGATAAGAGTTAGCTCCCTTGCATACCGTATATTACTGTGTATA
Organism: Gibbula magus; assembly: GCA_936450465.1. Taxonomy (NCBI): domain Eukaryota; kingdom Metazoa; phylum Mollusca; class Gastropoda; order Trochida; family Trochidae; genus Gibbula; species Gibbula magus. Next base: position 63,716,333 of record OW388301.1, read on the forward strand.
AGACGACTTTTTTATACCAGAAAATAGGGGGTCAAAGAAGGGGGTCGTCTTATACACAAGGGCTATGTTTCAGAAGAAGAAATTTTGAAGCTTCATTGACGAACTCACGATGTTGAAACCGGAAACAGCAATACAGTCAACTCATGTTTACAAAATGGAAATAAATATTTATAAATAATTCTAATGTATTATTATGTTATTTTTTTTATTACTATATGGAGTTAAATACATAAAATATATTTGATAATTCATTTAAAAATAATTGGTTGACGGACCAAAAGTGGTACCAGCAGTCAAGAAAACGATCGATAAATTCAGTGACGTGGACCAATGAAATTCTACAACTTATCAATTCATTCATGACAGGGACCAATGAAATTCTACAACTAACCTATTCATTCATAAAACTTGACAATCTCGATCACGTGTCATTGACGTAATGTTAATTCCAATCAGGGCAGTTATTCATTCATGTATCCGGTAATTATCTTAGCTTTGTTGTGTTCTTATCAGTAATTGGTCTGTATATCCTTCTCTGGATTGAAGTGTCAACGTTAAATAAACACGTCTTTAGCTTGAGAAGTTTACTGCATTGAGTGGCCCCTCGCTATAACACATGTTGGGAGCCATACTGACAGCCGCGTAATAGAGAATCAGCGGTAAAGCGAACCAGAGTTGGAATGTAAAATAATGGCTTGACTTCAGCTATCAAACATTACCAACCTTTCAAAAGCATTCTGCAGTATTAAATACAACTATTTCAACTTTGTTTATAAGAAGGACAAATATTTACATCACTACGATAGAAATCTAGACATTAAATTTTGCTTGGCTTCGGACATGCGCAATCAAGCTTGGTTATCAAAGCTCTTCGCACCATTTTTATCATATAAACACTGAAGCGACTTCTAAATCAGTGTATGGAGTATCGGCTTTGTTTAGATGTTAAAACATGGCGAACATTTACGATAGATTGTTGACTGTAGTGTTGCTAATCTCGCTTGAACTGACAAGAAAATGACAAATCATTAAAAAATAAGAACAAACACAGTAGGAAAACGTATGTAATTTTTATTTTGGTAAATTTAAAACAATTTATTTAAAAAACAAACGATTATAACAAAACATTTATGTCATGTTACTTAAAAAATTACCGGTATCAAGTTACCGTTACCAAATCTTACCAACGTGTTTTCCCATCATGGCATGTCGACCTGTTTCCACGATTGCTAGAAGGGGGGTCGTCTTATACATGAGATACATGGTTTTTACCTGATTTTAGGGGTCTGAGAAAGGGGGTCGTCTTATACACAGGGTCGCCTTATACACAGTAATATACGGTAGATACAGTACGCTTCCGGAAACAACAAACCCAAAACATGACCAGCGTGATCTAACGTGTCCTATGTTATATACACAAAAACATCTTCCAAAACTCATGTGCATCTAACGGCAGTCACGTACACAAGACGGAAATGTACAAATCTAGGATAGGCGATGAGTTGATTGCACGAGATTGAATAATTTGAGCACGTGCATGAACTTTGCGGACAGAGTGGACTTTGATCCGATGTCTGGTCGCAGTTCAGTGGAGTTCTCTGTAGCTCGCAGAATCAAGTCACTCGTGCGTCGCAGTGTTGGAGATAACATGTGGCTAAAAGCGCTCCTGTTTTTATTACTTGGAGGATTTCTGTCGTATTATGTTGGATTTGGTTGTTTACTGACAACATGTATTGTGTTTGCTGTGTATGTTCTGACCGGAGGGTACGACTTTGTGTGGGTTGTGATCAAAACTCTACCCAGAGATGCAAGGTACGTGTTTCTACATTGTTTAAAGTATAGAAATCCCAAATACTGGACATAGATATTTTAAAATGTACATTTTAAAATTGATTGTAAAGCAATTCCTTGACACACTGATAAAATATCAATCATGTAAATTCAAATAGTCCTAATATTTTATTTGTTTTGTTTAAGTATAAAACCAAGGCTTTTTAGGATTTATGTCCTTTATAAAACATAGGTAAGTTAAAAATGATATTGATAAAATTTCAAATTACGTCAGACTTATAGAATCCATATAATTGCAATTATAGTATTGTTTTTGTTATAAATACTAATGTTGATTAATATTTCATAAGGATCACATAGTCCCATGTTATCAAGTCATCAGGTCCATCGCCAGAACCCTTTCTCGACTTCTCCAGAACTGCTGCAGGTCTTGTCTCAAAGTTGCAATTTTGTGGCAAGGTATCAAATGCAGCTAGGGTATCAAAGTCTCTTCTTTTGACTTCTTTCCACAACACACCGTAGGAATCAGGGATGCAGATTCAAATTTTTGCCAGTCGGACATTTCATCTTTGACCCAAAAAGGCAAACCCGGAAGTAAAATAAATTTTATGAATAAAGTATGAGAAAGTATTACTATTAGTTGGTACTAGGAACGTGTACGGCTGGAAATTGTTACTCAACAGAAGTGAACGAATTTCTCTGCGAGAGTCCAATTTGTTTATTGTGCATTTGGCATAGGAATTTGTTTGATAAATCGGTTTTCAGGTTGTAAAATAGTAGACATTAGTAAACACAAAGTTGGTTTTAGAGATGAGAAGCTGAGCAGAACTAGCTTAAAAGAGACAGTTTATGTGAGGCTGCATGCCGAAAAGTATATTTGCACACAAATGCAGTCGATATATTTTTTGTAAACAAACATATGATTTTTTCAAGTATATGTCCAAAACAACTTCCCAATGCAAGGCATAACTCTTGCCAGTCTCCGTTACTGGCTGATTTAGGCCTTGCAGTATTTCCTTAAGAAATCTGTGCATTTCTGGTGCAGCGATTCAGTATCTAGGCACAACAAAGCGAGGGAAATACAGTAATGCAGACTGGCAAGAGTTGTGCCTTGCATTGGGAAGTTGTTTTGGACATATACTTGACACTAAACCAATATTTCTTGAGTCGTAACCGTGTGTCCTACTTTCCAACTTTGAAACGTGATCACCCATGTGGAGAGAACCTAAAATATACACGTCTTACTGCATTACCCAGTGAGTCAGAACAAATATGAAGTTGCCATGGCCCAGTGGACAAGCAGTTACTTAAAGGGAAAAACTGATTTTTCCACAAATGTTAAACGTTATAAATGGTGTTATTTATCGAGAAGTACTGACTGCTGCCCAAAATTACCATTTTGATTATATTTGACTCAGTATAGTGATGACATAAAGGTAAACGAGTGATTTCTGATAGAAACCAGTGAATGCACCGAGTTTGACATACATCACATAAGTCAAACGTACTTAAAAAAATTTATTTTATTTACAACAGACAAAAAAACAAGTTTGGTTTGAAAATGTTTAATAGTTCATATAACTACTGCGCATGTAAATGGTACATGTAGTTTCACTTTTTTTAAGTAGATGTTGCTCGATTTTCATTCGAAACTAGTAATTATGATAAACTAGTATTTGGCAATTGGGGAAGAATATACAAGTTTTGTGAAAATCCTGGAACTACCTTCCCTGACAAAATGAATATACACGTCCAACCAGGCCCTTTAAAAGCACCTGGAATATCATGATTTCACATACAGATGGGGTGATGAATGAAGTTATACCAAAATTTATTGATTATAACTCCCCATTTGCAATGACTGTATCATGTATGACTGATTTTTGTTCTACTTCTTATACCGTGTCTGATTAGACTGAGCTCAATATTGATCCAGAATATTATCGAAGTGGCAGGTAAAGAGATATGATAATAGTAGTCAATCTATTCATTCATTCATTCATTCATTCATTCATTCATTCATTCATTCATTCATTCATGTTTCAGAGGGTTGGTGACCCTGATTAAACTGACAGTTGGAGTGAAATACAATCTCAGAAAACAAAAAACAATAGCGATACTTTTCCAGGAAAATGTGCGACAATTCCCAAACAAACCATGTTTCCTTTATGAGGATAGAACATGGACTTATGAGGATGTTGACAAATATTCCAATTCAGTTGCAAACTTTTTCTACGCATCTGGGTACAAGAAGGGTGACATTGTTGCAATATTCATGGAAAGCCGACCCGAGTTTGTTGGAATGTGGCTTGGACTGTCTAAGATCGGAGTGATTGGTGCACTGATAAACTTCAACCTGCGTGACAAATCTCTGGCCCACAGCATCAACATATCGGAGTCAAAGTCTGTCATTTTCGGTGGCGAGCTGTCCCAAGGTGAGTGCTTCATTGCTTCATTATCCCCACCGTGGACAACTTAGCCTGGCTTATTCTTTCTTCAGCTGCTCCATCAAGGTATTTATTTGCATGATTACTTCAAATCCCCTGATTGTATGAGACATTTTCACCCTGTGACGCTTACTGTCCAATTTACCGACTGGTTACATTTATCTTCAGCACGCTTCGGGCCACATATGCACTTTTAGAAAATGCATATTGACCCTTGCGACAACCCGAAGAGATTCCTGAGACAGGAAGTAACGCGACTATTGTGCTATGGTGTAGGCAAATCAAATGCGCGTTTACAAATCACGCACAGACACGTTGGGTGAACGTTTCTTCTTCTAATTTGAATTACCTGTAGTACGCTGATTACGCTCGGTTAATTAGCTGTCGATGCATAACCAACTTTTAGATCGATTGGGTTGGTAACGACCGATTTGATTGGTCAATAGAGGGGACGTAACTCTCTTTGGGCGATAAGTGGCGCTGACCCTGTCTCAGAAATCCCTTCGAGTTGTCGCAAGGGTCAATATGCATTTTCTAAAAGTGCATATGTGGCCCGATGTGTGCGGAAGATAGGTTACATTATGTTTAATGTCACTCATGATTTTAAAGTGATTATGTAAATAAAAGTTCATGATCGCATATCAGTCTTCTCATCCATGCCAATATTGCTCATTTTAAGTCATTTCTTTCTGGTCGGTTATTTCTAGCGTGGTACGAGGCAAAAGTGTTTCGTAAACTGTTAGAGCAGATACGGTTTGAAACGGTTCAAATTATTTTCATGAACCATCGTACATGTTTCACATCAGCTGCAAAAATTTATATTTATGTACTTATCTTGGATCTTGATATAAACTGATATAAATATAGATTGTTAAGACATGTTTCAAGGACATTCTCAATGGCAGTGAATTTAGATGACTTTTTCTTCTTAAATATAATTCTCAAAGTTGAATTAAAAACTGTAAGGCCTAGCTCAATGAAACATGATACTTGGAACAATCATCATAAAGCTAATAACAATTTTCAACAACAAAACTGTGATTGATTGAAGATTAAGATTAAATCTTAGATCAATTGTTAATGTATTTCCCAGTTCTCCCACTGGGCAAGAGAAAAAGCCAACTTTGTGTGCTTGTAAAATAATTAAACCATTTACGAAAGAGGTAAGCAGCACCTGCTGTCATATGTGTTACTGAAATGTAGCCCACAGCAGTTGGATAGCATCATTAATACATTATTCACTGAGCAAATGGGTTGGTTGGCAACTTTTTCGGTCATCATATTTACGTCTGAAAGAGGACGAGGTAAACATTGTTGAGGTGATGTTGTTCAATATCCGTGTTTTTCATCTTGTCAACACCCTGTGTTATCTTAATGACCCAACTATAAACATTTTATCTCTTTAGGTCTATAAGGACAGATGGCCTAATGGCGTGTTACGTTGTCCATTAACTTTTTACCTGAATTGAGATGAAACCTTATTTTATATATGAAATAAGAGCATGGCAGGGGTTGCCATTAAAAGTGGTTCATCATTTTAAATGCTGAGTATGATAAATGTTGAAAGTAATCATAAAGGTATGGTCCTGAGCTTTCAAATGCCTTAAAACGAGTTAATGTTAGTTTAATTGAGTGTGCAAGCAATGCAAAATAAGATGTGTTTCCAAACCAAGCTGCCAATAAGGCGAAAATAAGTTTGTAATTAAAAGACTTGTAAACAGCTGATTGAACTGTTCAAAACTCTGTACACCATGTGAGTCATCTTAAAACATCATCTGAACATAATGTGACACCTACTCTTAGCTAGGAGCTGTTACTATAGCAGCGGGTACATGAAATTTGTACACCGTGAGACTGACAGGGTACATAAGAAAAACGACCGTTAGCCAATCAAAAACGAGTATTTTACTGTAAGGAAAGATAAATATATATATAGTTATAATAGATTGCTTGTGTTACACTCCAGCTGAAGCCAGTGGGAACTCTGTAAACCTATACACTAACATAAGAGTTTGTATCATAGTAAATACCCGCTCATGCATTCCCTGATGAATGTTAAGCTAATAATGAAAAGCAAGTTTTTTAACACACAGGGGTCTTGACCTGAATAACACTTTTTGTTGGCCACCTAGAATTTAAAGCCCTTGAAAGCTGAAAACGTGTGTACTTCCTTCTTTGCCTAATGTGGATTAACAATTGTAGATATGTAATCCTCTGACAACAACTTCTTGAAATTTATTATTTTCAATCTTAATTAAGGCGAAACAATTTATTTTATGGAATCTCCTAACATGATTTTGACCAATTTCGAAAAAAATAATGCTACTTAGAATAAAAATAAAAACATTGTCAAATTTTCCGTCCCAATTAAAAATGTGACCAGATTTAAACGCCGAACTGAAAATTTAAGTGAGAAAGTTTTCAAAATCAATGTTGTGCCTGTATTGCCTACCTGAAGATATTTCATCGACATATATTTTTTTTTGCCTCCTGCATTTGACATTTTGCTCACAAAAATCCGTAAAACAAGTAATTAATTTTGTCTGGCTTTATGTAATATTTACAGCCTAGTTTTCTTTCGAGTCAATGGCTTTTATTCTTTGAAAATATTATGAAAAACATGTTAGAAGATAGCTTAAAACAACTACATAATTTTGTTTGTCTGATGGTTGAAACATCAAGTTTACCCTTAAGTCGCCCGATATTTAGCTATTGGGACTATATTAACTGCATGGGATTTGATAAAACACATTAATTTATCCCTTAGTGGTGGAAGCTGTATGTATTTGACAAAATTAGTGAACATTAATTGTAGAACAGGGTGTTTTAACAGGGTGTTTTAACAGGGTGTTTTAACAGGGTGTTTTAACAGTAACAGGGTGTTTTAACAGGGTGTTTTAACAGTAACAGGGTGTTTTAACAGTAACAGGGTGTTTTAACAGTAACAGGGTGTTTTAACAGGGTGTTTTAACAGGGTGTTTTAACAGGGTGTTTTAACAGGGTGTTTTAACAGTAACAGGGTGTTTTAACAGGGTGTTTTAACAGGGTGTTTTAACAGGGTGTTTTAACAGGGTGTTTTAACAGGGTGTTTTAACAGTAACAGGGTGTTTTAACAGTAACAGGGTGTTTCAACAGGGTGTTTTAACAGTAACAGGGTGTTTCAACAGGGTGTTTTAACAGTAACAGGGTGTTTTAACAGGGTGTTTTAACAGGGTGTTTTAACAGGGTGTTTTAACAGGGTGTTTTAACAGTAACAGGGTGTTTTAACAGGGTGTTTTAACAGGGTGTTTTAACAGGGTGTTTTAACAGGGTGTTTTAACAGGGTGTTTTAACAGGGTGTTTTAACAGGGTGTTTTAACAGTAACAGGGTGTTTTAACAGTAACAGGGTGTTTCAACAGGGTGTTTTAACAGGGTGTTTTAACAGGGTGTTTCAACAGGGTGTTTTAACAGGGTGTTTTAACAGGGTGTTTCAACAGGGTGTTTTAACAGGGTGTTTTAACAGGGTGTTTTAACAGTAACAGGGTGTTTTAACAGTAACAGGGTGTTTCAACAGGGTGTTTTAACAGGGTGTTTTAACAGTAACAGGGTGTTTAACAGTAACAGGGTGTTTCAACAGGGTGTTTCAACAGGGTGTTTTAACAGGGTGTTTTAACAGGGTGTTTTAACAGTAACAGGGTGTTTTAACAGTAACAGGGTGTTTCAACAGGGTGTTTTAACAGGGTGTTTTAACAGGGTGTTTCAACAGGGTGTTTTAACAGGGTGTTTTAACAGGGTGTTTCAACAGGGTGTTTTAACAGGGTGTTTTAACAGGGTGTTTTAACAGTAACAGGGTGTTTTAACAGTAACAGGGTGTTTCAACAGGGTGTTTTAACAGGGTGTTTTAACAGGGTGTTTTAACAGGGTGTTTCAACAGGGTGTTTTAACAGGGTGTTTTAACAGGGTGTTTTAACAGGGTGTTTTAACAGTAACAGGGTGTTTTAACAGGGTGTTTTAACAGGGTGTTTCAACAGGGTGTTTTAACAGGGTGTTTCAACAGGGTGTTTCAACAGGGTGTTTTAACAGGGTGTTTAACAGGGTGTTTTAACAGGGTGTTTTAACAGTAACAGGGTGTTTTAACAGGGTGTTTCAACAGGGTGTTTCAACAGGGTGTTTTAACAGGGTGTTTCAACAGGGTGTTTCAACAGGGTGTTTCAACAGGGTGTTTCAACAGGGTGTTTTAACAGGGTGTTTAACAGGGTGTTTCAACAGGGTGTTTTAACAGGGTGTTTAACAGGGTGTTTTAACAGGGTGTTTTAACAGGGTGTTTCAACAGGGTGTTTTAACAGGGTGTTTAACAGGGTGTTTCAACAGGGTGTTTCAACAGGGTGTTTAACAGGGTGTTTTAACAGGGTGTTTCAACAGGGTGTTTCAACAGGGTGTTTTAACAGGGTGTTTAACAGGGTGTTTTAACAGGGTGTTTTAACAGTAACAGGGTGTTTTAACAGGGTGTTTTAACAGGGTGTTTCAACAGGGTGTTTTAACAGGGTGTTTCAACAGGGTGTTTCAACAGGGTGTTTCAACAGGGTGTTTTAACAGGGTGTTTAACAGGGTGTTTTAACAGGGTGTTTTAACAGTAACAGGGTGTTTTAACAGGGTGTTTTAACAGGGTGTTTCAACAGGGTGTTTCAACAGGGTGTTTCAACAGGGTGTTTCAACAGGGTGTTTTAACAGGGTGTTTAACAGGGTGTTTTAACAGGGTGTTTCAACAGGGTGTTTCAACAGGGTGTTTCAACAGGGTGTTTTAACAGGGTGTTTTAACAGGGTGTTTAACAGGGTGTTTCAACAGGGTGTTTCAACAGGGTGTTTAACAGGGTGTTTTAACAGGGTGTTTCAACAGGGTGTTTCAACAGGGTGTTTCAACAGGGTGTTTCAACAGGGTGTTTTAACAGGGTGTTTCAACAGGGTGTTTTAACAGGGTGTTTAACAGGGTGTTTCAACAGGGTGTTTCAACAGGGTGTTTCAACAGGGTGTTTCAACAGGGTGTTTTAACAGGGTGTTTAACAGGGTGTTTTAACAGGGTGTTTTAACAGGGTGTTTTAACAGGGTGTTTTAACAGGGTGTTTTAACAGGGTGTTTTAACAGGGTGTTTTAACAGTAACAGGGTGTTTTAACAGGGTGTTTTAACAGGGTGTTTTAACAGGGTGTTTTAACAGGGTGTTTTAACAGTAACAGGGTGTTTTAACAGTAACAGGGTGTTTCAACAGGGTGTTTTAACAGGGTGTTTTAACAGGGTGTTTCAACAGGGTGTTTTAACAGGGTGTTTTAACAGTAACAGGGTGTTTTAACAGGGTGTTTTAACAGGGTGTTTTAACAGGGTGTTTCAACAGGGTGTTTTAACAGGGTGTTTTAACAGTAACAGGGTGTTTTAACAGTAACAGGGTGTTTTAACAGTAACAGGGTGTTTCAACAGGGTGTTTTAACAGGGTGTTTTAACAGTAACAGGGTGTGTTAACAGGGTGTTTTAACAGGGTGTTTTAACAGGGTGTAAGGTTGTTATCTTCTTCTCCAAGTCATGATAACATACTAACATATTAATCCTGCTGTGCACAGGCGGAACCACGACATTTTCAAAGGGGGAAAGGGGGTCTTTCCTGGGGTCAATCAAATTTATATGCAAAATTTTCAAATTAGGAGGTGGGTATGGGGGGTTCAAATCTCTCAATAAACATGTTCATATTGCAATATATTGCCATTAGAAAAATCTCTGCAATACACCTCCCTATAAAATTTAATAATGCATAGACTGGTGAGTTCGAACCACATAATGCACAAGTTCACTCTGGGGGGTCCATCAAACTGAACATGCACAAACCCCTGAATTGCATTTTGACATCACATAGAGAGATCTATAAAATCATTATAACGTCATGCATGGTTGATAATTATACTCGTATTGTATTGTAATATATTCTGCATGATTGTACAATACAACATCTTCCAGATGCAAGATACAACACTTTTACTAAATCAGATGATTCTAATTGATAAAATGATTTGACTTCTCTTTTCAGCAATTAAGGATGTGCTTCCACAGTTAACCAACGGGCCAACGTTATACCACAGTGGTAACCTAGCAACCAATGACATCACACCGGTCAATTTGGACACGCAGATACAACGCAGTCCGACCTACCCACCTCCCCCAACACAGGTCAGCTTTAAAGGTAAGTTTCGACCTCCTACTTTGACCTAACCCCCTAGCCCCGACACAGGTCACATTTAAAGGTGTGTTCTTCTATATTTGAAGATCTCCTAAGGAACAGAATAGCACAGCAGTTACCTCATTTGACTTATGATGGAGAGGTCCTAGGTTCAGATCCAGCTAGTAGCTGAGTAACTGTCTGCAGTAAAGAATGCTTCTACACAGGCAGATTTGGATGCAGTGATACATTGATATTATACATGTACAGATCTATCCATGGTTACCAAGGACCACCAATGCTTGCAGGTTTTACCGCAATGGTTATACAAACTTGCATTTCAGTCAGACTTTCTACAATAAACTAGCATGACGTAAGTGTGAAACTCGTCCACACTACATGTCACCTGACTATTCCTCACCTTCAACTCTCCACCCACTGTCCTCCAAGCTTACCTGACTATTCCTCACCTTCAAATCTCCACCCACTGACCGCCAAGCTAACTGACTATTCCTCACCTTCAACTCTCCACCGATTGACCTCCAAGCTAACTGACTATTCCTCACCTTCAACTCCCCACCAACTGTCCTCCAAGCTAACTGACTATTCCTCACCTTCAACTCTCCACCCACTGTCCTCCAAGCTAACTGACTATTCCTCACCTTCAACTCGCCACCCACTGTCCTCCAAGCTAACTGACTATTCCTCACCTTCAACTCTCCACCCACTGTCCTCCAAGCTAACTGACTATTCCTCACCTTCAACTCTCCACCCACTGTCCTCCAAGCTAACTGACTATTCCTCACCTTCAACTCGCCACCCACTGTCCTCCAAGCTAACTGACTATTCCTCACCTTCAACTCTCTACCCACTGTCCTCCAAGCTAACTGACTATTCCTCACCTTCAACTCTCCACCCACTGACCTCCAAGCTAACTGACTATTCCTCACCTTCAACTCCCCACCAACTGTCCTCCAAGCTAACTGACTATTCCTCACCTTCAACTCGCCACCCACTGACCTCCAAGCTAACTGACTATCCCTCACCTTCAACTCTCCACCCACTGTCCACCAAGCTAACTGACTAGTCCTCACCTTCAACTCTCCACCCACTGTCCACCAAGCTAACTGACTATTCCTCACCTTCAACTCTCCACCCACTGTCCTCCAAGCTAAATGACTATTTGTCACCTTCAACTCTCCACCCACTGACCTCCAAGCTAACTGACTATTCCTCACCTTCAACTCCCCACCCACTGTCCTCCAAGCTAACTGACTATTCCTCACCTTCAACTCTCCACCTGCTGTCCTCCAAGCTAACCTGACTATTCCTCACCTTCAACTCTCCACCCACTGTCCTCCAAGCTAACCTGACTATTCCTCACCTTCAACTCTCCACCCACTGACCTCCAAGCTAACTGACTATTCCTCACCTTCAACTCCCCACCAACTGTCCTCCAAGCTAACTGACTATTTGTCACCTTCAACTCTCCACCCACTGTCCTCCAAGCTAACTGACTATTCCTCACCTTCAACTCTCCACCCACTGTCCTCCAAGCTAACTGACTATTCCTCACCTTCAACTCTCCACCCACTGTCCTCCAAGCTAACTGACTATTCCTCACCTTCAACTCCCCACCCACTGACCTCCAAGCTAACTGACTATTCCTCACCTTCAACTCTCCACCCACTGTCCTCCAAGCTAACTGACTATTCCTCACCTTCAACTCTCCACCCACTGTCCTCCAAGCTAACTGACTATTCCTCACCTTCAACTCCCCACCCACTGACCTCCAAGCTAACTGACTATTCCTCACCTTCAACTCTCCACCCACTGTCCTCCAAGCTAACCTGACTATTCCTCACCTTCAACTCTCCACCCACTGACCTCCAAGCTAACTGACTATTCCTCACCTTCAACTCCCCACCAACTGTCCTCCAAGCTAACTGACTATTCCTCACCTTCAACTCTCCACCCACTGTCCTCCAAGCTATCTGACTATTTGTCACCTTCAACTCTCCACCCACTGACCTCCAAGCTAACTGACTATTCCTCACCTTCAACTCCCCACCCACTGTCCTCCAAGCTAACTGACTATTCCTCACCTTCAACTCGCCACCCACTGTCCTCCAAGCTAACTGACTATTTGTCACCTTCAACTCTCCACCCACTGACCTCCAAGCTAACTGACTATTCCTCACCTTCAACTCCCCACCCACTGTCCTCCAAGCTAACTGACTATTCCTCACCTTCAACTCTCCACCTGCTGTCCTCCAAGCTAACTGACTATTCCTCACCTTCAACTCGCCACCCACTGTCCTCCAAGCTAACTGACTATTTGTCACCTTCAACTCGCCACCCACTGACCTCCAAGCTAACTGACTATTCCTCACCTTCAACTCCCCACCAACTGTCCTCCAAGCTAACTGACTATTCCTCACCTTCAACTCGCCACCCACTGTCCTCCAAGCTAACTGACTATTTGTCACCTTCAACTCTCCACCCACTGACCTCCAAGCTAACTGACTATTCCTCACCTTCAACTCCCCACCCACTGTCCTCCAAGCTAACTGACTATTCCTCACCTTCAACTCTCCACCTGCTGTCCTCCAAGCTAACCTGACTATTCCTCACCTTCAACTCCCCACCAACTGTCCTCCAAGCTAACTGACTATTTGTCACCTTCAACTCTCCACCCACTGTCCTCCAAGCTAACTGACTATTTGTCACCTTCAACTCTCCACCCACTGTCCTCCAAGCTAACTGACTATTCCTCACCTTCAACTCTCCACCCACTGTCCTCCAAGCTAACTGACTATTCCTCACCTTCAACTCCCCACCAACTGTCCTCCAAGCTAACTGACTATTTGTCACCTTCAACTCTCCACCCACTGACCTCCAAGCTAACTGACTATTCCTCACCTTCAACTCCCCACCCACTGTCCTCCAAGCTAACTGACTATTCCTCACCTTCAACTCTCCACCTGCTGTCCTCCAAGCTAACTGACTATTCCTCACCTTCAACTCCCCACCAACTGTCCTCCAAGCTAACTGACTATCCCTCACCTTCAACTCTCCACCCACTGACCTCCAAGCTAACTGACTATCCCTCACCTTCAACTCTCCACCCACTGTCCTCCAAGCTAACTGACTATTCCTCACCTTCAACTCTCCACCCACTGTCCTCCAAGCTAACTGACTATTCCTCACCTTCAACTCTCCACCCACTGTCCTCCAAGCTAACTGACTATTCCTCACCTTCAACTCTCCACCCACTGTCCTCCAAGCTAACTGACTATTCCTCACCTTCAACTCTCCACCCACTGTCCTCCAAGCTAACTGACTATCCCTCACCTTCAACTCTCCACCCACTGACCTCCAAGCTTTGAAACATTCAAACAAAACATTTTGCAAAAATTATAAACTAGACTGGTCAAAAAAAGAATTTACAATCCTTGGCATAACATTTACTCACAATTTGGCAGAAATGGTAGAAAGAAACTACAAAGATAAACTAAAACAAATTAAGGTTACAATGAACCAATGGCTTGGTAGAGATATCACTCCCCTTGGCAGGACCACTGTCCTAAAAAGCCTTATTTTGCCAAAGTTAAACCATATTTCTAGTGTGCTACCTAACCCAAATGATAATATGATTACAGAAATCGAAAAACTATGCTTTAATTTCGTCTGGAAAGGAAAACCAGATAAGATAAAACGTAAAATAGTAACTAAGAGTTACGATGAAGGAGGTATAAGAGTACCAGATATACGAAATATACTGCTTTCACAAAAGATAAGCTGGGTGAGGAGACTCTTTCATTCTACTGATAAATCAAAACTGAAAACTCTCTTTGAATTAAATATATCCCCCTCACACAAGGATTTCTATCAGTACAACGAAGCATCAATCATAAAAGATGTCATTATTCCCAAAACAAACGATTTTTGGAAAGATGTTTTGCATGCATGGGGGCATTTTATAAAACAAAAAGGAAATATTGTTACAAGTCAATCTGAAATCCTTTCTCAATCAATATGGCGAAATGACAATATAAAAATAGATAAAAAGGTAATAAATAACATAAATATGTCAAAATCCGGTATTTATTTTATTAATGATATCATAAACTCTGACGGCACCTTTTTCAAATATGAGGAACTTATAAAAAAATATCAATGTAAATTAAATTTTCTCGACTATGGTGGTATACTACATTCAATAAAATCATATACAAAGGAAAAACACATTGTTACAAATAGTAAGCTAGAATCCCCATTCATTCCATATTTAATTGAAGATATTATAAACAAGAAAAAAGGATGTCGAGTGTTCTATGATATATTGCAAAAAAAACCAAGTCACGAAAATCAAAATAAATATAAACGGAAATGGGAAAGAGATCTGCAGTGTTCACTAGACGAAGATGAATGGAGAATTATACATAAAATGCCTTTTGCATCTAATCTAAACTCAAAACTTATATGGTTTCAATACTCTGTTTTACATAGAATTCTACCGACAAATGATCTCTTACATAAGATGAACTTAAAAGATACAAATATATGCAATTTCTGTGAGAAAGAAATTGAAACAATACCCCATTTATTATTTGATTGTCAATATGTTACAAGTATTTGGATAAAGATCAAAGAGTGGTTAGAGGAAAAAACAAATGCAAAACTTCAATTCACAAAAAGAAACATTTGTCTCGGGTATCCGGAAAACAGAAATAAAGTACTTAACATGATAATAACCATCACGAAATATAATATCTTCAAATCCAGCCATATTGGAATTAAACCTTCCTTTAGTTACATAAAACAAGATCTCAAAACCGCATACAATGTTGATAAATACAACTCATACTCAACCTGTAATTACACCAAATTTATGAAATTTTGGTCAAGTTGTCATTTACTGTTTTAATTGATTAGACCTTGTCCCTATTATTGATACCTCCATTTTGCCAATGAGGAGAAACAAGTTTAAAAATTATAAATGCTTACAATATCCAATACCAGCTTCTGTCAAATGTATAGAAAAAAACACACATTCTCCTTAATCATGTCTTTGTATATATTGATCTATGTTATGTAAATCTTTCATGCCATGTACATGTACAACAAAAATAAAGAAGTTTAAAAAACTGTCCTCCAAGCTAATCGACTTTCCCTCACCTTCAACTCCCCACCAACTGACCTCCAAGCTAACTGACTATTCCTCACCTTCAACTCTCCACCCACTGACCTCCAAGCTAACTGACTATTCCTCACCTTCAACTCTCCACCCACTGTCCTCCAAGCTAACTGACTATTCCTCACCTTCAACTCTCCACCCACTGACCTCCAAGCTAACTGACTATTCCTCACCTTCAACTCTCCACCGATTGACCTCCAAGCTAACTGACTATTCCTCACCTTCAACTCTCCACCAACTGTCCTCCAAGCTAACTGACTAGTCCTCACCTTCAACTCTCCACCCACTGACCTCCAAGCTAACTGACTATTCCTCACCTTCAACTCTCCACCCACTGTCCTCCAAGCTAACTGACTATTCCTCACCTTCAACTCTCCACCCACTGACCTCCAAGCTAACTGACTATTCCTCACCTTCAACTCTCCACCCACTGTCCTCCAAGCTAACTGACTATTTGTCACCTTCAACTCTCCACCAACTGACCTCCAAGCTAACTGACTATTCCTCACCTTCAACTCTCCACCCACTGACCTCCAAGCTAACTGACTATTCCTCACCTTCAACTCTCCACCCACTGTCCTCCAAGCTAACTGACTATTCCTCACCTTCAACTCTCCTGCCCCTAACCTCGAAGCTAACTGACTGCCGGTGGATTGCTGGGTAATTTCAAGCAGGGCCCATTGCAAAAGTAGCAAGCCAGCCTGTCCAACTTGTTGGATAATCTTAGGGTCTGTGTTTGAAGTTTTGTGAGAAGAACTTGTTTTCTTTTTCAAACCCAAAACACAATAGTTATTAAAGACAAACAGTTTTTCAAGTAGTCTATCAATGCTGTCTCAGTGTCAAATTATTGTAGCATTTCTGGAGGTTAGATACAAAATTTCTTTCATAAAATTTCATTAAAAAAATCATTAAAGAGCCATCACGGATGTTAGTGTTTCAAATTTTTTGAAAATATACTTGTAACGTCATTCGCCAGAGAAATCTTTTATCTACAACATGGCATATGCTAAATAATTTTCATATCACGACAATGTATTGCAATTTGGTTTCAAAGAGAAGTATCACTTCGACTAGCGCGCGCTAAGGGTATCTGACGTATATAAACAGAGTCCCCTTTTTTGCGTAATACGTACTAGTAGTACGGTACTACACAAACAGCAAGCGCTTCCGAAGCGTGAAGGCTCATCTCTAGCGCAAGTCGCCATAACAACCCATGGGCTGCACGTGTCTCTCTTGCAAAGTACCCTTGTCACACATTACTGAATGTGACGATTGCTTTGCAAACTATGTTTCTAAATGTCCTGAGAATATACAAATTATTTCCTGTTTAATGTTCTTTTTATTGAGATAAGACCAGCAAATTATGACAAATTTTTACTCTCATTAATTATAAAATTCAAGCAAAATACCTAGTTGGGTAAAACAATTATTCCAATATCTGTAGCAAATACATAATTAAATGAAATGGTAAATAAATAACCATCCAAAAATTATATATTTCTATTTCTTTCATTGCTCATATTTTTTTTTTATTCTTTTGTGTCTTTGTTTACTGTGTGTGAGCTAGACCATAATGCTTTGCGCTTGAAAATAATAGACTGGATCTATATTTAGACTGGAAAACACCTTTACTAATTAATGCAATTTCTCGGCTTATTTTAAGTTGGAAAAATTAGGGAAAAATTAAGTGTATTTATTTCACGGAGATAGATTTTTGGAAAATTTTTGATATTTTCATCAACATCCGTGATGGCTCTTTAATAATAATTTGACATTGGCATTACGCTCAAATTACACCTTTGGCAAACATACTATATTGTGCATTTAATGTAATGGTGCTTTTATTTAGAAACATGTTTTCTCTGAATATTTTCAGAAAAGTTATTTTACATCTACACATCAGGAACCACGGGTCTACCAAAAGCAGCCATCGTTACTCATACACGGTAAGAGCTGTCGTCAGAGGACTCCTAGTCTTATACTGGCATCAACCAATGGAATTGGTTGTCTATGTATCCCCGCTTCCGTAATTTAAGAAAATAATTTTGGAATGTA
The DNA here is from genome assembly GCA_936450465.1 of Gibbula magus. Lineage (NCBI taxonomy): Eukaryota > Metazoa > Mollusca > Gastropoda > Trochida > Trochidae > Gibbula > Gibbula magus. Next base: position 63,734,006 of record OW388301.1, read on the forward strand.
TTTTAAAGCTCTTGTGACAGATGCAAATAATTGTCAAATTGAAACTTCACAATTGTCACTTTCATGGCTTCACATTATTTCTGAGGTTATAGATTCTTTCTGGTGCCAACTCAAGTTTACTGTAAAAATAAGAATAAATCATATGAAGGATATAAAATCCAGTACCTTAATAACCATCTCATCTCATGATGTAGCTCTACAGCTAGGATAAACATTGTTTTTGTAAATACAGGGGGCGGGATAGCGCAGTGGTAAGCGCGTTAGGATCAAGAGGTCCGGGGTTCGAATCCAGCCAGGGGCACGGCAACTTTGTCTGCAGTAGAGAACTGTTCTACACGCAGTAAGGTTTGGGTGCAATGCTAGACTGAATCTCAGCGTAGTACCACCCATGGTTCTCTAGTTCCAGCCGATGCTCGCAGGTTTCACCGCAATGCATAGCCACATGGCGTTGCGGGCTTTCTCCCTGCCATAATACTAGCAGCTGCAATATAAGTGAAATACTCTTGAAAGCGGCGTTAAACCCCAACTCACCTCACCTTGTAAATAAAAACTAGATATCCTGTTAATATATTTTTTTAAATATACAAAAGAAATCTTTTTACAAAGGCATATATTGTTAATTACAAATTCATATATATATACAAAGCTTGTGTGATTCACATTAGAAATGTTATATCATGAATTTCTTTTTAAACAATATTACAGTACATGGAAGCTGATTGAGTAACGTCTATGGGTTTGTGTTCCCAGATTCTACTACATGGCAAGCGCTATCCGCTTCTTCTTCGGTATCAGCAAGTCTGATGTCCTGTATGACACCCTGCCTCTCTATCACTCCGCTGGGGGTATTCTGGGAATCGGACAAGCGCTCATCGGGGGTACAACGGTTGCCATAAGGAAGAAGTTCTCAGCTAGCCAGTTCTGGAATGATTGTATCAAATACAAGTGCACTGTGAGTGAGAACAATTGGTGTATATGCTTATGTTGTTTTAATAAAACAAACAAAGGTAAACCTTAGTGCCATCTTTTTAACGTTGCTCTAAGGCTATCTTAGTGACTTAAGGCCACATTAGTGTTTTGTCTGTATCTGCTTCCCAACTTTACTTTCCAGATGATTTCTCAAAAAGAATTCAACAGATTTGGATAAAAAAAATTTCAATCTTCATCTGCTTATTTGAAGCTTCTAGAAGATCGTTATAATATTCTAAATTGAGGTTAACATTCTCCACTTAGTTTTTGGAACATTTCTATAAACTTGTTTTAAGATTTAAGTGTAAGTTTTTCTTTTCTTCGAATTATTCATGATAGGTATTTGCTCTGTACATTGGACTGATTTGCCACCATCTGTATGCCCAGGCAATAACATTGTTTTACATATAACTGAAATAGAGATAGATTGAAAGCAGTTACAGTTAATAAAAACATTATTTAATAAATAAAACACAAAACCTATGTCTATTGAATATAAAATTAATGATAAAATTATAAATGCATCTATCGCCAGGCCGCTCAATATATCGGAGAGATCTGTCGCTACCTGTATTCTCAGCCAATGAAATCATCCGACACACAGCACAAGGTTTGTCTCATGTTTGGGAACGGACTGCGACCTCAGCTCTGGCCTCTCTTCCAGGAGAGGTTTGGGGTCAAGGTCATGGGCGAATTCTACGGGGCCACGGAAGGCAACTGTAATATAGGTGAGAGGATGTTTGCAGTTTCTTACAGAGGGTTGTGTAATAATGGCTTGGGTATTGTATCCTTTTACATCATCCAAATTAAGAACATACAAGGTTGATGTCCGACTTTGAACATGGCCTTTTCTTGGTGAAATTAACATGCATCACTGAACGTTGAGGAAAATATGAGTTTTAGAGTTTTGATTTACTGTGTCACTAGAGTATTTATTCTCCTTGATTAGTTCCATTGAACTTTAATTTTAAAAAATATGGGCTTTAATGGTTAGAATTACAGTCTCAATTGACTAATTATTCTCGTTGTTTGATTCCAGTGAACTTTGAGAACAAGGTTGGAGCGGTTGGGTTCACGACGCGGATAGCCCCGATACTGTACCCCGTGACCCTCATCAGGCTGGACGAGGAGAAAGGAACACCGCTGCGGGACCGACACGGGATGTGTATACACGCTCAGCCAGGTTTGGATTAAACTCCTCACTTTATACCACACTGTGATAAATAAATAGCAATTGATTTACGTGGGCCTGATTCGCTGAACACTGTCACAGAGATTCAGTTCATACCTGGCATTTACCTGCATTAAATTAATTTCGTGACGTCACATCACATTTAGCCACGTGAGGTTCATGGCTAGTTGCGTTTTGGATTATCATTGGTTGATGAATGCATTGTAGGCGGGGCTAATAATCCAAAGACGTTTTGATTTGACATCTTGTGCCTTCATACTTTTAAATAGTAAAGCTCTAATTGTTGTAAATTTGTATATTTGGAGCAATATAACCTTTTCAAAACATCAGGTACAAGCAAATTTGAAGAAAATTCTGAATAACTTAAATATCATATTGTGGTACATTGTATTGTTCAGCCTGTATGGGATGTTCCTACTCACTTTATACTCATATATATTATACTTATACTTTATTACATCAACGTATAGTGACTTCATTGTTGTAATTACGGTAAATATAGACTATGAATACATGTCATCACCAAATATTGCAGGAGAGCGAGGAGAGTTGGTCGGGAAGATAGTGAAAGGGAACCCACTGAGAGAGTTCGATGGGTACGTCAACAAGGAGGCATCCAAGAAGAAAATAGTTACTGACGTGTTCCGGAAAGGAGACAGCGCTTTCTTGACAGGTATGACTAACTTTCTTTGAAGATCCATGAATAAATTTTTACCCAATCTGAGACATTGAATTTGATCAGTATGCCTGAAGTCTGATTGAGGACATGTTTTCTCAATGTTGTATCTGCACCTAATTGTCAAAAAAAGGAGAAACACTTATTACCCTGATCTAAGAACAAACATAATTTCATTTCCTTAGGGAGTATTCTTTTAGAATTGAGACTCTATCACAAATAATGTCCCATGAGCAGAAAATGAACCCTCAAACTCGGCGATTATCCAGTCATGGAGTAGGTCACCCATCTTCTGATAATCCGCAGACATTTTTGCTGAACTTCATCATACAACAGTCATCTATAACTATGCACACGTCAAGTTCTATGGAAGACAGGAAGTTGAAATTAGATGAGCGACAATTCTTTCATTATGAAATATTTGAGCTCCCTCCTCCCCAGGTGACGTGCTGTCGATGGACAAGTGGGGTTACATGTACTTCCAGGACCGGACAGGAGACACGTTCCGATGGCGCGGGGAGAACGTATCCACCTCGGAGGTCGAGGGGGTCATCAGCAATCTACTCAAGATGCAGGACGCAGTCGTGTACGGTGTAGAGGTCAAAGGTCAGTTCTCAACATTAATTTCTTGGATCAATGTCCTCGTATCCAAGAGAGGGTTCTCATTGTCATATCAGATACTCACTTTCAGAAATCTCAAGTCAGATTTTGTCTTTATGTTGTTTTAGAAATAATTTGTTAAATAATTTGTCTTTCTATGTCATTGAAAAACTATAACTCAAAGCAGGCTATATTAAATTGAATTTGTTCACCACAATGTCAATTTAGTCATCATTATTTTGTCTTAAAATATGTTTGTCAAGAGCAACTCTTTATGCAATTAATCTGAGCAACATATTCAACAAATCAGTCATTCTTTTTCAGAAGGGATCCTCCTTGGGGTACATATAGCATAAAAATCCTATTTTTTGAGTTATGACAGTTAGAATTTAATATTTTTAATAAAATAACCGTAAAAATAATACATTACTAAAAAATAAACATTTGGACCACCCTAAGTGGGCCCCCACCCTGGCGGTTGCTAGTGACGCCAAGGGCAGATAACTCTAACTCACCACTTATAAATCTGTCATTCAAGAGAGAAGACGTGTTTCAGAATTTGTTCAGTGTCGCAGATTTTCTTAACCCTTACGTTGCGTATATATATTTTACCCTTTTTAGCCCCTGTGGCGGAATTTACAGGCTCGCAGCTCGCAGCAGTAGTTTGAGCTTAGGCACTAACGAGCTCTGCTGGCGGAATTTCCAGGCGGCGATTCCGGTACCGTTTTTACGAAATATACCGCATCTACATGGCGAATACGGGCTATATACGGGCGTTGAATACAAATTCAAGTCGCGGCACCCGTACACAAATGGTTGCTTTATACCCGCATCTTCGAATTATTTTTTTACGATTTTTCTTTACTTTTCTATTACTTTGTAAAGATTGTCTTTAATTCGGGCCTTATAACATCATGAATTTGGAGCGCGCTACTGAAATTTTTATATGGACTTGAAGACCAGATGTTTGTCTTTACAATGATATAAAAAATATTAGAATGCGACCTATGGTTATAATTCTATTGTCATCTAAAGTTTGTCTTTATTTCCAGCTTCATGAAATCAAAACTCCTGAGCGCGCATATTGCGAAATTTATATGTGCTTGTAGATAGTTTATTCCTCTTTACAATGACATAAAAATTATTAGAATACGACTAATGGTTCAGAAAATATAACCAACCAAAGGAGAGTGACGCTACCCCGACAGTACGACGTGAATGGTCCCGACGCGCACCAATTTACTGGCACTGCTTGGTCCCCCCGGGACTGTGCTAATTACAGTACCGTTACCTCCTCGAGACCTCCTCGAGACCTCCTCGAGGGTGCCAGAGCCGAGCGCGCGTGGAACTAATGGGTACTAATGAGCACAGCATACACTAATCACCGCGGCGAACGCAATACATGTTGCGCGGTGTAAAGTTTGTCTTTATTTCCAGCTTTATAAAATCGTAAATTATTTCGCGCGCATGCGAAAAACGTATGTACTTGAAGACAATTTATTCCTCTTTACAATGATATAAAAATTATTGGAATACGTCAAATGGTTCGCAATATATGAAGAGCGTAAGGAAGGCACCCCCAGTACTTAGAAAATTCATTTTTGAAAAACTAACTTTTTGCGACATCTGGCGCATCATTTGCCGCATGTTTATTTTTCGCTGCGCATATACATATGATACATGGAATTGAAGACAATTTATTGCTCTTTACGATGATGTAAAAAGAAAAAAAATGCGCAACTTCGTTCGGAAGCTATAGCGTGCCAAATGAAGGTACCCTCGGTACTTTGAGGCAACTTTTTGACTATCGCGCATATCGGGGCACGTGCCGCAACTTTAGTTTTTCGTGCGCATGTATAAATTTTATATTGAATCAAAGCCGAATCTTTCCTCTTTACCCCATGTAAGTTTTATGAAAATCGGCCACCCGGTTCAGCATTTATGGGTGTTTTTTTATGATGCGGTTCTGGCTGAACTTCCAATGAAAGCTCGCATTCACTTTCTCTGTCTCTTTGATAAAATAAAGAATATTTTATTTGCAATGACATGTATTACAATGAAATTACAATGCATTTATGTACAAATATACACAATATTTACCTGCGGTTGTGCGCAGAACAGCTTTAGGGACCTAACAAGGTATGTATATAATGTGTATATACTAGTCCACACTTCGGCTCTCTTTACTTTCAATTTTCTTCTTCTTCATTCCCTTCTTCATTTCTTTCTTTTTCCGTGGCAGTGATGTAAGCCCTGGAATAGTCAGTGGCGGTGTGGTACAGTTTGAAGCATGGTGCGGCGCACAGAGAAACATTACAATCTGTACATTCATAAGAAGACTCTCTGCCTACTCGTTTTTTCTTCCTTGCTGGCCCATTGCCTTCTTCAATCTGTTTTGCGAGGACGGCGCGTTTTGCCTTAGAGCATACCACACACATCCTTGTGACGTTTTTCTTCCTTCCGACAGGCTCAATCTTCGTCGGAAAATGACGTCCATGAAGACGAGTGACACTCTCGTCGCTCGTGCTCGGCCGACCACGGGGACGTCTGCAAAGTGATGGAACTTGTTCCTTGTCCGCAAATGTTACTATATGTTGCGCCAAAGCCTTCCTGTATTCCCGACTTGTTTTTAGAGGTTTATCTTTGCTGTATTCTTTATAAACGATGTAAGAGTTCAACATGGCAACGTTGAGAACGTGAAACCAAACCCGTTTCCACCACTTCAGGGTCTTCACTCGGAACGGCGTGTACGACAACATCTGGTCGGCCCGATCAACACCTCCCATGTACTTGTTGTACGTTGTTACAATGCGCGGCTTGAGAACTGGTTCCCCTGTTGCCCGGTTCTTCTTCCCTGTTTGTTCAAGTTGTGTATCTTCAACAGTAGACATGAGAAGCACTGATTTTCTATCTTCGTAGCGAAGAACGAGTAGGCCATGGTTGTGAGAAACTGTCATGTCCCCTTGCTTGGCTTTCTTTTTAGGTTTCTTGACTGAATCAGGAAGTCCCTTTCGATTGGCTCTCAACGTCCCCGTGGCACCTATTCCCCGCTCCCACAAATTTATGTACAGATTTGTGGACGAATAGTAGTTGTCCATAAAGATGTGATGCCCCTGTCCAACGTAGTCGTTCACCAAGTCCATGACTACATCATAAGTTTTGCCACCTTCAGAAACCGGTTCATTCGTTTTTCCAGTGTAGAGTTTGAACTTGCAAACGTATCCGTTGTGCGAGTCACACAACATGAAAGCCTTTATCCCATACTTCTTAGGCTTGTCGGGAAGATAAACTTTGAAAGATAAGTTACCTTTCCAGGGCACCATGCCCTCGTCGACTGAAATGTTTTGATGCGGTTTATACACTCTTGAAAAACGGTGAACTATCCGGTTATACAAGTGTCCCAGTTTATTTATTGGTGAAAAGCACGGGGTGTTACGGCCCGGCATCCTCCTGTTGTCAGCCAAGTGTAGGTAGGTTATAAGAAGCCAAAACCTGTCTCGGGGCATGCACTTGGCGAAGAAAGGCGTTGAGGTAACATCACTTGTTGACCAGTAATCAGCAAAGTTTCTCTGCACAACCAATGACATGGCAATTGTCATGGCTACAAATACCTTCATCTCTTCTGCATTAGTGTCTTGCCACTGTTGCATTCTTGAACGGGGTCTTAGAATTTTGTCCTCCATTGCTTGTTTGAAATATCTATTGGTTTCCGTTGCCATATCCTCATAGTCATCATTATGTATAAACAAATTGAAAAAGTCAATAGGTTCAGGGTTCTCAGGAAGTTCTATGAACTGGCGCAACCCAGTTTGACCAGTGAAAGGCAAGTTTACACGTGGCCGCGGACCATCCACCCACTCATCAAACGTCTGTGAATTATCATGATTATATTGTGGTATTTCGGCAAACTCCTCCTCAAAACCACTAAAGTCTTCTTCGGTGGAATTACCGGCGGCTAGAATCTTTCTGGCAATCTCTGTCTCTATATCACTCAGAGCATCTGTGTCACCATGTTCACTATCTATTACAGTGTCCCGATCATATGCATCATCACTGTCTAAACCACTGCTACCATCACTGTCAGTTGACTCCATATCAGAGGCTTCATCAGCATGGATCTCGTTGATGAAGTCGTCGTCGCTTGTAACGGCTTCAAAGCTGCGTGTCCTAGTATGCAACGTCCTAGGCCGTCGCAGGGCCTTGCGTTCACGTCCGCGCAGCATTCTGCTTCAACCTGTAAATGATTGAAAATGCGTTAGATGTATGCAACATATAACATGTGATTAGAGACAATAAACATACAGAGATAATGAATGTGAGCTTCATGGACGTTCATTTGCCAGTTTCAGAACCTCCCGGCGCATCTAGGACGACTGCGCCGCAAGCGCCGACGGCGCCGACGGCTTCTGACATCGCGCCGATTTTTCCGACGCATATGTCAAACGGACCATTTTCTGATTTCCTCGGCGACGTGAAGCACCGGGCGCGAGGCTTGGAAAATAAACTACTATGTCAGGGAAGCTCGGGTTGTCAGTTGCCGAATGACTTCTCTTTTCGAGAAGCAGAGCATCCAAGGAGCGGTCTCTCGAGGCGGAGCCCGGACCCATGGGAGCATACTCCCATGCTCTCCGGGAATTCCCGTCCCCGTCTTCCGCGGCGGACCCCGGATTCAATCGCGGGACAGGTTTCCCATGTTCTCTTTTGAGAACGAGAGACTCCGAGGAACAATCCTATGGGACGAACCCCGGATTCTATTGGGAATGGGTTCCCATGCCCTCTCGACATATATAGCAGAAACCTTCATACCTCGGAATGACACGAACCTTTATTTCAAAGTAGAAAAAAAAAAATAATTTGCACAAAAAGTTTGGGGGGTGGCGACCAAAAGCGGGGGGGTCCGCGCACCCCCCGGTAGATATTTATACTTGTGGGTCGGTCCCGAAGATGACGGACCACGCCCATGTTCATGGGAATTTTTTCTCATTATGTCATGGCGAATCCCGTCGGAAATTCCCCTGCTCACGAAAAAACTAATACCTAAAAAAGTAATTGTGATACAAAAGAACTTTGGTAATAAAAGTGGTGAGGAATCAAATTCTCCATCTGCTCAGTTCAGTCCGCTACACATATAAATAATTCTTCAAATCTTATTGAATGAAACGTCTTTTATTCAATAATGTAAAAGATAAAATAATAAATTCAATTCAAATGGTTTGGAAAGGTGCGCCCTCGCATTTGAATTTTAGAAATAAAAACCTTTCGCAAATGGCATCAGTAACAAAAATGTTCACGCATTTTTAGAAACTCCGAAAAGTGAAATATTTTCCTGAGAAAATATTCCCACGAAAAGGCTTTTCCCCGAGCGGCGGGTCCCGTACTCAAATATATTTTCACTTTTATGTTATAATTTTTTTTCCAAAACTGGAAACAAAATTCCGTCATGACAGTTGTTCATCGTTTATAAAGCTCTATATTTGCGTATCAAAAGAACAGTATTTTAGTTATATATTATCATACTTCTTCACTTATGCGTACATCAATATTGCGGCTCTTCGCGCATGCATAGTTCTTCCCAAAAACATGCGCATTATATCTGGAATTAAAGACAATGTTTTTCTCTTTACAATGATGTAAAAATTATAAAAATCGGACTTGCGGTTCAAAAGTTATGAAGTGCGAAAATTATACCTTTTGGCGCGGCGCTTTGCGCATGCAGAGTTCTTCCCGAAAACATGCGCATTATACATGGAATTGAAGACAATGTTTTTCTCTTTACAATGATGTAAAAATTATAAAAATCGGACTTGCTGTTCACAAGTTATAAAGCCCGTAATGATGGTATATGCTAAGAGCGCCACTTATTCAAAGCCGAATATCACCTTCTGCGCGACACCTGGCGCATCAAAAGTTATTGCCGAAAATACACGTATTTTATATGGAATTGAAGACAATTCTTTTATCTATATACTGATAAAAAAATTATGAAAATATCCCAAGTAGTTTCTTAGAAATAGAGCGCCGAGGCATGTTGGGGTAAATGCGCCACATGTATCAAAATTCAAAAGTGCGAAAGTCGGCTATCTCTGTGCGATTGCTGTATTTTCAGTTATGTTAGCGCAATTGCGATTTTTATATGGGAATAAAGGCCATTCTTTCCTCTTTATTTTGGTATAAAAAAAAATGAAAACAACCAATTGGTTCATATGATACGAAGTGCGAGAGAAAGGTAGCTTATCGCAATATCTTCCCGTAATTAGAAGCTATCTGCCCATGTGGCGAGATGCGAGACAGATAAGCATAGGCTATCTGCCCATGTGGCGGGATGCGAGACAGATAAGCCTGTACGGGCCTATCTCACCCCGGGGCAGTGCAGACACTTAGGTGCTAATTAGCCGCCGGGCAGTGTAGCCATCGGAGCGAAGCAGGACAAAATTGGCCTTTTGTAAAGCTAATTATCGATGCGTTACGGGTCAACAATGCACACGCAAATTGGTGTGAATTTTGCTGGACGTTCTGACCAGACACTGAAGAAAGTTTTATTCTCATTGCGGGCTGCGAGGCATAAATACAGCCATTCTCATGCAGCGAGTCGCGGAAACAATCGACTCGGGACCCGGTATGGAGGCTAGCCCAGTACATAGACAGGCGTGAATTCTTCTAAGTAAGCGATCCGGGATCCGTACTGGAGTACCTACGAATCGCTTATAGCCCGCCCGGATTATTCCGTCGCCGGCATGTTAAGGGTTAAGAAATGGACCAAGATCTCAATACTGTAGGAGTGGTAACCTTTTCTTATATTGTCTCGGCAGAGTTTCTCCATTTATTGTCGCATTCTTTACCTCGTAATTACGTTTTTTACCTTGTCTACGTGGTCAGTTTGACAACGTGGCGGGAAAAAACGACCATCATGGCGGCCCTTTTGTATTTTTCGTTTCTCTTTCCACAGAGTTCGAAAGTTTTTTTTGGGTCGTTTATGTTGGTGTACGATAGGTTTATGTAGGATGCACGGCAGTTTCCATCCCTTTCTGGTCAGTTTTGACTTTCCGATCGGGATTGGCACTTAGTCGTTTTTTCATGTCAGCCATGTTTGTTTACATGTTTTTCATTCAGGCATCAGGTACGTATCAATGGCTTGCATTTATTATTATTACTATGCAGGACTAATATAACTACCTCTGCCGGGGGTCTTTTGCATTTGTTATGTTTACATATGCACTTTCCTACCCCAACCCCCATTGGCCTCACACTCTGACTGTTGGATTTTCAGTCCTTCACTCAGTGTTCGGGGTGTAGCGTCAGACTACCTCCTGCTGACAAACACGACAAGTGTCTCAAGTGTCTAGCGGAGGACGGGCACGACGACAGCAGATGTAATGTCTGCCTTGACTTCACCCCCAAGACCAGGAAGTCCAGACACCAGGACTTCCAGTACTTTTTCAAGCTCATTAAGAGGAAGTCGGGCAAGGGTAAGGGCTCTGGTAAGGCCCGTCCCTCAGATAAAGCTCTCTCTTCTCCTCCTCCTACACTCGTTAGAGAATCAGAGGAGGAGATTGAGTTGCAGCCCCCTGTCTTAGAAAGACAGGTTCCCTTCCCAACTGCACCTTTTGATATCAATCAATTCTCACATTTATTGCATGAGCAAATGAAGGGAATGCTGGCTGAGGCGGTCTCGGGGCTCCGTAAGGAGTTCCAGGCCCCGAGGTTGGCAGACCCGGATGCACCAGCGCAGCCCGGAGTCCCTAGTGGCTCCGGTGGCGCCGGGGGTGGCGGCAACCAAGGCTCCGACCTTGCTATGCCGTCCATCCCCAAGCTCCAGGCTACCGAGCTCGCTCGGAGCCTTCGGAGCCAATCCAGGGTGCGAAGCGCCAGGGTGCCGTCGGCTACGCCGAGCAACCCTGAAGCCTCTCAGCGCCAGGAGACCCGAGCCACGGAGCCGGGCTCCGAGCCTGTGTCCACGGGACCGGGTTCGGGGGTGGTCACGAAAGTCGCGGGGCAGACTGTGCTGACGCCCATCGTTCGCATCAGGTCTTCCTCTCCCATCGATTCAGTCGTCGATTCCTCTTTGGAGGTCTCCGACGTCTTGGATCGGGGGGATGGGGAAGACATCGACGACCTCATGGAGGTCGATGTCGATGCGGATGATGTGGTGGACGCTAGGGATGTCCCCCTAACACCAACTTTCGCACTGAGGCAGATGCGCGATAGAATCGCTGTTGCTCTGCCTCAGGTGGTGATACCGCCCCCGGCCCTGATCTCTAGTGGATTTCGCCTTCCGGGGGATACTTTCTCCGCCCCGAAGGCACCACAGGTGCAGCTTAGCCTGCTCCCTTCCCTCGAGGCTGAGAGCATTACTCCTCAACTGGTCGGCACCAGGGTACGGGTTGATTGCCCGGACCTGGTGAAGAGGTACCAGATCCGTGAGGAGGGTTTGTTCGATGTCCCGGGGGTCGGTGAGTACGTGCTTGCCCTCACCTCCCTTGCTGGGTCTGGGACCCAATCCCTTCTGGGGAAGCAAGGCCTCCGTGTACCTCCCTTCACCCAGCAGGCCTCACACTTGCGCTCAGCGTTTAGGTCCTTCGAGGACTCTTTCCGCAACGCAGCGCAGCAAGTGCGAGTGTCCGTGCATGGGGCCTATCTCTCGGCGCTTCAGTCGGAGATAGTAGGGAGGTTGGGAGACCCCGAGTCCGACTCGGTGGTTCTCCTTTCGCAATCAGTGGGGGTCGGGACCCATCTGGCTCGTGACGCTCTGCGTAGCGCATCTAGCCAGATGATGGTCGCCGTGATGGGTATGAGGCGTCTCTGGCTGTCGACTGTGTCGGCGGGTCAGGACACTCATGCGCGGCTCCTGGCTCTGCCTTTCCGGTTGGGGGACTCCCTCTTCCCGGGGGCACAGCAGGTGCTCAAGGACGCGGTGGAGGTGGCGACGGTTTGCAAGGACACTGAGCTCCTTACAAAACCGCCACCTACCAAAAAGAGCAAGCGTTCTTTCCCCAAGGTTTCGCAGACTCCGTCTGCGGGAGAGGCTCCGGAGTGGATCAAACCGCTCCACTACCAGGGCCAGAAACCAAGGGGCGGCAAGCAGGCACGTGGGGGAAAGCTTTCCAACAAGCCTTTTCGGGGGGGCCGGAAACCCAATCAGGGTTCCTAACCCCTCCGGTGCCCGAGGTGTCTCCCAAAATTCCGGCAGCCCGAGAGCTGCCGGAGACGGGGGTTCACTGCCTGCAGCCAAACATCCCAGTAGGTGGGCGTCTGTCGAGGTTCCTTCCGGCTTGGTCCAAGGTAACCGACAACCCCTGGGTCCTGTCCACGCTCAGGGACGGACACCTGCCTCGGTGGAAAGTCGAGCCACCGGTTTTCTCCGGGATACGGTACACACCGGTCCCCTCTGTGCCGGAGAAAGCCGAAATCCTCAGGTCCGAGCTGCGAGCTTTGCTCCAGAAGTCGGCCATAGAGGTGGTCCCCCCAGGTCAGGAGCAGAGTGGATATTATTCCACCTACTTCATTGTTACCAAGAAAGACGGGAGGTTCAGACCGATCCTCAACCTCAAGTATCTCAACCTGAAGATAGAGGTTCCATCGTTCAAGATGGAGACTTTGAGGTCGGTCATAGCGTCCGTAGAGGCAAACGAGTGGCTTTCCTCGATAGACCTCAAGGACGCATATCTCCAAGTCCCAATGCACCCAGAGTTCAAGAAATATCTGAGGTTTGCTTTCGACGGGACGTGCTATCAGTTCACGGTTCTACCCTTCGGCATCTCTACGGCGCCGAGGGTGTTCACGAAACTTATGTTGATTCCCGCTCAGGTCGCCAGGGCACGAGGTCGATTTTGTCACCCGTACCTGGACGATTGGTTGGTCAGGGCGCTGTCTCAGGCTCTGAACCAGGCGGCCACCACGGAGATTATCAACTTGTTGGTATCCCTGGGCTGGATAATCAACCTGAAGAAATCGGACCTGAAGCCCTCTCAGGATCAGATCTTCCTCGGGGCCAGGTTTCAGACGGATCTGAAGACGGTATCTCTCGCTCCAGACCGAGTTCTGAAGGTTCAGAGGGCCACGCTTTTGTTCCTAGAGTCCCACAGTCACACTGCTCGCAGATGGCTCCAGCTACTGGGGTTCATGGCGGCAACAGTGGACGTGGTTTACAGAGCTCGACTTCGGATGAGACCAGTTCAGCAGGCTCTAGCCAGTCTGTGGTCTCATTCCGAGAGTTACGAGAAGCAGCTCGAGACTCCGGGGTGGCTCTCGCCGCATCTTTTATGGTGGACCAGGTCGGAGAACCTCGCGAGGGGTATCTCTCTGGTGACGCCAGTGCCCTCGTGCACAGTCCAAACAGACGCTTCGCTCTCGGGCTGGGGAGGGGTCTTAGGGCCCCACTCGGCGTCGGGGCTTTGGTCCCAGGCCGAGGCCAGCCTGCACATCAACGTGTTAGAGCTGAAGGCAGTCAGGCTGGTGTTCGAACGCTTTCAACAGAGGCTTCGTCATCAAGTGGTTCGTCTAGAAATGGACAACCAGACAGCCATGTCGTACATCCTGAAGCAAGGCGGGACAGTGTCCCCAGTACTTCTTCAGGAGTCATGGGAGTTCCTCCTGTGGTGCGACAAGTTCGACATCACAGTCCTACCGGTTTATCTTCCGGGGGTGGACAATGTGAGGGCGGACGCGCTATCGCGCAGAATCCTTGCCCCACACGAATGGATGCTCGACCCGGAGATATTCGCAGCTATCTCCCGGTTGTTCGGGTCATTCCAGGTGGATCTGTTTGCGTCAGAGATGAACAATCAGACCCCAGTGTATTGCTCCCGGCTGCCAGACCCAAGGGCGGTGGCTGCGGACGCATTCGCGCTAGAATGGACCGGCAGAGTACTGTGGGCCTTCCCACCAGTGCCTCTGATTTCCAAGGTCCTGTCACAGCTAGCAGTTCAGCCAGCTCGTCTGCTGGTGCTGCTCACGCCGCTGGATAGCGCAGTCCTGGTTTCCACTGGTACTCAGGTTTCTGGTTTCGCCACCTGTGTTGTTACCATGTCGACCAGGACTGCTGGCTCAGGAGGGCAAGCCACACCCCAAACCAGAGGTTCAATGGGTGGCTTGGCCTCTATCCGGAATCGCCTCCAAGAGGACGGTATTCCTGCACGAGTTGCAGACACAATACTGGCTTCGAGGAGGGATTCGACAAACGTTCAGTACGAGGATAGATGGGCCTGTTATGCGCGCTGGTGTAGAGGTAGAGGGCTGCCAGATCCCTTTTCTACGTCTCTAGTGGCGGTTCTGGAATTCCTTCAATCCAGACTAGATGCTGGCTTAGCCGCATCGACAGTCAGGGGATATTCCACAGCCATCTCTGCTTTTCACATACCGGTGGATGGTGCCCTCCTAGGTGCCCATCCCCTGGTCCAGCGCTTCTTAGCAGGTGTGGACAGAATCCGACCTCCTGTAAGGCGGATCAGCCCTTCATGGGACCTATCCATAGTACTAGATTGGCTGTCAGGACCCAAGTTTGGGGACCTGGCAAGCCTTTCTCTGCAGTTACTTACTTGGAAGACGGCCTTCCTTGTGGCGGTCACGTCCGGCAGGCGGGTAGGAGACATCCATGCGATGTCCTCCGATCCCGAGTTGACTGTCTTTCACAGAGACAGAGTCAGCATTAGACTGCCGGACTCCTATCGCCCGAAGGTCAATCATTCGTTCCACATTACTGCTCCTATTGAGCTGCCCGCGCTACACCAGCCGGCAGCCTCGGGTTCAGTAAGTTCTCGCCTCCATATTCTGGACGTGCGCAGAACTCTTAAGAAATATCTTTCCCGTACTGCCACAGTCAGACGGGATAAGCAGCTTTTCTGTTGTTATGGGGGAGCCAGCCCAGGGGCTCCCGCCTCCAAACAGACGATATCGAGGTGGATTGTGTCGGCCATTGTACTGGCTTACATCCATAAGGGCATGAGCCCGCCTGAAGGTCTGAAGGCTCATTCGGTTAGGGCAGTAGCGACGTCAAAAGCGTTCGCTGCGGCCCTGCCCATCGAAGAGATCTGCTCCGCAGCTATCTGGAGCCGTCCGAGCACTTTCATTCGGCATTATCAGCTGGATAAGCACTCCAGAGAGCGTGCTCGGTTCGGTCAGACAGTTCTCTCCAGTGGGCAGAGTCATAACTCCTCTAGCTGAATGAGCTTTCCGAGGTTGTTTTTAACTTTGTCACTGTTGTTGGTACTAACATCACGAAGTGCACTCCCGAAAAGAGAATCAAAACCCTGCATAAAAGACAGGGGGCTGCTTCTCAGGGGTTTTTAGTAGGGGTGTTTATGCCATTTTTGTACTCCTCCCATAGTCCTTTTTCAAAAAAAAGGGGGGGGGGGTGCATTTGACTCAATGCTAAATTATGCCTGTTTTAAAGGCATTTTTGGTTAGTATTTCCCTAATCCACTGGCACGTCCCATCCCTTGGAGTCGGCCTTAGGATGTTCAGGTTAGTTGCTCCTTTTCCATTCTTTAATTTTAAGGAATTATCTGCGAGCATCTTTATTTTGTACAGTCTAGCAGACAGAATTCCACTCCCAGGACTCTGCTTTGGGAGTCTGTTTTATGCTATATGTACCCCAAGGAGGATCCCTTCTGAAAAAGAATCGAACCAACCTGCAGAGGTTGCAGATTCTTTGAAGAGGATCCTCCTTGGGGTAGGGCCACCCGCCTCCCCTTATTCTGTCTGCCTGTCAGATTTATAAGTGGTGAGTTAGAGTTATCTGCCCTTGGCGTCACTAGCAACCGCCAGGGTGGGGGCCCACTTAGGGTGGTCCAAATGTTTATTTTTTAGTAATTTATTATTTTTACGGTTATTTTATTAAAAATATTAAATTCTAACTGTCATAACTCAAAAAATAGGATTTTTATGCTATATGTACCCCAAGGAGGATCCTCTTCAAAGAATCTGCAACCTCTGCAGGTTGGTTCGAGTTTGTGACATTATCTCCCTCTTTCATGTATCTAATGCTAACTAAAAATGATATCAAAAGCAACTTGTCCTCCCCAGGTAACGAAGGACGGGCAGGAATGGCGGCCATTGTTGACGAGAACAAGTCTGTGAACCTGAAGAGTCTGACCGAGGCCCTACAACGCTCTCTCCCTCCGTACGCACGTCCCGTCTTCGTCAGGCTCACTAAGAGTGTAGACACAACAGGTGAGTCACTTGTCTGAGATTGGAATCACCTCTCTTTATGTTCTTATTAATCTTGGAGACTCTCATATTGAGTATCAACTGACCTGCAGATGTATGAGAGTTTGTAGACCATCTAGTTAAGGTTTGTTTTCCTCAAAATGGTAACAAAAAAGCTTTCATAGAATACTTCCGTCAAACAAATCCATCCAAACCATTGTCAGAGATTTTTCACGGGTTCATGGAACCATTGTCAGAGATTGTTTCACGGACGCACTTGTTTGGAAACACTATCGAATTTGAACATAAACTTGTCACAAATGGATATCAAAGCCCTACATCAATGTTTGACATGTAAACCTATGCATCTTTATTGTTTTAGATTACAATGAATCTGAACGAGTGCGGAGCTCATAAAAAAATCTACAACAGTGTTTTTTTTGTGTAAAGCGACGTCTCCTCATAATTTTAGTTGTTTACTGTTACCATGTTAGGAGCTTGTTCGCCACAAGTTATAAAAATGGCACTCACTACCAGTCTGCGGTCAAAAACCTTTTTTAGCTCATCAGGCCTGATGGGCTTCTGGCATGGCATGGTGTCCGGCGTCCGTCCATTCGTCTGTCCATCTGTCCAAAAACTTTTCACTTTATCGACTTCTTCTCAAGAACCAATGACTCCACGGTGCTTAAATATTATGTGCAGATTCCTTGGCCAATGCGGATTCTAAATTGTAGATTTCGTGACCCTGTGACCCCAAATGGGGTCACAGGGTCACATCCTTAAAAACCTATTTTCATCTTCTTCTCCAGTTCCAAAAGGTCAAGAGAGCTGAAAAGTTGTGTGCAGACTCTCCTTGGCCAATGGGGATTCTAAATTGTACCAACTTTGCCAACAATGGTAACCAAAACAAGGGGTAAATACCCAATAAGTCCCAAAATTATCTGGAGCACTGAACTCATGTAGCAAGATTTTGTTTAGGTGTATTTCATTGTGCAAGATTAGTAATTTTCACATTTCAATTGAATTTATGACACACACTTGAAATGTGTATCTTGAACACAAAATTCAACTTTCATTTATTTCCATTACCTTTATATATTCAGGAACTTTCAAGCTGAAGAAGACAGAACTACGAGCTCAAGGGTTCAACCCGAGTGTGGTGTCCGACAGGATCTACTACATGAACTCTAAATGTGGGGAGTACCAGCTGCTCACCAAACATGTCTACCAGGATATCAGTAGCGGCAAGATCCGCTTGTAGTTAACAGGGACAGTTCAACAGATAGGGCAGACAAAACAAGCAGGGATGTCATTAAAGAGAAGATATGATTGCAGTGCTTGCATTTGGATAATTGTGTCCTATTGAAGACAAAGACTACAGACGGATCCAGCATTTTGAAGTTGAACATTGTTTACCTCGCTGGAGACATATCGTACACTTTAAAATTTAGAAACTTCGGGCAAGAACAAGAAAAGTCTTCACTCATCCCTCAAATGGAAGAAATGATTCTTGTACATGCATGAACAAATGGAGAATGCAGGGCCAAGAAATTTACATGCACAAATTTTCAAAAGGGGGTTAAAAAAAAACAATACCACCCTAGATAAACAACAGAATTCCTAAGCTGTAACCTCTTGCAATACAATTGAATGGCGGAATACAGAAATTGACATGAGATAGAGATTGAAAGGCTAAGGTTATAAACAGAATATTCCGGGACCTAAAGGTATAGGGTTAATTTTGATTTGTATCAGGCAAAAGGTGTCACCTGCCTAATAATCTGCTCCTGCAAATTTCCTTCTCTCTGCAGTTCACTGACACAAGAAGCTGTTGTCACATGGTACACATGTACTTATCTTGTGGTTTGTGGATTGTGGATTGTGAACAATCTGTGTATAAAGATGTTGATCCAAATATATATATTTTTATCATGTATTTTAAGACAACTGCTTGTGATAAGATGAGTACCGGGTATGTATTGTGGACTCTGTAAGGATTGAGTGTTATATTGTATGTTTGGAGACATAACTACAAAGTTGTTGTGTATTTTGTAAGTATTGAGATGAGTGTATTACTTATTTTTACATCAGTTTAAAACCATGAACTTTGATTTCTTTAGTATTTGGTGCTGAGTGATTAACTTGTATTAGGTCATCAGGCCTGAAATACGAGATGAGCTCAAGACAGGGGTTGTTGTCCATTGTCTGTAAACTTGTCACATCATCGACTTCTCCACCAGAAGTGCTGCACCCACAAATCTGAAATTTTGTGGGGAGGTATCTGGTACCTACATGATTACATTTGTACATTTGGTCCTGACAACGTCATGGCAAGGGATCTGGAAAAGAATTTATTTCAGTCTTCATCATCAAACAACACAAATCCTGATGAGCTACAGAGCTCATGGTACATACAGTCAGCTCTTAAACAATGTATGGCCTTGTATTCATCTCCGCTGATTGGTATGTTGAGGTAACTTTTTGAGATAGATATTTAATAAATGTTATCTCTGTGATAATGCATATGGTATTGGAGACATACTAAAGGATGGTCCACTTCTACATGGTATTAGATGCAATCCGCTCAAAAAGAACCACCCTGTAGATAGATGCCGGGAAATAGTTTCCAGTAATATTTGCATGTAATGCAACACTTTGGTGAGAGTTCATTGTACATCAAACCATCATTCTACATTTGAAGCATTTATTAGATAAAACCGAGGTAACTAGAGTCTGTATGCTATTATGATGAAATAGGAGAAACAAGTTTATTATGTTTGAAGATAGTTTGTGATTGGATTAACTTGGTTATTATTCTTGAACTAAAACTTATTAATTTGGAGAACGTCTCTTTTTTATGTGTGAAATGAAGATGAAAAGGTTTGTCCATTCTTTCAAAATAATAAAACCCCTCTTTACAAGAATCTTTACAAGCATTTTGAAATAAAAATCACCTCCTTTGATATTGGTATTCTTGCGAAATCTTTATTTATTCATAGATATGCGGTGGAAGTCATTTGTTTGTCATAGTCATATTTGTTTCTTATGTACTGCCGATGATATTAATATGTTGATTCCAAGTTAATCAATTATCATAAATCTGTGAAATAAATTATTTGATAAAGATTTCCTTGTTTTGTTGTTTGCTCAGCATCATTATAATATAATTACGAACCATAAACCATCCAAGGGTACGACACGTAAATGGTTATCATTGCACGAAGCGCACATAAAATATACACTGCCACTTCTCGTGGTTAACAGATATCTGAACTCGATGCGTTTTCTGTTCCGAGTAATAGACCGTGATCTAGATAATACAACATGTAGTGAAAGTTGACGTCGAAGGCCAATAGCATATTAGGTAACGGAGACGTGCTGAGAAAAAAGAAACTTACAAACATATTTAGATGAAAATCAAGCCATTTTATATTTTCGGGTGAAAATCAAAGCAAACTTGATAATCGTATAAATATGCTTTATTGTCACTGATTAAAACATATTTTCACTTATTTACATGTTATAACATGAACAAATTTAAACTATTTGAACATGCTAGAAACTTTAGTATTTGAACATATTTGAAAGCAAGTTAACGTATTCGGACATTTTTTTCAACAGTTGCAGAAATTCTGTCTCCCAACCAGAACCTAAAGAGTGGCACCTTCTGAATATCGCTCATATCCCGGTCTTTTTAGGGAAGATGTGATCAGTTCTTCTATACATTAAACAGAATGTTTTTGTAATAAAGTAATATGTAATATCCATATATATCCATTCTCTTCACGTTCTATTTTCTGCGGAAAAGATCACTCATACGTTTGGAATCTACCACACACCATCGGAATAGAACCTGATCCTTGTCTTACACACGGTTCCTCTGTTGTAAAGTATCACTTCTTTTGGTTTGAATGTTCACTTTACAATTACAAGAGAAAAACTAACAATTCATAATGTTATCAATGAAGCGCATACGTAACTAGACCTGAGTTCGACAACGCCTGAACTTCTGTCAAGAGACAAGTTCACTATTTCGATAATATTACGAACAGATTTTATTTATATTTCTAAAACAGCTCTCTTCTCAATCATATAAAAACCTTACAAGCATGACATAGATCATGGTTCATAGATTAATCGTATTGAAGTAGAATAACACGGAGATACGTCAATCGAAACACAACGCTCATATCAAATCCTCCTCAATACAAGATGTGTGCAAAACAATGAATGAGCGTTCCACATAAATTCAAATCCTTATCTCAATGCATTGGTACTACATTGTTTATACCATCAATAAAAAAATAAGTTGAGAAAAGGACGAATGTGACGACATTGGCCTGAGTTAGGCGCACATGTACATTTGTAATTACTTGCTGCCAAAACTTGGATGTGTTTAGTTATGGGTTCAGGAAGGATATTGTAACTGAGATGCTTTCTATAATCGTCTCATCCAACGTTGCATCACGATATATCATAAGAAGTTACAATAGGACTTCCCTATTAAACACACGCAGACCTGTTATACCTTCTTTGAGAGGCATTTTAGAAGCTGTTATGATGAATAAGAACAAGTTCTATGGATAGTCAACTTCTTCATTCATCTTTATTTATAAATAAAGAAATTGACTATCCATAGTACTTGTTCTTATTCTGTTATACCTTGTATATATCTGATATATATCTGATGATGGAAAGGAATGTTACATTATAGCCTATCTTCCGCACACATCAGGCGAGATATGCATTTACAAGAAATATATTCTTGTAAATGCATATCTCGCCCAATGCGTGCGGAAGATGATTATAGCCATCCCTTCCTGATTTTTTAGCTCATCAGCCTGACAGGAGGTCCGTAAACTGTTCACATTTTCGTCTAGAGCTTCAGAACCGCAACACCCAAAGCCGGAATAATAATGCTAGAAAGCTCAAATTTTGAGAATATGATCATTGATAGATGGAGACTGAGACGTGTAAATTTCAATACACCACGTGGTGTGGTTATCAGGTCAATATCAGAGGTAGTTATTTTTAGATAACCTACCTCCAAGCAACCGAGAGGTCGGTTATCAAGAGGTTGGTTATCAGATAACCAACCTCGTGATAACCGACCTCTCGGTTCGATATGGTGAACATGTCTCGGCTTCGCCTCGCCATATTCACCATATCGCACCTCGAAAAAAAACTTACCCTCGGCTTGCGGGTCTAAATGACCCTTTGCCTCGATTTGTGACTATCGACATTATTTACATCATTTTTTTCTGTCAGTTTTGTCATGTCAATATTTTCATTTAGTTTACACAAAATACGACAAATAAGCTGATTTAAAGAATATCAAAGATCGCAAATACGTGTATATGAAAGAAAACATGAGACAGAATCCACATAATTTATTAACCATCATTTTAATTGTTTTAATGTTCACACACATATTCTTGTTATCCGTTTTATAAGTACGATGAAATGAGTCACTTAGTTTGTTAATATCCGGTAATTCAGCGCACACTATCGATGGTGGTCCTTGATGCTGTCTTTTCTTAATGACGACCCCAGCTAAATTCGTTTGGTTATCCCTGAAAAAAGCAAAAGTGACACATAAGTAACAGAATCATGATGAATTGGTGGGGGGAGGGGGTATTTCTGATGTCTCATCTTGTATTAGTTTTGTAGACTTGTGTATGTGTGATATAGGCTACTTCCTTTTACTTTACTTAAACGTGCATCCATTGCGCCGTTTGGGGTCACATATGCCAAATGTTATAAATGGTGTTATTTTATCTGGAAGTACTGGCTGTTGCCGAAAATTGCCATGTTGGTGATAATCGACTCAAAACAGCACAAATTATGGTTGATAATGTTGAATAGGTCATGGCTACTGTACATGAAAATGGGACGTGTAGTTTCGGTTTATACACATGTATAATGACGTTGCTCGATTTAAATTGGAAACTATTAGTTATGATACATTTTACGATTGGGGATGGGTATGCAAGTTGAGTGAAACTATTAAATACGCCCTTATGGAATTTTGGCACATATTAAAGTCAAATAACATATTATGAAACAATACTAGATGCATCTTTAATAGGAGAATATTTAGGAAATATCTAAATGATAAAATTACAAATTTTGATAGCAAGAAAATCAACGACATCAATTTAACACTCGATATTGATTATCGATAAAGAGCTATTCATTGTTGAAGTCAATGAAAATGACATGCAAAAGTATACTAGACGGTAATGTCAAAATGGTAAGACAATCATCACACGACCTGGTGAAAATCATTATTACGATTTGTCAAGCAAAGCTGTATGATCTTGTGAATGAAACACTATCGTGAACATGTTTACATTTCGTTTGGTCACTCGAAAACGCCCTATTACATGAGCTAAAATGTCAAATACGGTTAAACAGCAAATGAATTATTGTCAAATACAATGTAACTCACCTTCATTTCGCTCCGAACAGACCTTGAAACTCTTATTATGTGTACTATTGTTTGAAACATCAGACCACTCAATTTTGGCCACTTCCTCGCAACCACGCGCTTTTGATTGTGTGCAGCACGTGCAGTTAGAAACGTAGCTTGACAACATGACATGCATGATGTCCGTGCATCACATGATGCAATGAACAACGTCCGTGCAGCCACGATGTTCGCTTAACGCCAATAGATAGTTGGTCATGAACTGAATGGCTTGTTAAAACAGAATAATATGTTGTCAAAAAAATCTTATAAATGTTTGTTTTATTTCTTTAAAAATCATCTTTATTGCATATATATTAAAAAAAGGTGATGAAGTTTCTGTAGTAAAAACGAAATTAAACAGTCGGTTACTTGCTAGGAATTTCTGTTTGACAACAATGAATGTACACGACTCGATTTGCACGTGAATTTCGCGAAGTGTACACGTGATGTTGAAGCAATGTTTAGAGTAGAATTCACTCAAGCATTACAACATTACAACTATTTCAAAACGTTCAATTAAAGTAACTGTTTCGTATTTAAATTAATGAAAATAAAAACGACTTGTCACTTTGTCAATCATAACCATGTGGTGTATGTGAAATAATGACCTCGACCTCGTGAATATCTGTGATAACCATCTCGCGTACCGCTCGATGGTTATCACAGATATTCACTCGGTCTGCGGTCATTATTTCAACCTTATCCTGCTCCCAAAATAAGGACGTGTCAGGGGTTTTCAATAAAGTGTGTGCTTTATATAGATATAGATTTTAATAGACTTTACCTTAATATTTAGGAAGGTATGACTTGGGTAAGATTCTGTTTATCGATAATGCCACCTTGCCGTTAATGATTCTCTGTTGTGGGTCTAACTTTTAACAGTTACAAAGCTTGACCTCTCTTTAGGAAACAGTATCAATGATATTTCCTCAGAAAATGTAAAAAATATGATATAAAAAAAGTATTAAATGCACCACAACATTAAGTTATTCAAGGTGTAGAAAAAATACACTGTTATTAAAACGAAGGTTGGGATAAGAATAAAACATTGTATATGAATATTTTGATATTTGTATTCTTCTTTCATTGTGACGATATTAACGCCAAAAAAAGCATTTTTTTCGTGGGTACTTTAGTTCAGCGATAATAATATCAAAAAGTTCAATTTAACATTTTCATTTAATATTGACCCTTCAAAGAGGGAAAACTACAATTGACAGTTATTTTAGAAAAATTTAGTTAAAAAGTAACCTATATGTTATATGTCATGTTCCAAAATGTAGGTATCAATGACGGATCCCAAGGGGCTTTTCCACAAGGATTATTTATCCCACATAAGTTATATCAGTAATTAATTAATCCGGAAAGTAAAATGTTATATTACATAATTTCTGCGTAGTGTATGTTAGTTTTCAAGTAGCAACTGACTGCAAATTGAGTGAAAATAAAAATATTTAATTCCATACAACTAAACGTTAAGAACAGGTTCCCAACTTGCACAAAGCGATATTTTACTAGGAGGACACTCTATATACCGGAAAGTGTAGACTCGCCACTCTAACATCGACATCTTATCAGCCAAAATTTATGTTATTGCATTGAGATAAGGACTCGATAATTAGTTTTAAGTTCAGTCATCGTTTCTCACACAATTACTATTGGAGAGAAATTGATATGAGCGTTAAAATGCTGACTGACGTGTCTCCGAGTTCTCATTAAAATTGATTTAATAAGATATTGATGAATCATGATCTCAGTTTTGTCATTGACGTCATTGTTTTTGTATACGTTGAGAGAATTAGGATATAATTGTACATACAATGTACATATGTATGTTTTGGAAATGTATATACATGTATATCAATTATATCTCATTATCGAAATGTCGAACTTGTCTCGTGGCAGAAGTTTGAGATTTATCGGAACGCAGGTTCAGTTACGTATGCGTTTCAATGATAACATTAATTTCTATGTTTTCTGCCTGTTAATTACACAGTGAACTAAGAGCAGTGATACTTAACAACAGAGGAACCACGTGTACAACAAGAACCAGGCTTTATTCCACCTGTGTGTTATTCATGTTTAAATCCTATTTAAATGTTATCTCTCCTGACGGCTACAGCCAATAATCCCTACAGCTTACAATGTTACTACTGTAATGTAATGTTATTTTTTGCACCAATTGTTACTTTTTGCATTTAATTTCAATTCTTATATATAATGTTACTTTTCCATACAACTTCCTTTCGCGTGTACAATGTTTCCTCATACATTCAATGTTGCTTCTTGCATACAATGTTACTTCTGTAAAATAATGTAATTGTTAATACAATGCACTATTTGCATACCATTTCAGTTATAATTGTATACAATATTAATTATTGCATGTATTGTTACTGTTTTTACACAATTTCAATTCTTGCATACGATGCTAACACTTGCATTCAATATTAATTATTATATACACTGGTTGTGAAACATTTCATCGTAAACTGCAATAAAGGTGGTGAAATAATTGCCAAACAGAGTTCGCGAAACGCATGCATATTCGGCCTGTACTCCTATCACCTACACCCAATATCGCCTACACCCAATATCGCCTACACCAATATCAAAACAAAGTTATGGACCGGATGAGTGCACATCACACTTACCCCCTGATTCCTTAAGTAAATGAACTATTACAACAATTTTCAGGAATTTTGGGGATATAAAATATAAAAAATTCTGAATCACTGTCACTGCCTTACGAGGATAAGCCTATATACATGTGACGCTACGTATATCCAGCAGTGACTTCCACAGATATAACACACTTCACAGACATGGTGGACGACGATCACACACATGATTATACTGATATATTAAAAAAGGTATATTCATATTTCCTGACCTATAAGGAAGTAACAAAAATGTGATCTTTTCTACGCATTACGTGTATTTGTGCCAACTCATTTTATGCAAATTCTAACCTTTTAACATATGAATTATAATGAGAGACAAATGTTATGGATAACAACTTCTTTATTTGTTTCACACAACGTTTCTGGGCTACTTCTTGCCCCTTCTTCAGGTGGATACTGAACATAGTGGTTGGTACATTATAGGAATGTGAGAAGGGGCAAGAAGTAGCCCAGAAACGTCGCGTGAAACAAATAAAGAAGTTGTTATCCATAACATTTGTCTCTCATTACTGTACCAACTTCTAAATGCCTTTGAAGAATTTCATATGAATTATAAGAAACCAACAAAGTATTATATATGAGTTTTTAGAACCAAAATGTAAAAAAATCGTAGTGTTTACAAAAAACCTATCATTTACAAAAATATCATGTTGAGTGAGTAAATATCAACCTCAAAGCGAAAACACGTACACAAAGTAATAAACTAAGAATGTTTCAATTTAAAATCATAGATGATATTTTGGGCACCGATAAATTATTATTTTATAATGAGTTAAATCCCCTGAATGTTCTTTATGTTGCGAGATACTTGAAAGCATTCGACGTGGTTTTAAAAGTTTACATAGATCATATGGAGACAAAACTACATGGAAGAGGAAATATTGCTTTTAATTAAGAGAATATATTTTTAATTAGGTTTATAAATAATAGCCCTTTGAATGCAAACGTTATTGTTAAAAAATGCTTAAGAGAGACCATATTAAGAAAGTAAAAGCACATTTCAAACTTTGGCAACAAGAAATATTTATATATTACCCAACAACAAAATATATTGCATTTTCAAACTAGTACGCAAGCTTTTATGCTTTCTGGTAGCCTCACAACCTGTTTTTCAGAAATCTTGTATAAGTACCATACATATGCGCAATAAATTTCCGTGTATATCCACATACATATGTTTGGAAATGAATTCCAAAAGGAAATACGGTTTAACAATATAAATTTCCAATTTATATAAAAGGCACTTGTTCCGCTTAATTTCACAGCACCACGTTTTCTAAAAATTCTTACATATAAAATCAATTTGTTCACGTAGAAAAATATATCCATGTCATTAAAAGACACAAAGGAAATGTCTTCCTAATCTGATTCAAAGAAGTGGATATTTTATTCAAACAAACAAACCAAAAAAATGATCCCTTCCATTCAAAATATAAAAACTCTTACGCATCATTTACACAAATAAAATTATTTTCTTTCGATTCATGTACACAGTTATTCCTTTTAATTCCACAAAATGTTTCTTTCCATTCGAATCTTTCCTCTGAGCCAGCAGCATCCAGCACTAATGACGGTTGACTCTAAGTAGCGTATTTCTGTCGTCTCCGATAATGGCCAACAAGATCAATTTGTGCATTATTTTAACCTTTCAAATAACATAGCACAGCTCGGCGCTCATCAGGCGAAGATCTTGACATCGACTTGTCGGGAAATTCAGTTCAAAATACGGAAAAATTATTGTCATCAGCGTCAGCGTGAATCAGTGAAGAAGATAATGCGCTTCCAGCTTATGATTTAAAGTCTTTAATTTTCCCATAGGCCAAATGTCAAGCAGGATCGATGCCTTGATACCTGGTATTTCATATTCAGAGAGAAGCTTTCTCCAGGCGTGTGATTATAATCACTTAGTGATATTGACAAGGTGATATTGACCACAGACATTCTTGTATGTGCCAGTCAGGAAATGTATCACATAGTAGTAAATGTGCAGGAAATGTATTACATTGTAGTAAATGTGCAGGAAATGTGTAACATGGTAGTAGATGTGCAGGAAATGTATAACTTTGTAGTAAATGTGCAGGAAATGTATTACATTGTAGTAAATGTGCAGGAAATGTATTACATTGTAGGAAATATGCAGGAAATGTATCACATTGTAGTAAATGTGCAGGAAATGTATTACATGGTAGTAAATATGCAGGAAATGTATTACATTGTAGTAAATGTGCAGGAAATGTATTACATTGTAGTAAATGTGCAGGAAATGTATTACATGGTAGTAAATATGCAGGAAATGTATCACATAGTAGTAAATGTGCAGGTAATGTATCACATTGTAGTAAATGTGCACGAAATGTATCACATGGTAGTTAATGTGCAGGAAATGTATTACATGGTAGTAAATATGCAGGAAATGTATCACATAGTAGTAAATATGCAGGAAATGTATTACATTGTAGTAAATGTGCAGGTAATGTATCACATGGTAGTTAATGTGCAGGAAATGTATTACATGGTAGTAAATGTGCAGGAAATGTATCACATAGTAGTAAATGTGCAGGTAATGTATAACATTGTAGTAACTGTGCAGGAAATGTATTACATGGTAGTAAATGTGCAGGAAATGTATTATATGGTAGTAAATGTGCAGAATATGTATCACATTGTAGTAAATATGCAGGAAATGTATAACTTTGTAGTAAATGTGCAGGAAATGTATAACTTTGTAGTAAATGTGCAGGAAATGTATCACATTGTAGTAAATGTGCACGAAATGTATCACATTGTAGTAAATGTGCAGGAAATGTATAACATTGTAGTAAATGTGCAGGAAATGTATTATATGGTAGTAAATGTGCAGAATATGTAACACATTGTAGTAAATATGCAGGAAATGTATAACATTGTAGTAAATGCACAGGAAATTATAACATTGTAGTAAATGCACAGGAAATGTATCACATTGTAGTACATGTGCAGGAAATGTATCACATTGTAGTAAATGTGCAGGAAATGTATCACATTGTAGTAAATGTGCAGGAAATGTATAACATGGTAGTAAATGTGCAGGAAATGTATAACATGGTAGTAAATGTGCAGGAAATGTATTACATTGTAGTAAATGCACAGGAAATGTATAACATTGTAGTAAATGCACAGGAAAAGTATACATTGTAGTAAATGTGCAGGAAATGAATCACACTGTAGTAAATCGAAGAAGATGTATTACATTTAGGAAATGTATCACATTGCAGTAAAGTTGCAGGAAATATATCACATTGTAGTAAATCGAAGTAGATGTATTAACTTTAGGAAATGTATAACATTGTAGTAAATGCACAGGAAATGTATCACATTGTAGCAATGTGCAGGAAATGTATCACATTGTAGTAAATCCAAGTAGATGTATTAACTTTAGGAAATGTATAACATTGTAGTAAAAGAGTACAACATTATAGTTAATATGTAGTAAATGTAAAACACTGACACTGTATAACATTGTAATAGACATTTTGGATATGTATAACACTGTACACCATTGCAGGAAATGTGTACAGCATTTCAATAGATATGTAGCAAATGTACAACATTGTAGTTAATGTGTGGTAAATATACATTATAGCAGTATATGTATATAAAATGTATATAAAATTGAAGTAAATATGCAGGAAAAGTATTACATGGTAGCAAACGTGTGTGAAAATTAAAGCAATGCAGTAGGATGTAAGAAACTTAATTTTTAACATTGTAGTAAATGTGCACATACTTATAACATTTCACACACACATTTTGCAGTGGAGGGAATATATACAACTTGAAAGAAAACATTTTAGTAACAAGAAGAAAATGGCAATAACAAGAAGAAAATGGCAAACACACATGTACCATAAAATGTTTGGTGGTGAATGTGCATAAAACCGCAGTAAACTTGACAGAATTATGGAGCATATGAAGAAGATATGCTGTAGTAGAAGTGATGGAAATTGTTAACACACGCCTCAAATAATGCAGGAAACCGTTATCATGTTAGATGAAACGTTGTGCTAACGTACACTTAACTGGTAACATTTGAAAGCGGAATAGCGTAGGATATGTGAAACACATATACATGTATAGATGTATATACACATAACTTATTCATGCTAATGCCTTTATTGCATCATTTTGTGTATTTTTATTGAAAAGACGGATATTGCAAAATTGAGTTTGTATCAATAGTATAAGAAATACATCACTGTTAAAAGACACATTGCACAAAATGTGCTGGAAATTGGTAACATTTTCAAAAGATGAAATATTGAGGTAAATGTGAAGGAATGATGACCAAATTAGGGGTAGACTGCCAAAATATGCGAGGAAGTGTCATCGGGGGAAAATGCTTCAAATGTTGCAGAATGTCACATGTTTGAAGTCTCGAATTCTAGTCTGGAAAAGTTGAAGTCATTCCGTAAATTAGTTTGATTAACTTACACCATTAAAATACAATAACAAAACAAACTCAATTTATGGCTACTTTGTTTTTATAAAATTTTATCGGAATAAAGGTCACGTTAACTTGAACTGTCAGAATACATTGTAACATCACACCTGACCGTACTATCTGTTCTCTGTCTGGACGTCCGGTGTACGTTAAGACATTTAGATAGAATTTATGACTACTGCTACTGAACCTATTTATCTAATGCAATCCGTTTCAGAATTCGTTTATAAACAACATTAACTGTTCAGCACAATATGTAAAAATACCAACGTTTACCTAACTAGTCATTATTTACAAATGCACAATTTATATTTAATTAAATGCCGCTAGCCACTCTTTCAAAATATCAAAGCATGCAATGACAAACAAAATCATTTTCATTTCTAAAACAATTACTCTTTTCAAAGAAACATTTTAACTAATAACCCAATTGACTTATACTTTAAAAAACACAATCCCTTCCAAGGAAATCGTTCAAACAAGCAAATCACAATAATTCTTATTCCTAACAGAATAAACTTCCCATTATCCGGGAAACATAGACGTTAATGACAAACAAATTCATAAATTCCTCGAGTCATCAATTCACGTGCACGACAGACGTCAATTCACGTGCACTCACAAGCGCCTCATCTGTAATCTGCGGACATCAAAGAACGCCGTATTCAGGTGAAAACCAGGTAAAAGTCAGGTAATAATCGACATGGGGCGGAATCTCAAGGGAGCGCGTTATTTCACCTGTCAATCAAACCATTGAAATTGACGAGACACATATGGCGGGAGATGGACAAATGCATAGCGGGAAATCGCGCGTGCGATATCTGCATATTGGACAGGCCCGGATGTGAGGAATAATTCTCCGAATGACTTCTCAAGCGTAACAATTAGCACGCCGACTGAATACACGGAAGTCAATAGTACAGTTACTCTTATGAGTTTCCACTCTGGGATAATTGATTAATACATGGAGATAATGTTACAAGCATCTTGTCACGGGTTCAGAGAATGGTTTTAAAACCTCCTAATATTAATATATAAAAAAAAAACCAAACCTTTAGGCCTACTTTATAAACTTTATATAAAAAAATACGTTAAAGGGATGATATTCCCCAAATACAATTATGTCCATGGATAATCGTGTTCTGCACAATACGAGCATAATGGAGTAACACGTGGAGCTAATGGTATCAGACATTAACTGGTTTCAGAAAATAAAATGCACAGGTGAGTGTTTCATTCATATAATTTAGGTATGAATTTTACGGTTATTTTTATCCTCTATCTTAAGTTTCAGCAACATTTGACAAAAAATAATTAGTGCTGTAGAATAATTCTGAATTATGTTGAAATTCCTGTCAATCTGCAAAACATTGAGTTATGTGTCCTTTATGTGCCGTGATCGTGTATCTGTCATCAAATCAAACACGGTATAGGCCTATATCATTTTTACTTACGTCTCTCTCCTTCAACTTCTTTTATTTCCAAATACATATTCGCTCAATATGACAACTATCGACAGAAAAGACATTCTTATAATAACACAGGTTCTTAGAGAATTTATATTGTTAAGAATCAGAAGGATATTTCAGCATCTTGTGTTTTTATAAAGGTAGCCATCTTACATGCGTAACTGCAATAATGTTGAAATTAGATAAAAGGACATTGCTTTGGAAAAAGCAGCTAGCATATTCAAATTGGTTAATATGGGTAGCATTGTAAATCTTAGAAATAGAAAATCGAGTATACCTAAAATAGCAAATATTTAATACTTTCAAAGAAAATTACGCAATTAAATTAAATATCATTCTGTCCACTCTTGTAGCATTTGAAAAAGTACATTTTGTTATCAAAACATTTAAAAACTAAAACGATATTTTGTCAATATTCGATACATTTCAATATCTTATTGCCATGTATTGCATTAGACTCAAACTCAAAGGAGAGCTTCTTGAAGTCGAATCAAATCATCCTCAAATTTTCAGACAAGCGTTTAGTCTAATCACCTGGACATTTACAACTCATTAATATCCAAACTTGAAATGTTGTGTGCTTGACGTCAAGTAAAATGATGGTCAAATGTTGAGAGGGGTTCGATTCTCTAATAGAGAAGTGAAACTATGACGGGAATTAAACTGATTTTCTTGCTTTTGTGCCAAACCGGACGAGAAATAGACAACCCTTCTCAGCTAGTTCTATCTCAATCTTATCGTACCCATTGAGCGCTCTCTTGACCGTGTCCATTTCCACATGCACGTGCGGCGGATGCGGCACGGATGATAGAGCACGTGTTGATGTAATGTACATGATAGTTCCATCTACTTGAGATACAGGAAGGAGGGTCTAACATTGAGAAACACTCGCCACGAAAGTTCATCGAAAATAGCAACATAAACACGCTGGACAATGGTTCGTTTAGTGGACTGTGTCATCCACTTCGACCCTCTGACGCGGAGGTCAAGTGAAAACAGAGTGACAGTGACACCGCACGTGCAGTTCGATGCACGTGAATAACACGCGGTCACG
Organism: Gibbula magus; assembly: GCA_936450465.1. Lineage (NCBI taxonomy): Eukaryota > Metazoa > Mollusca > Gastropoda > Trochida > Trochidae > Gibbula > Gibbula magus. Next base: position 63,766,745 of record OW388301.1, read on the forward strand.
TCGCTATGTGCTGTGTTACACCTGACTATCAATGAGATCATTTGTTGAAGTGTTGTTGTAGTGAACCGACTGATATCATGTCAAACTGAGGCACGTGCATGAAGGTGTTGAGATTCCCCACGTGTAGAACACATTGAAATACGAACAATGCATCAGAGGGACTGTCTGGGTGTACATGTTCTTGCTTAAAGTAGATGATTCTGTCTATTGAGCCAATACATTGTGATATAGCCACCCCTGTGGGTGGACACTGGTCACATCGCTGTAGGCTATCCACGCGGTCAGATGTAATTATGTACAAACATATATACCGGTGAATGAATCCAACACAACCCGAAGCTTGATCTTCGGAAATAAGAAACAGATACGACAACTTCTTCATTACAAAGAACTACTTGTCAATGTATTAACTCAAGCACCAGCTTGAACAGATTTATGGATGCCAAATGCTCAAATGTAAATACACTAACGATAAATATCTGAAATGTACATTTGGATATGTTTGTAAATTTTAAACAGAAAACGAAATATAAACGACTCTCTAGGGACTATGTGCAATGAATAAATAAATCTATTGGTAAATTTGACATATTTGCCGTGGCTGTGATTACGTGCGCGGGTCTGTAATACAGACGTACCATAACCAGCGCTTACGTGGAAATACATCTATTCTTGATTTCTAGATCGATATGGTATGTAGAGCAATCTAGTTCTATTCACTTCAAAATACCGATGTAATTGTTGGTCTCTGATTGCGACGATTAATATGACATATGGTACGGGGTACCGGGGGTAGTCTTACCTATACCTGTATACAGCAGGCAGCTGTTACATGATCTCGGATGGTATTTATTGGGGTTCTCTTCACTATCGACTTACCGGTGTATAAACCTTGCAATAGAAATAAATTCGAGACATTATAAGATTCAGCAACATGTCGTTGAACAAATCTATTCTATTATGTTTCATTTGCCTATTTTATTTTTTGTACAGATATTGTCGAAGATGAATTCTATTTCATGTCTCCATGTCGTTCTTACAAGGATTATATGAAAGCTTATATTAGATCTTTTTTATTATCGACGTCCATCTGCATTTAAACATATCCAACTTTTAAGTGTTAAAAATGTTAAAGAATGATGTGACCTATGGAAATATTTGTATACAGCTAGTTGTTTAAGGAAATATGTGAATTTATCAAACGTGGTCATTTTTAAAAAAAAATCAGTTCACAAATGTATCCCGTTACAGTTTTTATCAGTTAAGACACATACCTGTTGATACTGCAATTATTATTGATGCTGTTTAATCTGTATTGTCTTCCAGTCTATATTATTTTGTCTTCCAGTAAAGGTTACATACCTTATTTTCTTCCAACGTAACCTCTGTCACGAGTAGAACACTGTTATAGAGAATGCTTATTGGCTACAATCAAAGTTCGTTGTGCAATCAACGACGTTGTTTCAAACTGAGCATTGTATCTGCGTCCGTAACCGTCGAAATGACTAGAGTTCATTTTCCTCTGCGACGCGCACAAATATTTTACAATATACATTTAGAAGTCAGTGGGTTATGTAAAAACAAAGAATTGATTTGATTAAACTATCAAACAATATCAATGTTGCAAACTTTAATCGCAAGGGAAGTTGGTGAAAATGGTGAAACATGGCCCATTTGTAATATGCTTACTCCTTATCAGGGGGATGGTGGAACGTTAGAGGGGTGCATGTGTATATACATATCAATATTCCTGACAGGAAATACAATCAATGGAAGGAAGTTACTATCCAAAATGTTTGCGTTAAATACTGTTTAACTTATAAATTCCCTTAAAAGACTTGATAACGTGACAAAGTAGCAGTTTATATAGACGCAGCACTATATGTTGATGCTACATCTAGTCTGTACAAAATGCTGGTCAAAGAGGCCATGTTGACTCATTGGCTATATTCTACCCGAGAGTTTAAGGCGCTGTAGCACGCTGTTCTTACTGAAATAAAGTGCTCTCATGAAAAGTAAAATAAGTGTTACCATTGGCTAAATAACACCCCCAGTCAATAAAAAGGGTTCTAAAATGAATGTACATGGTTCGGTTAAGCTATGAGCGACCATTTTAAGGTGTTCGCATTACAATTGCCGGTCGAAGGTAGTTCAAGTGATCTAATTGATGAAGCGATACCTAAACACTCAGTTACGTTTGGCACCCTGATGGAATAGTCAGCCATCTTGCTGTATGAACTCTCTTTTCTGTGGATAAGCTTTATTCGGTCGTGTGATGATATATTTTACCTTCTTACTTAACAATATATTGTATAAATTTGATAGCTAATGGCAAATTGAGAAAATATGTCAAGCAAAAAAACGTGCTACCGTGCCTTTCAATGGGGTGTTCACCAAAACCGTTCCTAGTTCTGTAAAATTAGATGGCTTCAAAGATGTTCAAAGAAGGCGTTTTGTATGACCACTGTTAGCTAATAATATTGATACTTAATTATTTAATGAGGTTTTATTTAAACATGAACAAAGCGTTAATCGCGGTTATGTGAAATCTGTTACTATTATGTAATGTTTAAACGTCTGTTATTTGAACAAATGTTCAAATCGTATTAATTTCGTGAAACCACATTGTCTGGTTGAGTAATACAATCCTTCGATTACTTGTTAATAGCCACAATTATGATATATTTTTTCGTGGGATTCGAAAGCAGTCAATTTCCGTAAAATTCATAACCAAAATATTGAAACAAAGTTCATGCGTTTAAATAAATGGCTTTAAACGTTGTGCAAAACAGGCTATGTTTTCAATGTCCACGTGGCGAAGCATAAATGACTCCAGGCTGAAAAGGAAGTCATTGTCTCATCCAATCGCTATTCCTGTTTCAAACACGTGATCTTTCACCACAAAAAATATTCTTATCCGAGGCATGAAGTGACGAGTAGTGCTCACATATTCATATCTTTCTTAAAACCACACATAAAAAGAGGCTTTCTGGGCATGAAATTTCCAATTCCGGTTGGCACATAAATGGAATATGGTCGCTATACGTTCTATGCATGTCGCCTGAGGCAGTCACGTGACTTTGTTTACTTACGAGTTCGGTGATTGGTTGATGCAGGAAACGGCATCTTGCTGAATCAGATCTCGCGAGAAGAACACTTCCGCTTCTTTCAGCAAACAGAACGAAAATACTTCAACAAAGTATAAATTCATTAGCTCAAAATTTGTTTGATTTTGTTTAAAAGTTCTTTTTAAACACTAATTTTATTTTCTAATTTCCGACTTATAAGCGTTTGCGTACAACAGGGTAAAGGCATTGTCACACACACAGAAAATGGATACAATGTCTCCCAACGACAGGGGATAATGAATTTTAATCTTTTATTTCGGCACGCCTAATAGTTTCTCCCAAAGAGTTTAATTTACGTTACGTATTTGAAAAGTGAATAAACTCTGGGTTAACGTAAACGTAAATTGAAACAAACTGAAGTACAAAAGAAATGCACACCTCAGTTGGTTTTATCATATGTATGATTTTCAATTACTAATAACTTGAGTTTTCGATGTCGTACTCTAAAACTGAAAAGTGCAGGCATTTAGTCATCAGCCAAGGAATACTTTTATACGTGTTTTAAAAAAAAATATCTTTGATATTTTGAGTTTATAAATTTTTCATAATTATTTAGGATAAAGCACAACTGTTCATCGACATATATAGCAGCTTATTTGTGAAAATCAGTATGTGTGCCTCGTTCTACACACATTAACAACATTTTATACATATGGTAAGGGTCATATATTGGTGTAAATTTCATTTCTTGCCCCTGTCTACATCAAACAAAGATATTCTAACTAAACATTAACCAGTCACCAATGTCATTCATTCACACTACTGCAGATATGTGTTACTGTATCATGCCAACAACTATGTCAAATAACGTTTAAGTAATGAGTGTAAAGGTTTGTTTTACCTGAGGGCGAGGTTGTAGACAATTATTGCGATGTTTCAAAAAGTCAAAAGGCACACATTTTTGTGTAAGGATTACTTTATTACTCATGTTATTCGTGTATGTTTCAATAGTAAAGACACAGTAAGCAGGCTATCCCGCTCAAGTGACGTCTCGTTTATTGTTTGTGATGTCACAGGAGACAAAATACGGGAAGTATCCTCAACACTGATTGATAGTCAAAAGTGATGTGTGAACATGTGAACATGTGAACACCTGAAATATGACACCGCATTTTCTCTCCCGTTTCAAAACTGACCATATCGATATTGTTCATATCGGGATGGCCGACAGTTCCAGGGAAAACACTAGTGTATTATAAAATAATCGGTTCTGTCATTTGACGAACCTCTATCAGACAAGTGGAGAGACGAACATTGTCATTAACACAATACTATGACGTCACTTCATATTCTGGTACTGTTCTGCTTGGTACATATATACAGTGGATATCATTTCATTTCAATATTAAACACAGCAAATAGGTTATTTGTCACGAACACTGATACTCAGTGTTTACAACTTAATTATCGCAGCGTTTGTTTATAACACACATGAGATCACCATCACTTTTATTTGGAGAGGTATTTACATACACTGTCGGCCAAAAGAAACGCCTACTTGATTTTCCTTAAAATGAAAAATGAAATAATTTCTGAACATAATTAATGGTGGTCTCCACGTTATGCTGAAACAATAAGTAACATAAAGGTCCATAGATATCGTGGAAAACTGTGATTCGAGTAAGTAACATTCATGAAAACTGTGATTCGAGTAAGTAACATTCATGAAAACTGTGATTCGAGTAAGTAACATTCATGAAAACTGTGATTCGAGTAAGTAACATTCATGAAAACTGTGATTCGAGTAAGTAACATTCATGAAAACTGTGATTCGAGTAAGTAACATTCATGAAAACTGTGATTCGAGTAAGTAACATTCATGAAAAACGCGGCCAATGAAGACCGCTATTTCCGGTTGATTCACTTGCGCGCCGTAACCACGTACAGATGTAGCGTCATCACCACTTTACTGTGAATGTTTTTGCTCGTGGTTGTATGAAAATCTGTTTCAAATGTTTTTCTGATCAAGCAATGATCGAAAACTGTACAATTTCTGTTGACTCATTCCAATAATCGCCACTCTATTGTGACATGAAACTTCTGAAATTTAAATATATTATGCAGAAATGGCGCGACTTCAAGTAAATCAAGTATGACAACTCAATTAAAACCACAAGAGTACGCGCACATACAAGGACATGCTACTTTTAAACATATCTACAATACTTTCCTTCCGGCGCATAAACAGATAAACTGACATACCGACACGCGACACAATACACTTACATAACAATAAACACAAATGGTTTAAACAAACACAACATTCCTTTAAATAAGAATAACATTCCTTTAAACCAAAGCAACATTCTAACTTCTTCATGCCTGTACTCTCTGTGTTCACAAATTCCCTGCGCAACCCCCACACTCGTGAACTTCGGTCACGACGACGTTGATTCCAGAAAACCTTGTTACAAGCGAACGTCACTTCTCATCAGAAATTATCACAAAGTTGATCGGGCAGGCTGGTGATGCATTAAATATGGTTACAAAATACACATTTGATTAGCAAGGCCAAATTTAGTTAATTCGAGCTAAATTGAAGTCGGTGCAAGAGTCAACCTGGTTACCGACATTTCTTGTAGGAGTGAGGCAGGGCAACACTCTTCCCCCTTCCTTAATCAGCCTCCAGTCAGATACGGGGCTCCCGGAATGAAATATGAGCCACGACAGCTAGACATTTGTAAACTGACAAATTCAATTATGTCATTGTTTGTGTTTTACATTATTTTATTAAAATTACTTTTTGGGGGGGTTTTAAAAACAGCATGCCCTGATTGCTTAGGGAATAGGCAAAATGCCCGATATCTTAATTTGTCAATTTCTTGGGAAAAGTGTGCTATTTTAATGTTTTTTATGATTTGCACGGTATGGTTGATGTATAGCTTCTTGCTGCTAATCTTGATTCCTCATTAGCGCAACACAGACCTGTTCTCGCTGGAGTAGAGACATATGACAATGTATAGGTCTGAGACTAGATCAAGATAAAATGGTAAAACTCCGTCAAAGCGAAAGTCTTTATCGACAGTTGGTACGATAGAATAATGAGAAACAGTGTCCATGTCTTGATGTTTTATCCTACATGTAGCCGACCTGCTCTTTCCCACCCAAAGACAGGAATTAATAAATAATAAAGGAATAAAAAATACTTATCAGCAATACATATAAACTCGCTTCCAGTATATAGGTTTCTCCTCTATACACATATGAATAGAATTACAAGGATTTTATGGATTGTCAGCTTCTTTAGCTTCACGATGGCGAAGTTTCGGTATAGACCCGTTGCCAAGCATTTGAAATAAATGTTGGTCAGTAGTGGTTCAATATGAGGAATAAATAGCAAGGCTTGTTAACTACAACAATGATTCAATTTAGCCTCTCTTCACATTGCACCCTAACATCTCAAGGCAACGGTTCTTCTGACTGGGGCTGCAATCTGACGAGTCAAGAACTCGTCATTACGCTGTCAGTCTATCCTCTCGTCCCGTCGATACACACAACACACGCGCTGTCCGTCCTGTCTTCCTCTCTCTCCTCATTCATAACCACAATTTCTATCAGGATTATTTGACAGGAGGAAACAGTCTGGAGAATGTTCCTCCGTCGGGCAGGGAAAAGGACGGGGAGAGACCGCGAGACGGAGACGCTTATTGTAGATTAGGTTTAACTACATGAAACAGACAAGCCGATGTGGATTTCGTCCTCGTTATGCAATGAACAAGTGGATGGAAGAGAGAGCGATTTCCTCCTCGACTCGGCACAAATAAGAGGAAAATTGGCGCAATTGATGGCAATTTGTTCCTAGCTTTGAATGCTGTGTGTATTTGTTCATTACTCGTATTGTGAGCGCGTGCTCGTCGCCTCGACAGTTTAGTTAGTGTTCTTTAAACTAGCGGAGCGGTTTGTTCTCGGCGGAAGGGCAGTGATCTTGAATGCAGCTCGCGTGCCGCTCACACTCGCTTCAGCTCAATAGAACTCTCGTTTGTTCCCCGTTTCGCTGATCGCTTTAGTCAAGGGCTCTACACAGTGCAGGGGAAGGGGGAGAAGGGGCTTTTGAAAACTTGCCCATAGCCCGCGGTGAATAGAACAGCGCTGTAAGGAGTCCACACTACCCCGTGTTGTCTACGCGTCGTACAATAGTTCCCTCCCGTCCCTCACCCCCCTCGCTTGTACGATCAGAGAGTCGTCTACTTAAACGTCCCTCCTATCCTCTCCCCTCTCCAACCCCATTTCTCACTGCCCATTTGCGACCCCCCCCCCCCCCCCCCCCCTTTCCCCACCAATCAATTTCCACCTTTCATGTCCAAAGATATAGGTCTACTTTGATTCCTCCCATGATGTTGTCTCAGTCTCCATCTACTCTTCTACCCCACTCTTCTTCTTCGCTTCTTTTCCTGGCATTACAGAGAAGAGAATCATGTAATTCTGCTCCAACTCACCATCTCCCCGACAAATCGTCTGACTCATAGAGTTCTTTAATAACAGTACCTTCTTCACCAAAAGTAGACACATACTAATTTGATGAAAGGAAAGAATGTTTTAATGATTAAATAATGTTTTTAAATCTATTTATTCCCGTGTCATTTCCCTTCCATTCCTTTGACTGCTGTTACCGTTACCTTCCTTTTGGTTTTACCCATCTCCGTTCCTCGGATATCTCCTGTAGCACAACTCTTCCCCAGACGTGTACGGACAGAACGGTGATTACTTGTTTCCTCTCCCAATCATTTGTCTAATCATTCCTTCTCAGTTCTTGCATATCATTCACTTAAACATAATGCAATGTAGATACAGTAGAATAAGTATACCCTACACCGGCTTACGATACACTGTTAAAAAAAGAATGGCGTAGAATAAATATGTTCTCCGCCCCTACTATTTCCACACTTGATCGAGGCATTCAAATTCTATACCACATTTCTTCCTTGACTTTCCTTTAGGTGTCATAAAGGACACTGCTTCAACCCAACCTTCCTCCCATAGCCGTTTTCGCTACCCTAAACCCCAAACTCTCACTCCCAACCCCTCAATTCGAACCTCTTTTGTATATCTCTACCCCTCATCCCCAATTCCTCTTGTATATCTACATCTCATTCCCAATCCCTCTTTTATGTATACCCTCACGCTGACATTTCTTTTATCCCTACCCCTCACCCCAACCCTTCTCGTGCCCCTATGTCTCACCCCAACCCCTCTCGTGCCCCTACCCCTCACCCCAACCCCTCTCGTGCCCCTACCCCTCACCTCAACCCCTCTCGTGCCCCTACCCCTCACCCCCAACCCCTCTCGTGCCCCTATCCCTCACTCCCAACCCCTCTCGTGCCCCTATCCCTCACTCCCAACCCCTCTCGTGTCCCTACCCCTCACTCCAAACCCCCCTCGTGCCCCTATCCCTCACTCCCAACCCCTCTCGTGCCCCTATCCCTCACTCCCAACCCCTCTTGTGCCCCTACCCCTCACCCCAACCCCTCTCGTGTCCCTACCCCTCACTCCCAACCCCTCTCGTGCCCCTATCCCTCACTCCCAACCCCTCTTGTGCCCTACCCCTCACCCCAACCCCTCTCGTGTCCCTACCCCTCACTCCAAACCCCTCTCGTGCCCCTATCCCTCACTCCCAACCCCTCTCGTGCCCCTACCCCTCACCCCAACCCCTCTCGTTTCCCTATCCCTCACTCCCAACCCCTCTCGTGCCCCTATCCCTCACTCCCAACCCCTCTAATGCCCCTACCCCTCACCCCAACCCCTCTCGTGTCCCTACCCCTCACTCCAAACCCCTCTCGTGCCCCTACCCCTCACCCCAACCCCTCTCGTGCCCCTACCCCTCACTCCAAACCCCTCTCGTGTCCCCACCCCTCACCCCCAACCCCTCTCGTGCCCCTACCCCTCACTCCCAACCCCTCTCGTGTCCCTACCCCTGAGAGTTGTGTTGGTTCCCTTTCCCGCTCACACCGGAGCTAACAATTGATTTATTTCAATGGGAAGCCCAATCTAATTTTTACCAATTTTCGTTACCACGGTGACAGCGTTGTGTGTCGTGATTTGGTTAACCATCCGTATTGAAGATCATAAGTTAACGATCGCTACATCTCCGAGTTAGAGCATCAATCTGCCCAGGTTACATGTAAACATGCCAATTGCTGTGAAATCTGAACATGATTCAATGGATCCAAATGTTTCTTTTATATATATTTCAATAAATAAAAGCTATCTCTCTCTCTCTCTCCGGGTTGAGGCTGTCGTATGGCAAGGGCCCTATAATATATATTCAGATATTCTGGAAGGTGCAGGAGCAGATCAAATTAGTCAATGAAATATTAATAATTTCTCTACCTTCATCGATGTGGTTTTATTCCTGGGCCGTTTCAATTCGATATATATGTGTACCTAGTTTATATAGACTTGCAGAATAAGGACCTAGGACATTAAATGTTCACTACGGTATTGTAATGTAAATGACAGCACGTGACTCATTACTTCAATATACTGCTTCTTCTACTACTTCTATATTCGCATACCTATTACCGTGCCATCACTGACATTCGGGGCTTCATTCGCATGTTTCCCCTTGATTTATGCGTCCTTTCAAGTTCAACGGAATATACACATGTATGTTGTATTACATTAAATGACCGTAGTCATAACGATTGTCATCGCCTCGCAGGCGGCAGGATTTGAAATTCGTTCAATTTTTCTTGGATTTTTACTTGTTCTTATACACTCAACCGCAAAAAAAAACGTCACCACATTTCCAACAGTCTAAAATTCGAAATACTGCTGCCGGAAAAAAATGATTTTGAACGCTTTTTATATAGGGACAGGATTTGTAAAGATGTACCCACACTTTAATACATGAAACTATAATACTATGGGGTTCTGAAATCGAAAAAAAAGCTTTTGGCCAGAGCGTTTGGCATTTAAATTAAAGATGCCTTAAATGTATAGAATTGTTATTAATCAATGATAAATCGACATACATAACCTTCTTGGACTTAAATGTATTGACGCGTATTTACTGTAGGCTGTGATAAAACAAGCCAATAAAGCCATTTTCTATTCTCTTCTATATCTCGTCTAGTTAACAAGTTTGAAAACGACAATTTTTAAAAGTGGGTTTCTCAGGAACATAAACATATAATGTTTTAAACTTTCCAATTCAGCTTGGTCTGCTTCTGGAGACATGAGGTATCTCTGTTTCAGTCGTTGATTGAATTATCTTGTGTTGTATATGGTGACGTTTTTTTTTGTTGAATGTATATAGTCACAATCTATATATGTCCGACCCAATGTCATCAATATCATATCATTATGAAATCAATGAGATATTCTTCTCCTATGCTGTGGTATCAGCATGGGATAGCTCCAAGAACCATTCAGAAGTATATTGATCTGTATACCTGTGTTTCACGCGTCATAGAAACACCAATTTAAATGCCTACCTCTTTCAAACTCTAAACTCCATATTATTTGTCTGTGCGTCTAGATCATGCATTAAGCATCTAGCAGTGCGCAATACAAGTGTCCTATTATTATTTTCATTATCAATCATTAAGTTGTCCATCATATATTTCCATTTGTGTGTGTACTATACAATCGCTATAGGTGTATGTTCAATACATTGTCTCTGACATCCATGTGATATAGAACAAAAGGTTACAATATCGGAAAAGACTGATACACAAAAAAGAAATATTCAATCGTATCATTTACAAGTAATTCATAATAGCCCCCTTTCACAAAACACTAAAAGGACATCGTATGTATGTAAAGTAACCTCACTACAATGTTAAAGAATATAATGATGATAAGTTAAGCTTTGTGCATGAAGAACGTGTTCATTTCGATAACAATAAACGATTATTCACGATAAAATTGTTTAAAATTGTAATGCAAAATATATAATATCAAGAATCCGGCTTTTGGTTCAACTGTCAATATACTATAATGCAAAATATTTAATTTTAAGAATCCGGCTTTTGGTTCAACCACAGGTGAAGTTTTAAAAAAAGTTTAGCGCAAATATGTTGCACAACAGAGATGAACGACCAAGTTTCCCTATGTGCGAAGGGAAAACTGGTCGTTCATCTCTGTTGCGCAACATATTTGCGCTAAACTTCACATGTGGTTCAACAAGCATTACCCGTCTTCGTAAAATATATGTTAATGAAGCGAACCTCCTACGGATTTGTATAAGGAGTATACCACAAAGTTCTAAGGATTTACAACTCCGTTATTATTTGCAGTGAATGTACTTATACCGTCGCATTTACAGTTATTGGAAGAACATAGTTGTCAACTGTCACAGAACTTCCATTCTTCATCTTACAGCTTCTATAAATGCCTTCAAAGGACTTGTGAGATGCAAAAACGGAACTTTCCACGTACAATTCAGTTTACTAATTTAATTTCATACAATAACAATAACAAAATGAATATTAAAATACTTTAAATACATATATATATATATATATATATTTACTCACATTGCATATAGGTATGCATCATGACTTACAATTACCACCACTGACAAGGGATATGACTTTGGACTTTATATGAACATTCACGGTACTTGGAGCATGCCCCTGGAGGGAAATATTTCAAAATTGAAAACTGAAATTGAGATATAGAAATTAAATCGAATGGACCAATTTATGTTCAATCTATAAATTCTCCATAACAAGAATGGTTCACAAGAATATTAAATTCATCTGGTAATGGGCAATATCATACACTGTCATACTGTATCTAATGTTTTAGTTTAGATGGACAAGAATTGAAAAGAAATAAATAACCTACGTCTACTGAGTCCCTGGTAACTTGCCTGTTAGATAAAATACTATACGATATATGAAGAAAAAGCTTTTCTTGATTTAATTCTCTTGTGCTTGCGAGAAAGGTGAGAGAGAACGAGAGAGGGTGAGAAAGACGCAGTGAGAGAGAGAAGAGGTTGAAAGAGAAAGTGTCCCCATTTACCCTCTTCACAGCGCCTCCCTTGATTTCTGACACACTAGCCCCCTCCCTCCCCCTCCACTCCCCTCATCTCTCCTTCCCCTACCAATTAATTTCCATAATTTGATCAACAAATTCGGGACGAAGCGGCAGGGAAATTACGCAGGGCGATAGCAACATCCGATCACCGATTTCCGGTCGGAGGGACAGAACCCGGAACTGAATGAAGAGTTTAACAAAGAATCGATGTGAATTCCAGTCAGACTCGATCGAATATTCTCCTTTCTCCCGACTGGTACGAGAATATAACGTCTATTCTACACCAGCATCTCGTGCCAACCGAAATTTCGACAGAAGATATATTCGGGAGATGTCGTATCGTGAAGAAAATATATTCAACTGTTTTGGAAGAAGACACAAATGAATATGTTTAGGTCTTTGAAAAGTTTAGGTAAACAGGTACTTGAAATGAAATAAAATAAATAACACAAACACCGTATATGACTATACTTATAATCCATATAGAGGATACTAAACGACCTTCTATTTCATACCATTTAATGATTTTGTTTAAGCGGCCGAAATACCATATCTTTCACGAGTCTCTTTCTAAAGAAGTTAGAGTAATGCGACCAGAAAAGGAATTAAAAACAATGATATTACATCAACGTCAAACTCATGCTAATCATATAATAATATCATAACATTACTGGAAACAGGTTTGTCAAATATTTCATTGCAAACTTAGAAAGTGAAAATATTCATATCGTAAAATCCACCATTTATACTTGCGGTGCTGCCTATGAAGACACCATTCATCATCCCTTTGTAAGTCCTAATTATACTGCCTTTACAAACACTTCATTGTATTTGACACGTGGTTATAACATACAAGAAACTTTATATGGACACCTGGACGAATCTAATCAGTAAATCAAAATATAATCGAATCGGTACTCAGCTTTATTATCGCCCAAAACGTTTTGGTTCATTTAAAGTAATTTCTTTGAGAGGCATTTTAGAAGTTGTAGAGATGAAGAAAACCAAGATATATGGATAGTCAACATCTTCATTGCAATAAAGAAGTTGACTATCCATATATCTTGGTTTTCTTCATCATTTAAAGTACCCCGTCTTTCCTTCCTTTGCTGAACTTTTGGTGTATGTTGGCTGTATGGTTGATTATGTTCTGTGAATGTGTATTACATGTTTTAAGTTACTCATGCTATGTACTTATAAGTTACAAAATTAAATATGCGTTGTATTTTTTTCGCGGAGAGTCATTGATATATGATAGTTTATAGTTTAACAAGTTGTTTGTTAACTTCTGTAATATTATGGACATAAAATATATGTTTAAACCATAACCATTAATCAGGTATGTACATGAAATAACATTATCTATCCGGTGAAAACACAAGACACCGAATTATTCAAAACACTTTAGATAAGCGTGATTATAAAGTATATATAAAGCAGCATGTCAGAAAACCATGTTTAGAAAAATAACTCGCTAGAAAGTGTAAACATGGTTTCATGCTATGCAATAAATGTTTATCACCAGAAGTAACACTCGTTAGTTGACGCATAAACTCACGTCTCATACTTAAAAATCAATATCATAAACCAGATATCTAGACTTGCTAAAATAGACTAGACTGTTTACAAGGCTACTAAATAATGAAATCCAGCCATGAAGCTCAGTGATGGCTGTGAGCAATAAACACACAAATCAAAGATCCGTTTATTGCCACCAGTCTACATTTATCCATGCTGGGCAGAATGACCTGTGCGTTGTAAACCAATAACATGGACAGATAACAGATAAACTCTATATAGTTAGGGGTCGCTTAACTATCCACAACAGTCATTAAACAAGTCAGGACAGACACTCAACTGTCAACATATTTGAAGACAAATCGAACCCATATGGACGCCTGTTTTATCAAGTCTGAATTTTATTTCCCAAAACATTTAAACTATATTTTATGCTTTTATTTCAGCAATTCTAAACAGGGATTATTTGAATGTCTTCACATCCAGATTGTTTCATCCAGGAGAACGGACATACATATAACTCAACCTGAAATGATAAAAATTTCGTGTAAACACGGAAACAATGTACCTTATACAGGAAGCATGAACATTTCGTAATAGAGAAGAACTTGCGGGAAATAAATCATCGGTTCAGAGATTTGAGAACTTGCGAGAAGTGTTAAAGGTACATCCATTGTGTTGTTGGGGGTCAAATATGCCAAACGTTATAAATGGCGTACTTTATCGAGAAGTACCGACTGTTACCGAAAACTTCCATTTTGATCATATTCGACTTAGTATTTTCACGATATGAAGGTAAAAGTGTCGATTTCTGATCGAAAATCGGACAATGCATCGCGTGTGGCGTGCGCCAATGAGTCAAACGTAATTTTTTAATCTTACTTAGACCAGACAAAATAACAAATTTGGGTTAGTAATGTTTAATAGGTCATATAACTACTATGCATGTAAATAGGACGTGCACTTTCGGTTTTTGCACATGCATAATGATGTTACTCGATTTTAATTGGAAACTAGTAATTATGATATATTTGGCGATTGGGGATGAATATGCAAGCTGAGTGAATTTTTTGGTATTGTAAACAGCACATATGGTGTGTTGGAATGTATTAAAGCCAAATGAATTTTTATAAAACACAATGGATGTACCTTTAATAAATACCCTTTATTTACAGACAGTTCATACTTCAACAGCCTATACCTTTGGCTTACATATATATATAGCTCTTATTTCAACAATCTGTATTTTATAATTTAAAGAGAGGATTCTATCGGGAATTTTTGTGGAAACGAAATTCGAGAGGATGTTCCTATTTACTCATATACAATGTATGTATTAATACATGCTTATTGCACAATCCATATGAAACATATTACTGAGGGTAATGTTTTTTATGACTTTATATTTGACAAGTTGATAAAGGCGAACGCACATTCCTTCAAATATAAAAACAATGAGAAGTGAAGCCATTCATCGGCGCTACGAGTGTGGAAAGCTTGTCTAAGGTACAACACGACATTGTTGATTAGTTTAATGGTACAGTATCTGTTACTTTGTGAATATTTCATCAACGCATATGTTTTATTATTTTGAAAAATAAAAACTAGTGAAAATACAGCGTTTTTCATTTCACGTTTTGCACACACAAAAACGATTGCGGACAACCAGCGACAGAACTACCTCTTTAAGAAAAAAATGGGCCATGTTCAAGAGAGGTTTCAAACCTTTTTCACTTTTTTACTTTTAAACTTCTCTTGAAATCGATTGCTCAATGTAGCGCTACGTAGCAAGGCGAGCAAACTTCGAGGAATTTGCACCGTGTCGTTCAAGAGAGAATGAGCGCTACTTGAGCGCTATACATTGAGCGATCAATGAACGATTATAAGCGCTCGCTGTTGCTGTTATGGAACGGAGCCTTAATAACATCTTGACAAAGCAAACCTATTTAGAAATTTCACGGTCTTCAGTGTATGAAGACGTCGTTTTGTGGATACTCGCGGGAGTAGTTCAACAACATGCGTCCATCTACTTGATGATGGAGGACGCATATCACTCGGAATCATCGTGTTTGTTCAAAATAAAGATGTTTTTGCTGTGAAATTTTGCTTATCACACGACTATTGATGACAAATTTCGCCGTGTATGAAACAACAACGCGGCATTTAATCCACGATGTTTGTGTCAAAGCATTGTTCGAAAACACCTGAAAACACACCTGACAGTTTACCTGTTTATCAGAAGAGAAAAGGATTTATCGCAAGTGACAGGCAAGTAGGTAATTGAATATCTACATGATTCTACAGCAGCAATCACTGCCCCCACTTGCAGCGAGGTAAGCTATTGAAATCAACATCGCAGATGTGTTTGACATGATTGACACTTGGGCCGCGCGCTGCGTGCATTCTCGCGTGCAAGGTGCGAAGCGCTCGTGCGAGGATCGACGCAGGGGGTCCGTAATGGATTAGGCTAATCCTTTCATCTTAACCGCTTAACAGATGATAAGATTATCGCCTATACAAATACCCGGTTCATAAAAACAATACATGTTCATAATATTTCGAATGAAACAGCATGGCGTCTGGTTAATACATTGCACGTGCAAATAGCGAATGAGCTAACTCTGAGTGGGTCTGTATATCGGGTTGTGAAATATGACCCAGCGCTTTCGATTCTTGTGATTATCGATTTTGGAAGTTTAGTGTCTCTTGCAGGAGAGAAACATCTGTCGTATTTACCTGGTCCAAATGCTTATAGATAGAAACCTCTGTCGTATTTCAAAGATCCCGTTGCACGACACAACCTTAACACTTTAATGTTAACCATACTTAACATCGCACTAACGTTTCTTTAGTGGTTTATGATTACCTTAGAGTTTCGTGTGGTTTAAACATAGGAACCTAAACATGTTGTATTCACTAGGAACAAGTTCTCCAACTAAGAATGCCTTCTCCTTGGTATGTACATAGTGAAGTTACAGTTTTGACAGAAGAGGAATAACTGACAGCAGTGAAAAAAAGAGTAAAGACATAATATACAAAAATAATGATATGTCCATGTAACTATCCTATGGAGGAATACAGAATATTTATAATTTAAATAGTTATAGATCTGCATTTCATTCTAGTGTGTCTTACAACGGGACCCGGATCCAAATGCTTAGGATGGCGCTTCATCTAAATAAATTTCAAATGTATTTTTTTAAAACTCATCCTCCATTTCGCATTTGAACTAAATGTTCTGCAAACAGATAGCTTATTGATATTTTGAAACTCTACTCGTTTTCTTTCAGCAGAGACAAGTACATGGCAACGAATTCCAATAAATGATAGAAAGTGCTCTCTCATACTCAAGTGAACTTCATTTATTTGCATGTCCCAAACTGTTTGAGATATACTATTCTCACCGGTATCAATGTAATTTAATTGGAGAGGTATGTATATAGGCGTAATGCCTGTTTACCAAATCAATTCATCTTTTCATGAAAAATATTGTTAAAATCATCAATGTAATTGTATATAAATATACATATCTATATGTACATCTTATAAATATGTATATAAGTTCAGCTCAGCCATAGATACACAAACATGTTCCTTGTTTCGACATTTAACATTTTTTATGTAATTTAGCCTACTATAACATGTATTATTTCAAGAACCTCAGATGTGTTTTCCTTGGAATATTTTAAAAAATATTTCTTTTTTGAATTTTGCAAATCAAAATTATCCAAGAGATAATATGACTGTGTCAAAAGTGACTTGAAAATTTAAAAAAATAGTAAAATAAACTGTTAGAGAGGCATTCTATAATTTACTATTCTAGAAAAGGTATTAATGGAAGATCAACTTCTTTATTTAACAATAATGGCTACGTCCCGTTATCAAGCAAATGGATATCGATCTTTCTCCAGTTATTGAACATGTGGATATGTTTGATAACAGTAAGTTTTCAAACTTGATCATTAAACCATGTTGTTCGTTTTTCATCAGTGAAACATGACACATTCTGTTCCATGCTTGTTTTGCGAAAGTCTGTTATTACTGAGGGAAGGACGTCGTTCATTATCACGACCACCTGGTTATAGATAACGTTGCTTTCAATGCCACCAACATGGTAAGAAGTTTTCTGAAAGTTAGAAGTTCTCAAATTTGCTTTCAAAGTGGCGTATTTCTCGGAGCAGTAGCACTACGTCCTTTCGGAAGTACCTACAACCAGGGACCTATATAAGGTCCCTGCTACAACTGAAATCAGTGGTGAACGATGACTGGACATCTCAAGGAAACCTACTGTATTAGTTTTTGAAACGATTGTCTTTTCTATTTTCCTCCCGCTTGGTCGTGCTATTCCTTCATCCTGGGTGATGAGGAGCCTGTGTGGTGTTGGAGTTCAGATGCTATGTGATCGTTGTAGCGTTTGGCTATGTACAGCTACATCCCAAAAGTCTGTTCATCAACTTGTATTTCATAGACTTAAAATAATGTAATATGGAATGCCTTTAAATCGTCGTATATACGTTAAACCGGAGCCGATCATTTTACGTTTATCCTTCGAAAAAAAGACAGATGAATGTTACATAACATAATCTAATTTTATATCTTCTATATCTCATTATAAACCATAACAGTGTTGACAGTTTGTTGAAGTGTACAGCAGTCAAACTTTCCAAAACTGCACTTTAAAATGCAAGTTATCAGCTGCATCAAATATTGATCATGAATTTCCTCTTGATCATTCACTTGTGGTGATTTCGTCCTCATTTAAACGCTATGGAAACTTATGTTTCAAAGTTAAAGCAATTTGATTATTAAAATGTTGACCGCTTCCATTTATTTGATTATGTCAAAGGTCGAAAACCTTCCCAACTGAAGATCATATAGGGTATGTTTGCGAATGATCATTGTACATACGAATATAGGATGATTATTTGTCATTGTAAATGATGTGAAGTAATTGACGTCACAATGAAAGCCAATTTACATTATATCTGCACTAAGATACACACGTAGGTGAACAAACTTTAGGGATGCTGTACGAATATTAGCATTTGACACAAAAATAAAACAAATAGTCTTCTTTTCTTCTCCTTCTGTATATAGCCAGTCATATTTACGTAATAAAGACTTGAGACGATTTTTAACACTTTTAAGAATAGGTGAACTGAAAATAATGAAAAACCTCGGAAGGAGAAATAATATCCCTATAGAGAATTAATATTTTGTCCTTTCAGTATAAATGTTTTAGAAGATGAATTAAATTTTATGTGTTTATATGTTAGACTTGAAATGTAAACCTAAAACATATCTAGCTACCCTGTTGCAAACTGAAAATATTAATCATTTACATGTATATTCACACTATATCAAAGGAGCTTATATGTTACGTTGTTCACTATTGTAAATTGTATGTATATATCACGTAAAACCTGTAAACAAATATTATGATGTTTCATGCAGTTATTGCACCTAATCTGTTAATTTCATTAAATGAATTTTGTATAGTGTACATGGGCCAGTGGCCTTTATACTGAATAAACTAGTTCATAGGCAGCACAGATCGATGGTACCACCCTGGGTTCACATGTCCATGCTGAGTTATATCGACGTCTTTACTGACATACACTCAGCGATAAACATCAGCTTAAACCAGGAAGTATCACACATAAACTGGGTATCAACGTACATGGCCAGGTGATGCTGACGCAAAGAATCACTCATATTTTGAACACAAAATAATATACAGTTAGGAACGGAAGAATGAGTGATGAAATAATTAGTAAAAGGTGTAAGCGACATACATAACCTTCTGTGACTTATGTTACGTTATGTTGTATTTGTCCATTGTGGATTGAGATAGCTTGTATTGTGCATGGTTCCTAACTGTATATCATTTTGTGTTCAAAATATGAGTGATTCTTTGCGTCAGCATCACCTGGCCATGTACGTTGATACTCAGTTTATAGGTGTAATGTTTCTCGGTTTTAAGCTGATGTTTATCGCTGAGTGTATGTCAGTTAAGACGTCGATATAACTCAGCATGGACATGTGAACCCAGGGTGGTACCATCGATCTGTGCTGCCTATATACAAAAGGAGGAGAAAAGAAGGAAATAGTTTATCATTGTGTCACATGCTAATATTCGTAAAAAAGTTAAAACAATAGCTCATAGAATCCGGTCATTTGTCCTACGAGATTTATTATATTTAGGAAATATCCACTTTCGTTTCTTCTATGATGCGTTTTTGTGTAAAATATTTGTTACCACCCATTACGAATTCTTCATTATTTTATTTCATTTGAAACCAGTTTACACGGTGCATGAATTGTTGTTTATCTTTCAAATGCCACATTTGTCATCAAGAAATGACCACATTGTACTGGGTCCTTGTATACGCGTTGTATGCATGAGACGCGGATACTTGATTGTTGATATGTCTGTTTGTGTACATGATCTATTTGAAATGATGTCATTTGTACACGTATACAACATTTATCATCAGTTTCACGGCATATTTTGACTCATTAGAAACAATTTAATATAAATTGATGTACATACAAGTCGACCTCAGTGTACTAATACCTTGAACTGTGATTGTATTCGTATTCTTTACCCCTTGTCTCCAGCTAGGGAACAGATCTCATATAGCTTTTGATTTTCCGGATAAAAATGATGCTCTCAATCTCTAATGATAGTTTTCAAGTTCAGGCTTTTAAAAATAAGATAGTTTACATGTATGCCTAGGTTGAATATGACCAGGACCGAAATAGGTCCAATGTACAACATGTAGCAAATACATGCCATCTCCTCTTGCATTTACACCAAATTTGTTGGATTTTTATCTGATTGTCATCATTTATTTGATTCAAAGTATTTTAGTCAATTGTGTGATCATGTCATTAAATTATTATCTGTTGTGCTTAATAGTATTGACAAAACAAGCAAGGATGTTGACCCTTGATTCATATTTTGTTGATATTTGATGCGCTGATGTTGTACCCAAACAAGTATAGCAAATCGTATAGCTATGCATATTCTGCCATGCGCAGTGTTCATCATCTTGCTAATGGGGAATATCAAAGAAAAACAAGTTTGATGTTTTAAGCATTGTGTTTGTCCAATTTTATGTGTGCTAAAACAAAAATGCATTTTAAGCTAAAATAAGAGCTGAGTTAAGGTGATTTGGGGGTTTAACGCCGTTTTCAAAATTTGTTCTCTTATATCACAGCTGCTTGTATTATTGCAGAGAGGAAGTCCGCAACACCATGTGGCTATGTATTGCGGTGAAACCTGCTAGCACCGAATGGAACTAGCAAATTATGGGTGACAGTGTGCTGACATTCAGTGTAGTATTGCACCCAAAGCTTACTACTTGTAGAACAGTTGTGGAATTAAAATCCCGGATCTCTTACTATAAAATAAGAATATAGTCTAGGCCAAGCGGATGTATTTCTGAAATCGGTTCAGGGGTCAAATTTATTTATACGACTGCGTTTATTATAACAGTACGTTACGTCATATCATTATACTGGTTAAGTCATACTTTATATCATCATATACACTATATATCTTAACTGTCAAATGATAACTCTAAATCGTGAACGGCATCTATCCACAACAAGGTGCCTTGACAATATCTAGATCAGCCTACTTTCTTACGCCAGCAACTTCCATATATAAGAAATGTTTGTCAAGTTTAATCAGACAGATACAAATTATGCTAGCAAATGTTTAGTAAGTGTCTACATTTGGCCTGTTATTTATTGCTCCACCAATTCATGTATAATGCACAATGAAGCGGTATATATGTCTACAGGCGAATGCCTGTAAATTGAAAATAGTATATGTATTTCCAGGCTCTTGTACCATCGAAAATAATTATTTAGTAATAAAACAGTTAAAACACAATGTCGAGGAAGTGATAGTGAAGTCCATCGCTGCATAAGTAGCATCATCAGCGATATAGGACGTTTTTACCATTTGTGAAGCCGCGATTCAGTCTGATACGTCTAATACCGACAATTAAACGATTATAAAAACGAGGGCAAAATCTATTTGAAAGATTAAAACGTATATACCATAAAAGAAACATAAATATTGTTTAATGGACAATCTAAACTGGTGTTCAAAACAAACGCTACCACGAACATTACAATATAGTTAACCCATGAGTGACACTTTTCACTGAAACATCGAATTTGTCTGGCAGCAGTATATTTTGTTTTGGAGCCGATAAAAATGTGTTAGCATTTCTTTTTGACGCACGTTATTTACGATAAATTATGTGTATAATTATTTAAGAGCTGATATTTATAAACTTGTTTTGTTTGTTTGTACAGATTATTCAATCAAACTATTTAGAAGAGACAATTGTACTTAAAATGGTATACACAAATGTTTCTATACAGTGGAATTTCGAATGTAACACAAGATGGAAGTGTTCCTAAAGACCTGTCCTGTTCTACAAATCTCTCGCCGGGCTTAGGCCCAACAAAATAAAACATTTTTTGCTGGTCTTTACAGGCTGACAAAAATGATGCGATGATGCGATCTTTTTTATTTACGACATTTTCTTTTTCGAATGAAGAGATAACTTTCATTTTATACAAACTTCTCATCGGTTAAAAAAATAATTTAAACAATATGTGTAACTATTACAAATGGTTATTAATCTCACCCCTATACACTCCATTTCAACAGAAACAAGTGACATTTTCAATGTCCAATGTTTTCTGAGTCTAAAGAATTAGATTTATCTGACCCTTTATTCTGTTAAAACCATAAAAAAAAGACCTGAGGCGTGGGTATGAATCTGACTCAGGCGGAAACCAGAAACATTTTCTTCCTTTTTTGCCTTACGTTCAGCTTCACGGTATCCTCTGATGTCCACAGAATATTATTCATATCAATACTGAATTTTATTTGTATTTATACAAGTCAAGCATTAACAAGAACATCAAAATAGACACTTAATATAATGTTACATTTCTAACACTATTTCAAATTGTCTTCTATCTTGCGCAAATATTCTGAAATACATTAAGGGAATAAAGGAAGAAAAGCCACAGGAACACGCCACAGTGAAAGGTCAAGGAAAAGAGTCACAGGTAATAGAGTCTTACATGATATTATATCAGTACGGAGGGCGTACATCTTTGATCTTTTAAGTTAGTTGCCAAATGTATCTCAGAATATTATAAATAGCATTACTTGAAAGATGTGCTTTTATATAGTAGTGTGAAACAAATGAACATAGATCTGAATTTGAACTTATATGAAGACCTATCTGGCGTACATTTTTATATGAAATATACGAAAAATATGTATGTTGTTGTTTTCATTGTTTCTGAATTTGAAATGCTATAAAATCTTGCGACTTTATTTTCTGATTGGCAGATATGTGACGTTTTTCGATGGCCTGTTCATTCTTTCCCACGTACCTGTGAAGTCATACATAAAATACCCTGTTACTTTTCGCTTATTTGCATTTGTGGAATTAAGTATTTCTGTATTTGATATTGATCAAAGCCTGTTATATCAATCTTATGGAGAGAAAAGAATTATTATATAAGCAGATGGATAAAATCTGTTTCAATAAAACCACGCATTTGAAACTAAGCATATTTATGTTCACATCATCTATTGCAAATACTCATATTGATTTCTAAACATGCATCATCATTATCTTGATTGCTGAAATAGAAATAAAAAATTGTTTCAGTGAATTGTCATCTGTACATATAGACTTTCAAATAAACTGTTCGTTTGTCAATTCATTCATGCATGTCCATGAATGAAATAAATCGAAATACTTGATGAGATAAAATATCTTAACACAACTTCAAATTGTATTCTCTGCGGTCCAAACTCCGACAACTAGCATTACCTAAAATTTGTAATTATTTCTTCATATACTATTCGAATACATCTAGAAATTAAAAGTCCATGTTCAGAAAATTACTTTCATTTGCAAACGATATATATAAACCGACATCTGGCCTTGCATTAAGAAAGAAATAAACAAATGGGTAAGAACTATTACATATCCAGGGCGTGTACTCGAGGAGTCGTTTTTTTATTATTCAAGGATGATTTTTGCGCTTTGTGAAATTTTACATCAGTCCTTATTGCACCGAGAGTTCCATTTCCTACTGACTATAGTGATGTTCAGATCCAGTTAAAATATCCAGCCCAATGGCCACTTCTTCTAAATCACACGTCCAGTGTCGAGACTCATTTATAGATGAAGTCCACAGTTGTACAAGAGCCGAGGACAGTATTTGCGTAACTAGTAAATGTGTTACAACATGCCCAGACGTAATCCAAAGAAAACATTATCTCGCAAATCTACAGCAGCCCTCGGTCACAAAGCGATCTCTCAACTCCAAGTAGCTTTCATTTTGAAAATGCGATTTACGTGCGGTCCTAAAACTATTAGCTCCGGACCCCTCGCTCGCTGTTCAACAAGCTTTGTTTCAGATTGCGTAACAAACTGGACTTAGAGTAAAGACCATGACTTTCTGACCGATACTGGAACACGGGCAGGCACATAATGCAGCTTAAAGCGTGGATTGTTTTAAAGCGGGGTAGTTTTAAACACTTTGATATCCACATAGAAATTAGTCTTGCGGAGATTAGCAACTAGTTGAGACATGATGACGAAGGGATGAAATCAATACTTCAAAAGATGAATTCATTTGAAATAAAGTAGCTGTTGTTCGAAGTATTTTATAAAACGGCCCCTGTATCGTATTTTTAAAAAAAGGAGTTGTTAATGCTACGTGTGAAACAAATAAAGAAGTTGACATCAACATTATAGGGACTTAAATTTATCTTACGGTAGAAATTAATCAGTGATCTAGAAAACAATACAATAATTATTTGTTTATGAATAATTATTCCTTATAAATATTTCAAATTATTTATATAATTTTTAATAAAATAATTAATTTGAGAAAATATTACCATATTTATACCAACACACGTATCTAAATAAATATGTTTCGTAACAATGGGAAATGTATAATGACATAAATTTATCAAGTTATGTTACATAAAATGTCGACATATTTCAGAGTTTGCTTTGTGAAAAATTTTTTTGAGAAGATTAACTTATTTTGAAAAAATAGTTTCCTCATTTATTACAAATTATTTGTACAAATAATGATCAAAGTGAAAGAAAGAAACGTCAACAAATTAAGCAAAGAAGAAGATCATTTTGTAAAAACACAATTACCTGAATTAAACAAACATATTGTCATTTGTACAAACACCCTGTCACTAATTAGTTTCACCTCCAAATTAGCACTAATTCCAATCAGTTTCGGCGAAGTCACTGAAAGAATCCTAAAAACACATATCAATTTATTGTCACAACAGTCCATCACATCTCGAACTGCAAAACCGCCAGTGGATATCGATCGATAGCCTCAGTCACGTGACGTAATTCACAGCGGGGCGCTCATTGGTCGACTCTCTCTCCAGCGACGAATCAGCAGGGAGCATGAATGGGTGCTGTAATCTGATTGGTGGGACCAACTGTCAAAGAATTTCCCGTGTTTTGGTAGCAGAGTGAACACTTGTCACCAAATCCGCTATAAAGCTTTGCACGTGCAGATTGGCGCATAAAGTCAGCTGTTGTATATTGCCTGTAGAACATGAACACGAGATATCAGTGAAACTAGGTGGAAGTTACGGACATTTATTTACAAGTGATAGTGACGGCAGGGATTTCTCAATCTTCACAATGTCCGACATGTCAATGGATATGATGTCCTCTGATTACGAGGACGATTCCTTCTCCCCGGGCTCGCATGACAAACATTTACAGGTCAAAGTTATGAAGGTAAGTACTTAGAAGGTTTATATTTATAACAGTTTCTGTTACTTTGCAAACATAAACACTATAAATTTGCTCAAACTATGTTCATAACATCTTCAACTTGTAAATTCAAAAAGTTTTCATAGTGCAATTAGTTGACGGATCATGCTTTGAAGATTGACATTGGTTCAAGGTACATGTTATTGGTAATATAGAAGAAGAAGAAATATAACATATAATATATTGTACTGCAAACCAACTTTAATATTCATAAAATAGTTCATTTAAAAAAAATGAACATGGATTACCTATTGTTTAAATAATGCGATCATTTATAATAAATAACACGTTCTGTATACAATGTATAGTAAAATTGTACTGTGTATTTATTAAAGAAAATATTATAGTCCAAATTTTGAGAAAATTATAAGGAATTAATTCTATAAATTTAAGCATATTTATGCAATTAAGTATTTTAAAAGAATAATAAACGAAACAATTATTTAGTATTTATATTCTTGACAAAATAATGATTAATAACTTCACAGTTGGAATTCAAAATATTTCCCCATCAATTGTTATCGATAACAATGTAATTTACAAACACCGCCATGTAAGGTTGGACCCAAATAATGACGACTTTTCGTGGAGGAGATAACCGGCACAAACATCGAATTATTTCATGTACTCGGACTTGATAATTAATTACAACATCCGTTGAAATAATCAAATCTCCGTAAAAGGTATACACAACTTCACGGCTCGCTTCGTTTATTGAAATAACCACTTGTATATTTCAAGTGACACTGACAGGCAACCATTGGTAAACAATGAGAAGCACTTGTCCCAGAGCGGCGTGCACACATTTTACACGTGAGTTTACAGTTACACGTGCACTGACTCGCTCGACTGCTCGCTGATGAAGACGCTACACGAGTCGTCGAGAGGCCAGTTCGTCTAACACTGAATGTACCGAGATGTTTTGATAGCTAACTGCCTGAACAGATTCAATTAACCGCCTCTCCCCTCAACATCACAAGTACCAATTATGCTCGGGTCAATGGTTTTGTTGACAACCCATGTCGCTTTCGATATTTCACGCTTGGTTAGATTTTAGAGACCTTTTTAAAAATTGAATTATGTAAAACACCAAAACTAATAATTTCGAAGACACAATTTTCTCTCTTATTGACCGATTCATTATTTGTTTGGAACTTTGTAAAGAGAGACCAATATTTGGGCAATCACGAACTTGCCGGTTTCTCTCCATTATTCCAATCTTTTTACTAAATGCGAATTTCATTTTAAAAAATCAAATATAAAGAAGGTGTTACATCTCAATTTTTGAAAACGTCTCCAGATATAAATCTAACATTTTACTAAATTATGAATTTGATATTATCTTTGTTATAATTCTGACATATACCCTGAATATAAATCTGATACTTCCAATATATATTTTATGAATTAAAACATAAAAAATATATTTGTACTAAATACATGACATGATGGATCAATGTGATTACCTAAGATATTATTATAGTCTCGTTTCAAATCGCGAAAACAAACTCGTTACCACACATCAAATTACTTCATGTCCATCCAGGAAGAATGATTAATCTTCTGACGACAAGTTCAAATAGTTCCGAGTTCAAACAGCCAGGTACAACAGTGCGCGGACTGTATGTGCGACTGTAATGTACTCCTTTATGCGACAGAACTCTCCGAATGTCAGTTGTGTGTGAACTGCTGTCGTACTTAAGCGATCTCACTCCCAGTGAATGTCGCGCCTCGACTCCACTTTGCCCCCATAGAAATAAAATCTAGAGATGAAGTAGATTCCATTTCCCCGCTTTACGCCACTTCCGGCACCGCAACGCAGGCTAAATCTAATAAAAGCAACGTGTTCTTCAGGCGCATCTTTCACGCCTAACCAAGCGAGCTTCTCGTGTGCAACTTGTCTGGGCAAAATGAATGTTCACAATTTTACGTAGTACGGCATTCAGCGCATGTTCGGGCCTCAAAGACAGCTCTAACGTGATTTTCTTACTCCCCGTCTAAGCTAAGGAAGTAATTTCGGGCAAGACGGAAGTGCTCTTTCTTGCCCCGGCTCACCGGAAGTAAAGGTATACAGCCAGGGCTCTGAGCGCGCGTGTAACCTTACTGGGTGCATTTCGTTTTCACTTAGCTTATTTCCTTTTTAAATGAAATGCACATAGCTTCTGTCCGCTGCCTATTCTGGGCGCGCTCGTTCGCCAGGCCTCCATTAAAGACAACAATATGTTAGAAGAAGAAAACGGCTGGAACAGGAAACACATTACTGTCACGGCATTGACGCGACTTAGTCCCCACATTTACGAGTCGAGAAAGGTACGACCCATTCAGTGGAAAAAGAGTAAAGGATTTTCTTTTTGAATTTCACGACACTGAAAGCCCACCCTTGCACAAATCGAATCATCCCTTTCTTCTAGACTGACAAAACACCCGAGTGTGTTAATTGACTGGGGAATAAAGGAGAGGAGTGAAGTCAGCCCTTGAGACGGAGGCAACACGCGGATATGTCGTGGTGTCCGCTCTCTCTCTCCTCACACGTCGACACCACGTCAATCAGTTCCTCTGTAACCATCAACTTGCTTCCATCTCACCCTAAACTTGCTTCAGAATGACCCTAAACCTGTTTCAGAATGACCTTAAACTAGCTTCAGAAACACTCTCAACTTGCTTCACTCTGACCCTCAACAACAACAACAACACTTTCACCCTAAATCCTTTCACGCGTAACCCGCAACTCGCATATAACTCTTAATTTCAACATTTACGTACGAAATCCTTATCATGAAATGTAATCATATGACATTCCTTGTCTCACGTGTAAAACCCAAATTTAACGTATAAAACTTTCAAATCCAGCTCTCAAATCAGATCCAAAACGCTCACATGCAGCCATATCCATTGAGATAAAACCGTTGTTGCACACTTGCACGTGAAGAGAATTCAAGTATACACGTGAAAGTAGAACACTTGGGTTCGTGTGTAACAGTAAACTTGCTTCCAGTATAAGCCTGACGTTTGAGCGCGAGTCCGGTTCTCTGACGTTAGTTACGTTTTTCAAGCAAACTTATTTATTCATTTCATGAATTCCGCGAAAGACATTTACATTTCTTTCTTCATGATGCCATTCACCATATTCTAAAGCCATATTCAGAATTGTCTAAAACATAAAAGTGTACAGCTCACCTCAAACAGATCTGCATTGACGTTGAGTGACGTCGGCTTCTGAATAGAGGGAAATCACTATAGTTAACCAGGATGCATTGATGCTAAAATCCAGAGAAAAGTTTCCAACCTTTTATGATATCTTCAAATATTTCGCTTCGAAATGCAGACCTTTCTTGAACTATTTTGTTCCGGGAAATCAGCTTGGAATTCTTTGTTTGTGTTAGATTATTACACGTATACTTTCTTATACAAACATATTTGTGCAACATTGTTGTTTGTGCATCAAGTGTTTTGAGAGTAGTTCAGCTTTGGTCGTGCGTTGTCCAGTTGACGTGTTAATTGCCAATTTGCACCCACCTACGTGTAAATATAAACATACACATGTATGATAAACAATGCGACCTACCAGTCTTCCCCATTCCGTTATAAACAGAGTACTGAGAGGCTGATGAAGATACATTAAATATTGATTACAGTTAATATCAAAATCCCATAAATACGAGAATGAAAGAATGTGACGATGCGACGATGTTCATTGAAAAAAAGCTGTAATACCAAATTTTATTATAAGAGGGATTTCCACCCTCACATTTAATTCTTAAATGATACTTGAATTCCTTATAGTGAAAAGTGTGATAGTATTACAATCAGACTCTGAAAAAACATTTATTCTGAAAATATTACAATTTTATAAAATATTGAAAAGGAGACTGTGGGGCTCCTTTTCAGAAAGATTTTTCATAATCTAAGTGTGATCTTAAATATAGTGTGACTTAAAGGCTGAATAGGATATGAAACTTGATCACTATACAAACAGTTTCTGTTTTGGATGACATCATGTTCCCAAAGAATAATTGTAATTGTTTAATACATGTTGCTGTAATTATCCCAAACATTAATGTGATAAAATTTTATAATTTCCTGTATAATATTTGGATGTCTATAAATTATTGTATAGTTTTCATCTGCATAATCAAAAGGTTTCTTGATATTTTAAGAAAAATAAACAAACTGATTATATCGAATAAAATATCAGAACATAAGTCGCATTATTTTTAACATACACTATTCAGAGATATGGTGAATTAAGTTAACGAAAACAACGCTCTGAATTTATTTGCATGACCCAGAGTTGTATGCCCTGCAGTGATATTTACTAGTTTGTATTAAACCACATTGTAGACAGGATGAATGAGGTACTATCATTCAAAAAGATTTATAACTTTATAAAATTATTTTCGTGGAACTTTTCTTACAAAAATGATACATTAACAATTGTTTTATGGAAAGAACCCGACATTATTTTGCTATGTGAAACATTGGGGGAAATTGTACACACAATTATTGAAATTAATCTTAATTCAAACTGTTAAAGTTAATTTGTAAATTCAGAAAAATAACGTATTAAACAATACACATGCATATACATCATGACCTTTAAGTTAGTGTATACACATATAATTCAAACTAGATTAGTAGTTGTTTTTTTTAAAATGCACATTTATCAAATTAATTTATTTATTATTTTTGAGAACATAAACAAACTAAAATATCCATGGATCTCATTCAAAACCAACCATTTAGCTGTATAGAAATATTATGTTTATGTTTTGTTGTCAACAGAACAAAACAAAATTGTATCAATTCATCATCTCTCGTTTCCGCTTACCCTTTAAGAATTTGACTCTTTTAAAACATATTTTTGGGGTAATAACTGAAATCAAAGTCATCGGGAATATTTGGATATATTTGAAATTACATTCACACAAGAAAATAATATTTGCACATGTTATTGCACATATTATACATATATTACATTATATTAAATATGACTACATGTATATCAAATAAAAATAACTAATCATGCAATAATTGAAAGATATTGGAATACAACGGAAAAACGTACACACGCCTGAAAAATGAATGATAAGATAAGATAATGATGAGAGAAAACCCTTACATATGCATCTGTCTACCAGTGTCCGTCTTCTGATTAAATGTAGGCTTATGTCGCTGCATTATTGTTGGGATTAATTTGAAAACAGATCAATGTTATGGCCTGATTCATAGCCTGTTTCTTCTTGTATGTATTGAACCATTCCTGTTATCTCGCGGGCATCATTTTAGAAATATATATCAATCTTCTGAGAGGTAGAACTTCTTCTCACTGTCTATCAGAACCTTCTTCTTTGTATGTTTTGGGTACCTTATGGTATATAAAATCTTAATTCTAAATCAATCAATTAAAAACATTACATCTAGACTTAGTAATCTACAACAACTGACTTCTCTTGCAGACAGAAGGCGACATATGTTTCGGTTGTGGTGACGTAATCGCCGACCGCTTCCTGTTGCGCGTGAGTGGGCGCTCGTGGCACGCGCAGTGTTTGCGATGTTGTATGTGTCACACCCAGCTGGACCGCCAGAACACGTGCTTTATCAAGGAGGATAACATCTACTGTCGGGTGGATTACACCAGGTGAGAGGCGGCTACCTGTAGATATGGGGGTTCTTCGACACTTTACCATCTGTGTTTATTCTAGAATGGGCTAGATTCGTTATAAACAGTGTACGACTTGGTGGGTTTGTACATCTACTGTAAATAACGGGTAGATTGGAAGGGTAGCATATACTGTCGGGTGGGTGTCAGTTGTTTGGTTGTTATTCAACATTCCGTTCCAATAAATGACATACCAAACCGGCCACGTGGCGTAGATGTCCCACCATCTCTGTTCTAGTGGGTTGTGACTTTTATTCGTAACCAAAATCAAGTCGTACCCCCACTCCGTGAAGTCGATTGTGTATGCCAATTTGGTCAAACCAATGATTCAGATAGAGCCTTTTTGTCTAAATCCTTGGCCAAACCATCACACGTAGGCCTATGCCTATGAAAATAAAAAGATTTAGACGTTCATTTTCATACCAGCTTATAACATGCCTCTCGAAGAAACCCTATGGAAGAACTATTTCAATTAGTCAAAGAATTCCTAGAGTTACTCTTTTCAAGTTTTTCCTTATTTTATTTTGTGACTTAGTAATAACTATGCATTTTAAAGATGTCACACTAAACTTTTTTTTAAACATTCAATGAGAAAACGTTATGTTTAGTTTGTGAATCTTTGAATATAGAAGATTATGAAATACGCTTTGTGAAATAGGATTATTATTCAAGGTGTAGCTATACAATAACCTCGTTTATCCCACACCGACTCACGAGCTCCATCAACTGTTCCTCGTGACCTTTCCTAAACGTAACAAAAATTATCCAATCGAGAACAAATCTGGTAGTCTGTCCAGATTTTGGTTATGAATTTCATTTATTTCCTAAATTGGTCCAATTGACTTTGTTAGCATGTCGACTGTCTGAAGCAAACGTATAGAATACAGAAGCAGACGATCGATTTGCGCTAATTGCGCGGGAAAATTAGCAAGCGCGCAGACGACATTTTTGATCGTCGGAAAACTTGAAGAAAATTGGAAGCGCGTTCTTTGATATTTCATGGTTCTCTTCAATTAGTTGTTCAACTAGCGAGTCACGTGGTAGGAATAAGATTACCGACTTTATTGCCTGAGAAAAAGAGCTAAATGAAAAGATGGCCCTTGGTAGAATCTGATATGGACCGGGTTCGTCAGAACTCTCACTCATCGCGAGATCTCACAGCTTCACGTCTCTTAGAATTATCTCCGTGAAGGTTCTAAGCCTCTTGGATAATTTTACAAATTTTCCGGTCAAAGGTGTGCCAAATTTGTAATTTATGTTCAATTTGCTTGGACAAGCAATAAATAAGAGGTAAAAAGGTCTTGCTAGACTGAAGGACCCGTGGGTATTCAGCGGGAATTGGAGCTCACTCATACAGTGGAGGTCAACGCGGTTCCGCATTATGATGGCAGTGCATTAGAAAATAGGAAATTCAATAAAAAGTATCTTATTATGTTCAGGAAGCCAGTAAACTGGTATTTGATTATCTCTGGGAAGTAATTACTCATCGTGCAAGTGTAGTATGCTTCGTCGGACAAATCATCCTCCAATGCCTTGCTTCTTTACAGAAGCTTGAATAGATTTCTTTGAATTATTGTATGCTTAGAGTTAAATTTTTCTTTAAAATCATAAATTGAATTAGAGTTGCCTTTGTGTTATATAGTTCCCTAACTTGTGATTCATTTAGACCATTACTTGTACTACTGTAACGGAAGCTGTAACGGAAGCCGCATACAATCACGATAAAAATACAAGATTATGCATAAATAATCACCAGAATGTATCTTAAGGAATTCATTTGTATATTTCAGAGAGTTTGGAGCAAAGTGCGCCAAATGCATGCGCCACATCCAGCCTAACGACTGGGTGAGGAGAGCCCGGGACCATGTATATCATTTGGCCTGCTTCGCCTGTGACAGCTGTAAGAGACAACTCTCAACCGGGGAAGAATTCGCACTGCACGACAGTCGGGTCCTGTGTAAATCTCACTACGTGGAAGCCCTTGAAGGGGGTCCTTGTAAAGGTAAGTTAGTTATACCATTCAATGAGGATGTAAAACATTGTTTAAGTAGCCTAGAAGCCAGACCCAACAATATAGCTTACTCTGGATACACCTTTCGTCGACGCGCTAAATGTTCAATCATCGAAATATTAACTGTGTGCCTTTTTTACATTTGTAAATTTAATATTCCTCTTTACACCCAACACAATAAATTCATATTTCATTGTCATTATAAAAAACAGCAAAACGGTTTGGTTTTTCTCCTTATGTAGGTTTTTATATATGATCCAATTATATGTAGAAGGTTCACATACTTCAGGGCTAGTTTTACATATTTGGAAGTCTTTAATCGCGAAATGAATCTAAAATCAACATTTACCAGACGCACTTGCGTCAACCTGAGTTGTTCAAATATACATTTTCAGAATTGGCAACTTTTCACAGATGCAGACACCAACCAGAAAGCAAAGACGAAGCGAGTGCGGACAACCTTTACGGAGGAACAGATCCAGGTCTTACAGGCCAACTTCCAACTCGACAGTAACCCGGATGGACAAGACCTCGAGAGAATCGCGCAGATCACCGGCCTGAGTAAGCGAGTCACACAAGTCTGGTTCCAGAACTCACGAGCTCGACAGAAGAAGTACCAGCAACAACAGAAGGGAGATAACTGCGGTCGGGAACTTAGTCCTCGGGAACAGCTTACCATTATCACAGATGACCAAAGTGAGTCCAGGAACCATTTGTGACCGACCAATGTCTTTTTTTTCTAACTACGTGTCTCCGCGCCACTCTTTAATTAGATTAAATATCATATGGTTGAATTTCAAAATCAAATTTTGGTTTAGTTTTCGGATTCTGTGATTAATCTGCGAAGGGACACTTCACATTGTTTCTTATAACTCATGGAAATGATATCCAAAATACAAATCGTGTTGACGCAAAGGGATGATAACAGTTTGATAATGTTTCAGATTATCGTGCCCTGTTTAACTTTTGTACTGTAATCGTTCTTGCATTGCAGTTGTTATCTGGGTACAATTCAACTAACCGATCTTAGCTCTAACATCAATCACAGATAATTGTAGAGAATGGGCTTACGATTGATCTTAGGGCTAAGATCGGTTCGTGGAACAACTATTGTGTGACCGATCTTCAGCTGCTTATTGCCCCATGTTGCTATATGTTATAACGTTTATAACACATATAAATAATGTTCATCCCTCTATTGCAGGTCCTCATTGGTCGAGTAGCGACGACTGCGGGTCCAGCACCGGTCTGTCCTTCATGGAATGAGAACGAGGCTCACTTCCGGTGTGGAAAGTGCAATAGCGGAGAAGTGGTTAACGAGTTGTATCGGCGAGGTGATTAACGCGTTATAGCGGGATAGTGCTGTTGTCACGAGACGTGATGTCTTGTCATGAGTGCTGTGATGAAGTAGAGGAAACCGGGCCATCAACAGTGACACAAGAACAATACGTCATTGAAGATGTCACATCAGAACAACAGAATGCCAGATCCAAGATGGCGAACTTGAACAGAGGGAAAACAGATTAATATATGAACATTATGTCTTGCGATTACAGAAGAATACTAAGGGATGCCCGCTTCAAGATGGCGCATCTTACTAAACACAATTATATTTATGCCATTTTAATTATGGTGGACTCTGAGCAAGTTATTTCTGCGACGCCAGATCCAAGATGGCGACTCAGATCTCATGGCGACTAGATTAATATATTTGAACATAAAACATAGGTGGAATACGTCACCTGTCCGCCGACAAATGTAGATCTGAGTGGGTTAGCTGGGTGCAAGTGAGCGTCAGATACCCATCTCCTGGTGATATTACACAAGTGCAGTCGTTTTGATAAATGGACGCATATTACTTGTGCAATTCGATGAATGTATGGATCAGACCATGTTCCACACAGATATCAACTTAAAGGGGCAGTAGCACGTTTTTTGCAAATTTTTTTTTTTTAATTTCTCATTTTCAATGATAGTTTATGTCAATTATATTAACTTTAGAGGGTAAAACATCTTATTACACACACCAATTATTCGCAGTGACAAGAACAGTGTTGCGTAATAGGCAAAAATTGCATGACGGCCATTTTATTGTGAACACATTTTATTATTTCGAATGACCAAAATGATTCCCATGGCTTTACGGACCCATGTACAATTGTTTTAAACTTGATTTTCCGAAGAGAGAATGGTGTTTTACTATTGGTAACATTTCATCGACTTATTTCAGAGAAAAAACGAGCTACTGCCCCTTTAATACATTACTTTAGTCTCAATGGGCAAACAAAGACAACCCCTGTTTCCCATTACAGTAATCTTAGCCTCACGATATTCATTTATGCTTAGCCTAATAAGATATAACATGGTTTCAAATGTATGATCCAGACCATATTTGACCAATCCAGCTCAAGCTGAAGCAAAGTCTAATAGCCAGGTTAAAAAAAGGAAGGCTTACTCGATCTATATCTGTCTTTATAAGTTCGCATTAGACATAAAATGATAAGTTTCTTTCTTTGACGCTTTAGGGTGTCTTCAAGTGTAGGTGTACATAACAATAGCCTGCATAATACTTTTACCTTTTATACACAATCCTGTATAAAATACGTAATGAGGATTTCAAGTCTAAACGTCAAATCATACCATACGAAATATCACGTTGGGTATGTGAAAGGAGTCATGGTCTTTGTGAAATGAATATTTCTGGTGCTTGTGTGTTTGTAATGTTTCATTACCATGTGTCTGTTGTATTGTTATAGTTTTACTTGTAAAAATGTATATAATATTGTAAATACTGATTATTTATTTGATGAAGAAATGGACTTCGATTGAACTATTTCAACGCCTAACAAGGTGTGTATTTGTGCAATGTGGACATCGATTTAGCAACTTGTTTCATTCAAACACACTGAAGACTATTAAGAGGTGTGTCGATGTGCAATGTGTTGTCGATGCCGACTGGTGATTAAATCATTACTCACGTCATGATGAATATACCTTCTCGTTGTGTTGTTTCTCTCTACACAAACCGCCCTCCTCCCTAGAGGGTACTCAAGTAATCTTCTCCTATATCCCCTTCTAGATAACTGAACCCTTCCACCACTAAGACACCTGAACGTTTACACGTGTTCTGGCCTATGTAGAGGCCTCTAGGGGTGAAAGGGTTAAGTCATATATTCCTATATTCTCTCCAAAATACGTCTTATTCAAGCCATATCTTTCTACATACTCTATTTTACAATAAGAAGTTTTCGGTTACAATCGTTTCACAAACCAGATTGGTTGCTATCACTTTATTGTCTTTATTCTGCGACGGTTACCTTTGAATAAACATACAGTCAAATACGTAATCAAAGACAGTAAGTAAGACTGACTACATTATTGTTTTATTCCGAATATATGATATTAATGATACGGAAACACACGAGGTTAATAATCTCCTAATCATATACTGTCATTATTTATTTTAAAATGACAGTTTTAGCGGAGTAACTTCATTGACAGTACATCAAGGTAAACTCACTATATCGGCGATACATGTATATGCTTGTGAAATGACTGGAAATTGTCCTTAATTATGCATTTAACGATGTACACGATTCTTTAAAAACATGTTTAGATCCATGGTTTCCTGTTCATGTCAATATTTTAATCAGTTCATAAGTATCATATAATTTAAGAACATTTGTTCACATAGCTGGTTGAAGGAAAGTGACTCTAGGTTCAACTTTTGAAAGCTGTGTTGCAGGGTTTGCTGAATAACGGTATATTTCAGACCTAAACAGTAATTATTTGTGAGGTGGGGTTGTTTCCTTTTTCATGACAATAATGTCATATTGATGTAACTAACTACGTTGGTTAAGCCCTCAAGAACTACCAAAATGTTAGTTTATTCGAGTAAGCGGGTCGGTAGATCACACACTCATAGATCAAGATTCGTGTTGTACACACGAAACTGAAACTACTTGCTACATACTGTTAGTCGAGGGTGCACTGAAGCTTCGTTTGATGTTTTAATAAATCTACAGTTGACCTTGTGAAACTTATAAATATCAGAGGATATTTTTCGAATATTCATTCAAACGGAATTACTCGGGGAAACTCGCGGTTACGCTTTCCAATGATTGGTAAATAGTTCTGGGATTCACATGAATTTGGCGAAAGTAGTTCGTGTATTTGACCTATCAGATTTGTATACCAAATTAATCAGATTGCTTTATTTCATCGTTAACACCTTCTATTTATATGATAAATGCTCATTTGTTTGAGAGTCATTTTAGAAGTGAGTGTTATAGTATTTATGGATGATCTATAACTACTCTGGCCTGAAAGGTCCGATGGGCTTATGACATGACATGGCATGGCATGGCATGACGTCCGTCCGTCCGTCTGTAAACTTTTAGCTTTTTCGTCTTCTCCTCCTGAACCACTGGCTCTATAGGGAGCTGAAATTTTGCTTACAGAGTTTTTGTCCATTGGGGATTATAAATTGTAGATTTGGTGACCTCTATTTTGGGTCACAGGGGTCACGACATAAAAAAAACTATTTTCATCTTGTTCTTCAATACCAAACGGTCTAGAAAGCTGAAATCTTGCGTACAGGTACTTTGGCTAATAACAATCCTCATCAAAGGGTCACAACCTAAAACAACTATTGTAGTGAACTTTGAACAGAACTCTTGAGATTGTATGTCCTCTTCACTTCAGTCAATATATACTTGTGGAGCACAGTGGTGTAGTGGTTAGCATGCTGACCTCTCACGCCAACGACCCGGGTTCGATCCCCGGTGGAGGCACCTACAATTTGTAAACTGGGTCTCTCTTTGTATTGTATCCTTGGGCAAGTATCACATTGCACTCAGTCCACCAGCTGTATAATTGGGTACCTGAATCAAGGGGTGGTTTCGTGAAGCGCTTATGGCTGCTCCGAATGTACAATTCCGTCAGGGTGATAATGTCAGCGCCTTGAGAAACTGCTGAATATTTTGATAAGGGCGCTATACAATATGACATATTATTATTATGATTAACCCCAAAGATGCGAGTTCTAACACGTGCTTTAAGAAATGGTTGTTGCGAAAGACAAGTTGAGATTTGAAAACTATAGATATAGGGTCTAAAACAAGTGTATCTAATATTTATTTTATAAAACCATCTTTCTGTAACTTGTATCGTATTTCATTTAAGTAAGTATTAATGTTTATTATTATTTGAGACCTGATGGGCTACATAGCCAATGGCTCAATTTTTTAACTTTAAAAATGACGACGTTTAGATATCGGTCCTTATACAGTATACTTGATAATGGTACATGTATAAGGATCTACTAGTACCGGGTATACAGAAACGTCGTGATTGCCCGATAAAGAAGTCGATCGTCCTTAAAGGGACACTGCGTCGAGGATAAAAAATGAGATCATTTTTATCTGCTTATGCTGGTTAACTTGTCTGCTAACGAGTTACGCTTCGCTTCACTGTCTACATGCAGTAGTTTTATTACTAATTACTTCAATTTTCAATTAGGGGTCTGTGACGC
This sequence comes from Gibbula magus, assembly GCA_936450465.1. Classification (NCBI taxonomy): domain Eukaryota; kingdom Metazoa; phylum Mollusca; class Gastropoda; order Trochida; family Trochidae; genus Gibbula; species Gibbula magus. The sequence goes on from OW388301.1 coordinate 63,805,452, forward strand.
GTTGCCAGACACGTTAATCAGCATAGGTAGATAAATATGATCTTATATTTATCCTCGACGCGGTGTCCCTTTAAATATTCCTGTCTTCATCATGCTTAATATCATTACTCATTTTCAATGTTTTAGGGCAAGAATCACCGATCAAAGAAGTCCATGAAGGACATTTTGAAAATTAAGACATAAAAATAGTATTGTTTCAGTATAACATGAACAAGTTCATACTCAGAACAAATATTGCATTTCTAAAGTATTCCAAATCCAAACGCCTTTCAAAGACCTGAAAGGCCCGTTTTCTTATTAATCATTTTAATCACTGTAGACTGGCTTATAAGAGAAACTGAAATATATTGCATGTGTGGATTTTCAAAAAAGCCTTACAATATTTACATTGGATTTTATGCATAAATGATTCAGCCTTTGAACAAAATGATGTACTCGTAAATTGATTTACAAAAGTATAAGGATATAGCGAACACGGATATAGCAAACAAACGGATATAGCAAACACATTTATAAGTCCCGTCAAAAGGGCCAATATGCCAAACGTGAATAGCGAACAGCGGATATAGCGAACTGAATTCTGTGCTCCCTTGGAGTTCGTTATATCCGTGTTCTACTTTTATCAGAATGAAGAATGTATAATTTGTAAATGTTGATCAACTTTATAAAAAAAACTTGTGTAAGACAAGTGTGTCCATTTGTCCATAACAACAATACAACGTGTCATTTGTATAGCGCCTAAATGTGTTTCCCGTCCTTGAATTTCTGACACAAAGCTAATTTGGATGCCATTTTGAAGAGCCGAAATAAAGAAACGATACCAACAAAACGGAGAGATAAATACGATTTATACCAGAAAGCCTTTGGATGTTTCAATGCTGATAGGAGGACTGAGAATGGATTCAACAGTTCAGGACCGATTTTGAAAAAGCTTTTGTCATAATCGATGTTTAATAGGAATCACTGTCGTTTATTACTACTATTGACACACCGAGAACTAGCAGAATTACTTAACGATCACATATGGTCAAATAGTTTTATTTTCAAAGATAGACGCACCTGCAAAAGAAATATCACCGTGCAAAATGCAGTATATTTCAATCCACCTGTGATAAATACGACTGAAACAGATGTAAGTAATGGTGCCTCAACAAATGTAAGTCCAAGAAGGTTATTTATGTCGACATATTTTTCTACATTCTATTTTATTTTACATTTAACTTAACTGCCAAACATTCTGGCCGAAAACCATTTTAAAACGCGATTTTAGCACGCACAGTATATAACAGACATAAACACATAAGTATCACACTCCGATATATGAAAGAGTGAGTATCTATCTTGTGCCTATCTAAGACATTCAAAATCGACTTTCTCCGGCAACAGTTGTTTTGTGTTTTACTCTGGTAATAATTGTTGCGTTTCTTTTGTTCGTCATCGTATAACTGATATGTCACTGCTTTATTGGAGTAAGAAATACTTTGTCAGTGTTTTTTCCTTCTCAGTATATGTACATACCTAGGAACAGATCAGAACAGAACAGAATTTATTTCTCATAATTCACATCAGACAGACAGACATTTTATTCAATATTTCGAGACCAACGACCCATAATACACAGATTGATACAATTGATTGAAAAGCACATAAAATATTACAAGTTTATGATTTGATTCTTCTTTCCGAATTTATATATACATGTTTCAAGAAATCACATACATTTGTGATAACACGCTTTTCATTACTGTTAATGATATTGATAAAAGTATGTTTGTTGACAGTATTAATTACAACAATGGGGTAATAAACTTAGTTCTAGCTTCACTTTACAGTTTCCAATAAAAAAGGACATGTAATTCATCTACAATGCAGTTAATGTTGCTTAATTTACAGTACATAATATATTGGTATACCGTTATACCTTCCTAAATGTACTTCTATACCAAGCCCAAAGTTGCTACACCTAAACTTTGCTAACAGATATTTCAAATAAGGAGACATCAGTGACATAGACAAGAGTATGTCATAAGTAATACAAGTTATGTAAACAAGTCACATTTAGTCATACAGACAGATGTGGTACACCTTTGATAGCTTAGTAAGTTTGTTATCAAAAGAGACGTAAACCTTCTTTAATGAATTTTGATAATTTAAATAAAAGGGGAAAGGACTGCTCAGTTGTGTCTCAAAGAAAACGTATATTTTCTCTGAAGGTTGTCATGGTTATTGGTGACAGAATTCCATTGTTTGTGTAAGTGAGTGTGAAATGTTCTGCACGTTGAACATCTAAAAGGGAAATTACAAAGATAAGATGCATTGACCTGAAGTTAATCCAGAATCAAATATCAATATGTAGCAAATGGTGTTGAAATAACACGAAATACATGTTTTAATGACGTATATTGAAAGTGTGAACTATTCTCACTGAAACACTGAAAACGAAATATTCTTTATAAGATAAGATATGATAAGACAATACTTTATTACACGAAAGGGAATGTTGTGTACACCAAGAGTTAAGTACATAGAAAATACAACATAAATGACCCCGACAACAACAGTGGTATTAAAATACATAACTGGCAACAAAGAGGATAAGATATAAAATAAATATGCGAAGAAAAAAGTATTCAACATTTGTTTAAAAATGATATACTGGCTGGGATAGAAGAGTACTTCTGTTAGTTTTAACACTTGGTAAAAGATATCTACGGCCAGAAGGTAAAAGATCATAACAAGAGTTTAAAACATGAATAGGATCTTGTCTAAAGAATCAAAGTTAGAACAAGAAATGTTCTCGGGAACTTTAACAATCTTTCTTAAAGGGACACTACGTGTTTTTCATGAAATTTTATTTAGATTTGATACATACAAAAATATCAAATGTCCTGATTTACGTAAAAATCATCTCACTCGACTTGCATAATTATGTATCTCATAACGCCAAATGTTTGACAAGAACTTATTTTCAATGAAAATCGTTCAGCGGCTTAATACACGATGAGAAGCCGAATTCATGCGAACCATTTACAAGTATGCCAGTTATATGTTCCATTGAACAGTACAAACCAATATCTGTCTCTTTGTCTGCTACATATACGTTTTTCAAAATAACGTTTGAACAATTGAAACATTGTACGGTTTGCGATCATAATCAAGACTAAACATCTTAATAATGTAACTATACTAAACAGATTGGCACTAAAAAGGTAATTTTCGATAACAGTCATTACTTCTCGATAAAATAACACACTTGGTACCTTTTGACCTATGTTACTACAATACATACGGAGTGTCCCTTTAATGATCAGCCGAAGACAATGTGTTATTTCAGCCTGGTCGTTTTGACCCGTTGACATGTAACCAATACTTTCATATTTAGCAGATTTGATATTAGAGCGATATCGTTATAATCTTTCAATTGATATTATATTAACAACGATTATGTATTCTTCGCTTATGCTTCACAGTGTTTCGATTCTCAGAGTTACTGGGGGTAGCTATAGATTGTATTGGTGTCAGACTAGCAACTCCACTACTACGTAAATATGTGGTAGATGATACTAAGAACTCGTTCATACTTTTATTTGATTTCTACTGAAATTCTATTAAAAAATGAAAAATGTGCCAATGGATTGCTTTTGCAAGTTCTGAAAGCAGAAGAGTTGATGTACTGTTTTACCGTTCAATTGATCTGGAACACAGCCTTTGTCGTATTATTAAAGTTGTTCTCGATTGAACCATTTGTAGTCTTTCCAACAAATTATTCATTTGTAAAACAACAACACGGTTAATTCATTGTTTAAATACACAAACACATACCGGAACAACAATTGGCACTTACTGTTTGATGAAACTTTGTGACAGACATGGAAGGACATACGTAGAATTTACGCGAACACCGTCTCTGATCAATGGTAGTACATTCAACGAAATTAAAGAAGAAACGTTTACAAAATTGTTAACCGCCGTGACACGAATAAAACGCCAGTGTTCTGTGATGTACCTTTTTTCAAACAATGAAAAGTTTAATTAGATATCTGACATAGTCTCACTGTATTATTTACTCATTATGTTTCCTGTTAACTGGTTTAAATGTGATTTCAAAAATAATATATGACATTAGCCTGTTGTGTAATACATTGAACATTATCTCGACTAATATAATCTGTTCTATAACAAGCATTATAAATGCAATTTGTCAAATGATCAATATAATCTCAACAAATTAAAATCAAAATTTATATATTTGAAACGGTTATATTATCTGAAATATGATGTGAGTAAAAATAAGATGAAGAACAAGTATAGTCAATATTTGTGCCAACATCACTGTGGCCTCAAATATATCATATGAGTATTTATCGAAAGAGACCAAGTCATTTCAATAATTATGTAAGGTAGTTGGCAATCGAAAGTATCTGTTCATTAGTTTATAGACGTAAACAATGAACCGAGAAACTTAAACCGCTGCCAAAATCTGCATTTTATGTGCGCTTCGTTGCCTCTCTTGTGCCTCTGACAATACATATACCATACTTAAACGATTCACAATGTATATGCAAGTATGCCGAACAGATTTATATTTGGGACAGTTACAAAATAGCAAGCGTGTACAATGTCATCATCTGTTTTATCAAGTTTCAAAATGTATTGCTTCTTAGATTGAATTCATCGCCAAATAAAACGCAGGCATTACCCTTTTAGGTTTGGCTCTTCGCTGCTTAAAAAGTTGCTTGTGTCATAACTAACTTAGTATGAGATCATTCAAATTCTTACGTTCGCGCATGAACTAATAATTAGAATACATGACTACATAAACTAAATGAAACAACACATCTCATTTGTGATTTTTTAAAATTTTAAAATCGTTTTATATCATCAATCATTAATAAGATTTGTCTTTTTTTCATTATTCTGTTCCGTTATGCACTTGTCCAACTGTTATTCCTGCATCATTGGGAGCCTTAGTTTAAGGCTTGCAAAGTATACTGTATATTCCTAATATTACCATGTAAAACGATAATCGCGCGATAACCTCCTTGTGACAACTTGACCTGTTTTTAAAATATCATTTTCCAATATGAAATCAGGAATTGGACTATAATGTTTAACCAAATTTACTTGTTTTAAAGAACTGTTCTTTGTTTTACTGAAACGATTCAATAGGTATCGTAACAAAATTTAAAGACTTTCTTAAGAGGTCACGTTTTCTAGAAGAGGATTACCTTCAAACGATTTTCAAGATAAAAACTTCTTAATTGTGAAGGTACAAACCGTTTCGGAGTATGCAATATTCCTTCATTAGGTAGAGATGACTGGGTACAATGATGTTTGAACTAATTGCACCTGATAAAGAAAACCTCAAGCTCCACAAAAAACACAGTCACGTTCTCACCGTGTAAACTCTTTGATCTGTAACATTGTTCATATATTGCTCACTGACAATGTGACTATAATGTTAACGACCGCTCATTATGTGGTTATGACGCACACTTTGTAACATTGTAGTCGGATCGCGTGACCGGTGTATATAAAGACAATACGTTTGAGTTACTTGTTTTCATGGCTGCTGTCAAACTTCGAAAACTTACCTTTCAAAGATGCTGTTTTACTTGATATTTCTCTTGAGGTTTTACCCATGTCTCTCGACGGAAGATGCAGGTAGATTTTTCCATATCATATAATATTCAGTTTATAAAGAATTTATGTTACTAACAATATTCTCTCGAATTTAATGCAATAACTTCTTCGTTCCGAAAGATATACGGTCTATGAAATACCCATGTAAAATCACAGGGGCGTGTAGAAACAGCGTTTGAAAGACATGTACCTACCCTACCCTACTCTATTACTATATAAAAGGAATGAGATGTAACGACGAAACCACCCCATGCTCATTCAAAGTCAAAGTTTGCATCAAAACAGTTTTTATGGCACAGTCGATGACTACGATACAAAAGCTAAATGATATCCCTACAAAATGAGCTATAAATGGTCACAGTCGGATCATTGTTTCTTAAGGTATACGACAAGAGAGTCCGTCTATCGATACCTCCAAACTTTCAAGCCAATTTCCCCGCTCACGAGAAATAGCGAAAACTCACCTTTTAAAATCGTTTATTAATTCCAGCAATGTTGACAACACCTATAAATCGGCAGGTTCGATTGTCAGAGTGAAACTACAGATGTAAAAATATATTACAATACTTACAATACTTACTTATCAGTTCTCCAAATGTACTTCGGGATTATGTCTCAAATCATCGCCAATGTGGTTCACTTGTCACCCATTCATGACCTTGACATTCATTTGACCTGAGTTAGCCCTATACAGGTTCCCGGGCCTTCGTTCTCGCTACAATGGTGATAAACAGATTAAAGAGTACTGCAGTTCCTATGGCACGGTATAGTGACACTGTCTCTCTATCCTCCTCCAGAGGTGACGGTGACCCTCGATGTACCCACCCAACTGCCTGTCTGTCTCTACCCGGACAGTTTCCCCGCACACATCACCCACAGGGGACGACAAGTAGAGATGCAGATGAGACAAACCCGCTCACATCACAAGGACTACATCGTTATAGATCCTTACGAGGAGCAAACTCAGGTAAACGGCGTGCTTAGGAAAAGGTGAGCACGCTGCAAAGAAACACCCCATATATTTCTATAGGTAAAGGCATACCATTTTGGATAAAAATCGATTTTAAGAGATATTTTAATGTGATCTTCATATCGTGTTGATGAGTTTTTATTACAGCTTATTCTGTACTTAAAAGTGTTTCGATACTACAGTTTAACTTAAACTTTCAGCATTTAAAGGTGCATCAATTAAATTGGCGCGCGCCACACGCGGTACATTGTCCGGTTTACGATTAAAAAAAATCACTACTTTTACTTTCATATCGTCAATATAGTAAGTCGACTAAGATCAAAATGGCAATTTTCGGCAACAGCCATTACTTCCCGATAACATAACACAAATTATAACGTTTAGCATATGTGACCCCACACAACAAAATGGATGTACCTTTGAACAATTACTTCCAAGCCTTTCACTTATTAAATTACCAGCATTGCCTTTCATAGTATAATGAACCTCTCATCTTGCATATATGTAGTGAAAAAAGCTAGTGAAAGTGAATGAAATTTAAGCTGTAACTTTTTAACGTGATGTGCTGATCTCTAAGAAACCACAACCCTGGAACAGCAGCCCGTGATTTTTATCAAACTTAGTTGATATATCAGATATATCACAAGATACAAGATTGCTGTAGTTAATAAATGGTTGAAACAAACTGCATTTTTCAAATACAATCTTTCGATTTAGTGAATGGAATAATTGAGTAAACCATTAATTTCCTTTACCAAGCAGTCCAGTATCCTGTATACAGACAGAAAGCGAATACTCGAGGTTCAACTGACGTGTACGGAGACCGGCTTATCTGTGGTAACTTGTTATATCTATCTATTTGATTGAACATAATAGCGGTACTCACAACCTGCGAAATATCACAGCATTGGTGCAACAGACAACTATGATATGCTGATTTGGTAAAAATATATTAGTTAATTGGATGCAAAAGTATCTCTAATTGCAGGTTTGTTATAAAGGGGCAGTAGCACGTTTTTTTTGCAAAAAAAATTGTTTCAAATTTCCCATTTAGTTTATGTTATTTATATTTAATTAAGAGGAAACATCTTTATTAATCGTTGTGTATTATAATATTGATAGAATAGTAATTACGTCTATTAAACCATTAACATAAAGTTAATAATATACGTAATCAATGATTTAGAGTATTGTAATATTGAATACCATGTTTAATTGGTGGAAGTTAAAGTTAAAGTAAGTTACCTGGGTATCTACACGAGCATAAGTCATGGTGAGTGACGACTTGGTGGTCAGTGTAACTTATATGTACACATAACTGATCCCCTACTGTTCCACAAGTGACTGCACTTCGTTCTTACAATTCCTTGGTTCTTATAAGAAAAATGGTCAAAGTGGGGCACTTATTGAGTTAATGAATTATTGAGTACAACAGGAAGTGCCCCTCCTCACTCCCCATCCTTCTCTCTACCAGCGGGGCACACTGACAGTGACTGGAGACACCGTGCTGCTTCTTGATGATACATCTCGACTCAACTACCGACCTGGTTATATCTACAGTCTACACGCTCATACCACATTTCCAACTGTGTTTGATGGTGATTTAATCAGAAACAGTATTTTCTATATTTCAAGTTTATAGTGCTTAATTGTTTAATAAATTTCATAGTCCAGTAACATGTAATATATTCAATATGATTGACTAAATTCATTTCAATTACATTTCCTAAACTGTAATGGACAGTACCTAATCATCAGGCTTTGGATAATGCATTTTCTTCATAATATCTCTAAGTTTATGTTGCTTTGAAGGTAACATCACACAATATAAATAAATATAGCACAAATGAAAGAGGCACACGGCTCATGTGGATCTACCTGTAGAGGGAAGCATGCAATGAAACTAGTATCAACATGTAATGGACGCGAACTCATCTTTATGTTCGCGCAACTGCTGAATTTGATATTTTATTTAAATATCCAGTTCACATACAGATCGAGTTTTACTTAGTTATCTTGAAATGGGTGCTACCGGTCGGATCAAACATGTTTACCATGTCCGTAAAATCCCATTATAAAAATAACTCTCAGTGATTCATTCAACTTTCAATCACTTCTTCCTTTTTAAGAATTTGATTTACAAGATATTTAATTTCTAATAATTGTGTGGATGCTTCACTAATTTCTTTATGACTTCATTGATAGACATTCTAGAAATTGAGATAAAGAAAAATGAAGAAATATTTTACCGTTATGTGTATAGAATTTCTTTATTCAGAATAAAGAATTATATATCAATGACATAATTCTTCATTTTCTTGATCTATGTATGGTTTACCATGTCATGTGTTGTTGTTGTTGTTGTTGTTGTTGTTGTTGATGTATTTGCTGTGTAGATATCCATGTTGATGCCGACGAGGACCACAGACGGAGAGAGAAGAGAGACACCGCTGATGTATTTATTGATGTTCTGGTGCTAGTTGGTCATTCAGTCTATCAAAGGTAAATAGAGCTGAGGTTATTCTATTGTCATTCTTTAACCAATGATCTTTTTGATAGAAATAGTGCATTTGTGCACCAGAAATTGATCAAGTTATTGGAGGGTTTTCTTCTTGAAAGATGATTCTAGTGTGTATTACCTAAAAGTACTTTTATGCTTTTTCAGGACTGAATTTTAAAATTTTAGCTGTTTATTTTGACTCTGAGTCTAATTATAAAGATTGATTCATTTGATGAAGAAAAAAAACAAGCATCCCTTTTTAACGAGTTCCCGTTGTGAACCAATCCCTCGTATCTAAGCACGGTACTCCGGGACTTATTCAAGCACCATAAGATAATAAAATCTCAAGGAGTGTCTTGCAATCTCCAAAATAAGAGTTAAAAGCGATTTACATAACTACGTTTATAATAAAGATAGGTTATAAAATACATCAACAAATCGAAAGACTTCTCAACATGCACTCATTCAACAATAACTAAAATAAAAGCTTGCCCCCTCCATCATAGTATTAGTGATGAATGAGTCAAAGGTGAATAATTCAAATCTACTGTAGTAAAACAATTCGAATTAAAATTGCAAGCTTGATGTTTTGAAAGCCGCCTGCAGAGACAATACATGCAGATGAAGGGAAACCAAATATGTTGTTTACTTACAGGTGGGAGACCTACACTGTGGCGAATATGACAGGCTCTGTCAGAAGCGTAGAGCAACAAATCAAGAAACATTTTCATATGCTCATCAACTCTGTAAGTTGTGCAACGCCCAGTTTTATGTATCACATCCCACTGTGTCCAAGAGGAGAATAACCATTTGACATCACCAAACTATTTCTTGATCTACAACATGCAGTTTTAATAACACTTAATTTTCAATAAAATGCATATTTTCATTTCTGACGACCGCTGTTTACCATGTCAATCCAAAAGACGTAATGTAGCCATGTGAAAAGATAACTCCGAATAAGTTGAAAATAGTAAATATACATTGTAGCAATATATATTATATGTAATACTTTTTATTGTTTTTTTTATTGCTTTCTTTATTTTGATTGACAAGCTAGCGGTTCAAGTGATGAACATTTAGGTTATTTTATGCAAATCTAAAATGTCCTTTTGCTGTATCGGCAAATTCCTTATATAAATAACTTCCCATTAAGAAGTAGAATTATGTGTCCTTACGTAACCGTGATGTTATCTGCTGTTGTTATTTCCATATAGATTTTCTTGATAAATAGATTCAAATTGCTCTCTTCAACAGGTTGACTTGCGATTCAAGAGTATATCATCTAAGTACAACATCGAAGTGGTTGAAGTGATCATACAGGTAAAACTATTGAAATTCTTCAAAGGCATTGAGAAGTTGGTATAATAATGAGATATATTATGGATGAAAACTTCTTTATTTGGTTAACACGATGTTTCAGTGCTACTTCTTGACCTTCTCCATCTGAAGTAGCCCTGAAACGTCGAGTTAACCAAATAAAGAAATTGTCACTATTGTTTAAGATTGAAAAGTATATTTAAAGAAAATGTAAATTAATTGAAAACGTGATGTTGCCTACTCTATTTGGGCAAATCTAAAATATAAAGCACTTGATAGTCATTTTTGGTCATGAATTAGCTCATTCAATAATGAACAATGAAAAAGGTAAAAGTGCCAAATTTTGACAACTTTGAGAGCTTGTTATGAATACAGAGAACTTAAGTATTTAAAAAAGCAAATATTTGATGAAACTATCAGAATATTATCAATATATTTCACATTATATTGTTTTGGTCCCTCTCACATATGTCATTGTAAATCAACATTAAAGTCAAGTACAGAGAAAATAAATATCCACATGGCATTATGTATCTTCGGCTTTATAGCATTATCTATATAGAGTATAATTATATATAATATATATATATGTAAATGTATAGGACACAAGTGGAAGCGAGTGGTTGAATGGGGTTACAGGGAATGTTTACGGAAAGCAACTGATCCGACTGATCGAAAACTGGACAACCTCGACATCAGGTCTGCCCCGCCATGATGTGGCGGTTGTATATGAAAGGTTGGACTTGTCTTCTTCATGTCTTCATAGTCTTAGTCTACTGATATGGTTAGACTAATGTGGATTCTTACAATGTATACATATAAACGTGAAATAAGATAAGATAAGACTTAATCATTCCTGCGGAAATTCGTTTTACATCAAAATAGCGTCATATATACATAGACACACAATGTATAACTATAAACTACATCACATGAACAGTATATGACATGTACACATACATAAGCAACATGTAACACACACTTATGTAAGTGGTACAATAAAGGTTTTCAATACAGATTGGTTATAAACATGATGAAATGCGTATAAGTGAAGTAATTGTGGAGCACAGTGGTGTAGTGGTTAGCATGCTTGCCTCTCACGCCAACGGCCCGGGTTCGAATCCCGGTGGAGACACCAAACATTTGTGACCTGGGTCTTACACTGTGTTGTGCCCCTGGGCAAGGCACTTCATCCACATTGCACTCAGTCCACCCAGCTGTTTAAATGGGTACCTGAACACGGGAGGTACGGATCTATATGGTCGCGCGGAGCGCTTAGTAGCTGCACCGAAAGTACAATTCCTTCAGGGTAATAATTGTACCGCCATTGAGCAGTGCATTGAGCACTGGATAATAGGCGTTAAAATGTATATTATTATTATTATTAAATAGAAAAAACAGTACTAAATAAATAAAGTTACAAAATAAAGAAGTATTGATGAGATGTTTGGCATTTATGAGAGATAAGAACTAAAACGTAGATATTCCAATTTCCTGATATAATTTATTTCATGTCTAAATAAAGTTTATCGCTTACTTTTTTTTAAAATCAAGTATCTTATCGCAGTTTTGTATTTGATATTTCCAGAACGAGTCTATATTCAGAAGAAGATTTCATCAGTATATACGGTAAGTTTGTGTGTGACTGACTCATACAGACAGGATATCTGTCTGTACTTGTCAAAACAACCTCAGGATGTATACTATCTTCCCGCGCCAAGGTGAAAACGTATCGAGATCACTACTCGTTTTCTACCTTGCCCTTAACGATATCAAAAACTGTGAAACGAAGCAGCGACATCTTTCGTTTTCGCGAACTACCTTACCATCTGCTTACATTCATCCAATGAAATCATCGTTTTCATTCGGTACTGCAGTACTGTAGAGTAGCGATGATGTCACATTCACAAATTGATTCTAATATTTCACCAATGACATGCTTGCTCTGATAAACTAACAAAATATATGTGTAGTTTGACATTGGAAAGCTGTCAAACTTGCAAATGATTAACCGTTTTGAGAGACAGAAATCAGCAATCAAACATATACCTGTCGAAGCTGATCAAGTCGATGCTGCAAATCGAGGTAAATGTTGCACATTTCTTTGCACAAAAGCCATCGAGTATGTTGATAGACAGGGAATTTCAGTATGATAGGGATTGATGAGTTGACTAAATACTTGAACATATTTTTATTTAAAATCTGTCTCCGTTTAGTAGGTGGCAACGTATGGCTCCAAACACGACAGGCTGAAAGCTGTTTTCTGGTTGGAAATAGTTTCGTTACGGCCGTGACGTTGTGAAGATGGATGTATATACATACAAGCATAACACATGAAGATTTGTACAATTATAAACAAAAAGTGAAAACATGAAAAATATAATTCGCACATTCTCTCCGTCTCGTCTGTGGAACTCTTCCTCTACTCTGTAATCGCCGTATTGTAGCACAAGGGACTTGGTGTAGATTCAACCAATAAAGTACATCATGCATGAACTGAACACCATTCTCTCCGTCTAGAGTTCAGCCAGCAGAACACCCTGTGTAACTCCTCTTCCTCTACAGTAGCAGTGTCCTATCAGGACGAGATCGGGATCGACATGAGCAGTACGGCCAGAGGTATCGCACGTGCGTGAGTAAACATCTCGCCTCTATAATTCACCTGCCTGAAGAACCTGTTATTTTACTGACTTTTGAGTGTTTAATATTCACCATGCCATAATAATATTGTTTTAAATGACTAGTATACTAGATGAATCTCAAAACGTGAGAGACCCAGTCAACCCTGGTGAGTGATGTATCACTATATCTCCAGTAGTCCTATTCCTTTAACCTGAAGACACACTTACCCATCTAGGGTCGATAAGCAATCAAAGCACTGTTTGTTTCTCTATAGACGCTTGTTTTAAATGTAAATTAAGTTATTGTATGCCACCCCCCATAATCACAACCATAAGCCAAACCAATCAAGGCCCGTTATGTGTTGTCTCTCTCCTCTTCTCTGTCAGTTAGTAAATGAACTGTAGAATACTGGAAAGATATCACTTCTAAACGTTATCACATTAGGTAATACATACATGTACACTTGTCCAGAAGCTCTGACAGATACATGTGCATGTATATGTGTCAGTAAATATTATGATCACCCGTTTAACCAAGACTGCTTTCCACTAACCCCTCTGAATCCAAGCATCATCATAAGAAAAGTTCACATATTGAAAAGGAGGGAGACCGTGGGAGTCCATAAACATAATATTTCAAAGGGAGGCCTCTCTGAGGGGTCTGTTTCTTATAGTTCATAATCTGTCCTGCAATGTCTGCAAAATGTCCATATTTAGTATATCCAATCTACCTCACTCTGCCCCTACAGTCTGGGAGCGGAGGAGGACGGTCCTGACACCAACTGTTCCGACACAGACGACTACCTGATGTCAAGTAACTACACGCACCTGTTCTCGGAGAGGAGTCAGATCTTCTCTTCCTGTTCACAGACCCAGATACAGAACTACATTGAAACTTTACTAAGGTAAGTTGAATATTAGTTTATCAAAAAGAATCAATCATGTTCTATTCCTTGTGAGGAGAGAATGCACATTTATAACACACTTCAAAAGAAGATTGTTTGAAACCTTTGTTTTTTAACATCGTGATATTTAGACAAAAACAAATTGAGTCATATGTGAAAACGGACATTTTTGGAAGTAAAGAATACTTGACAATCCGTTTCATAATTTAAAAATAAATATGTATAATGCCATTCAAGCGTGACAACTAGGGACACATTTTGTATGTCTGTGTAAGAATTAATTTAGTATGAATTACATCATAAGGTTTGTTAATACATTTGTAGTTAGTTATACTATAGGAACTGAACGATATCATCAAATTGTGAAAATAAGACTTTTCAGCTTGTTACAGTGACATGGGTCACATGTTTGACGTATATACGTATATGCATTTAAAAACATTCGATGATCGTTGCCCACATAAAACCTGATTAAATTTATCCAAAATGGTACTGATGGAATAACATGTGTCCTAACTTGAGTTCACTTGACCTTTCTAGAACCTCTAACGTGTCAAGGTCATGTCTGACACAACCGGAAAATATCACAGAGGTCACAGGATCACTTCCGGGTCAGGTGTACAGCCCGGATGTTCAGTGTTATCTGATGTATGGCCTGGATTCCTTCTACTGTCATGTATGTTATACTATCTTCTTCTTCAGCTAATCTGACATTTGAGATTGGGAACCTGTTAATAGTTTTCATAAAGAATTGGGCTCAAAAGAGTTAAGAACCTTGCTCCACTAGCGCCACTGAGCATCTTGATGGTGGATATTAGGCTCTAGAAACACATAATTAGCTCATCAGGCCTGAAAGGCCCGATGGGCTTATGGCATGGGATGGCGTCCGTCCATCCGTCCGTCCGTCCGTCCGTCCGTCCGTCCGTAAACTTTTCACTTTTTCGACTTCTACTCCAGAACCAATAACCCTAGAGAGCTGAAATTTTATGTACAGACTCCTTGGCCAATGGGGATTCTAAATTGTAGATTTGGTGACCCTGTGACCCCAAATAAGGGCCCCAGGGGTCATAACCTTAAAAGCTATTTTCATCTTCTTCTCCAGAACCAATGACTCCAGAGAGCTGAAATTTTATGTACAGACTCCTTGGCCAATGGGGATTTTAAATTGTAGATTTGGTGACCCTGTGACCCCAAATAAGGGCCACAGGGGTCATAACCAAAAAATCTATTTTCATCTTCTTCTCCAGAACCAATGACTCCAGAGAGCTGAAATTATATGTACAGACTCCTTGGCCAATGGAGATTCTAAATTGTAGATTTGGTGACCCTGTGACCCCAAATAAGGGCCTCACAGGCCATTACCTAAAATCCTGTTTTCATCTTTTTCTCCGGAACAAAAAGATCTAGAAGGCTGTGATATTGTATGCAAACTCTTTAGCCAATGGGGATTCTAACTTGTAAATTTGGTGACCCTGTGACCCCAAATATCGGCCACAGCCTAAAAAACCTTTGAAAATGAATTTTGAACTGATATTTTATGTGCACTTCATTCACTTTATTTGAAATGTATGTCGACTTTTGATAACAATCTACATTGTGGACATGTTTGTCAAATTGATGTAATCAATGTGAAATGAGAACTATTGAATAGCCTATGAACTGAAAATTGTGACAAGTCATAAAGGACTAAATTGAAGAGGAGTTAAGAATTCTTTTATTTTACATGAGATATGTGAACTGCATATGACTGGTGATGAAATGATAAGATAAGATTATTATCATCTTCTTCTCCAGAACGAAAAGACCTAGAAGGTTGTCATGTTGTGTAAAGAGTCTTTAGCCAATGGAGATTCTAAATTGTAGATTTGGTGACCCAGTGGCCCCAAATAAGGGCCTCGCAGGCCATTACCTAAAATCCTGTTTTCATCCAGAACAAACTAGAAGGAATATTTTGTTCAGAATGTTTAGATGTTTGGATGAAAAGGCTTAGAACCGAGATTGTTTAGCCAAGGTGATTCTAAATTGTACTATGTACCATGAGATTCATCACATTGCCTGTTCTCTTTAAGCCTTATACAGTTAGATCCGTGCTGCCAGTGTTTAGTGCAAGCAAGAGTCTATTACATAATTTGGCGGTAAAACACAAAAAACACAGCTGGCTTGTAACCAGAGCCAAGGGGTCAGAATATTGCATAATCTCCTCTGTTTTGACCTTGCTGAGTGCTCTCTCTCAATTTCAACAACATATTTCTATCTTCATCATCAAACAAAATAAACTCTGATGAGCTGCAGAGCCCATGGCTCTATTTTTATATTATATATCTTGACGATGTAGGAATCGGATGACAACAGACAGATGTTGATCTTTAATATTCACACTAGATGCTATCATTTACCTAAACATTTGATTAAAGATCGTGACGATGAACAGGGGCTTCGAGAATTTTCGTATGGAAGGACTAAACCGTTGTCATTGACGTATACTAGGGCCTATCTTAGGGATCCTTGATCTGCCACTGATGAATATGTTAAACATAGAGGTTATTAAAGTTTTTTTGACGACCAGTTGGTCTGATATGATTAAATGTTGGTTGTAATAAACGTATGAAGTTGATCTAAACTTCTTTTCACCTTAACTATGTTTCCTCGTTTGTTCATCTTCAAACCTCGCTCTGGTAGCATCCGGATGATGCAAACCACTCTGACATCTGCCACCTGATGTACTGCTACTTCCCCGGCTCCACCACGTGCTACTCCAAGGTCGCAGCGGATGGAACCACGTGTGGCAATAAGATGGTAGCAATCTGTATCAATCTAACTGGAAAGCATTTTGAATTATACACTTCTTATTTAGTGCACACACAGAGTTCTTGGGCTCTTCTTGACTCTCTTCCAGGAGAGTTCTTGGGATCTTCTTGACTCGCTTCCAGGAGAGTTCTTGGGATCTTCTTGACTCGCTTCCAGGAGAGTTCTTGGGCTCTTCTTGACTCGCTTCCAGGAGAGTTCTTGGGCTCTTCTTGACTCGCTTCCAGGAGAGTCCTTGGGCTCTTCTTGACTCGCTTCCAGGAGAGTTCTTGGGCTCTTCCTGACTCGCTTCCAGGAGAGCCATCCAAGGACAAGGAAGAGTCAAGAAACGTTAATTGTGTCATCCTCTTCTCAGAAAGGTCACTCCGTCTACATATTCTATCTTAGCTTCTGGTTAATATAGGCGATATTTCACTATTCTCGCATAGTTTTCAACACTGTTAACATGCTTACCTTTGTCAAATCAAAACTTATATTACACAAGGTCATGATACCGAATAGGCATTGCGACTGTTGGAATGTATGTATGAAACAACGTTTCACAACCAACGTCTGGTGCAACCAATCAGGATCCTCTATTTCTGGCTGAGAAAGTGATCGATATATAACAGAGCGGAGCAACATTTGTGAGAAGAGAATGTGATTGTGTACGCAAAAGAAAAATTTGTTAAGGAAACAAGGAAGAGCCCTTGAACATTAATTGTGTACTTGAAAAACTTATTACAGGAACAGCACACCCTGGATCATTTTATGTGGAAACCTAATTCGAAGGGAAATGATTGGACTGAAAGTTAGTCTATGAACTTTTTATAATTACTGTACCTTCATCCTGTATTCAGTTTATCTAGACTTGTTGAACAAGGATATAGACTGTATTAAATGCTCTAATTAATACATTGTCATAAGGCAGGACTAGGAAAGTCTGTGTGCATGTGATTTTAATGCTCATCTAATTGATTATTGAAAAAGGTGCGACAAAATATAAAAATGTTCTTCTTACTTTGCTACCGATAGCGCTTGATGCTCTGAAATGTATGATATATATAATGTAATATGATGTTCCTTTTACAGTGGTGTATCGCTGGACGATGTGTGGAAGCAAGCGACGCCCAGCAACAAACCGTAAGAAGAATAGTTTATACAGGGAGAGAAGAATCTCCACACATACTTTATTGTTAATTTGTTGACGCACTGCATGTGTATTTTATAATAGTTTAATAAGTAAGAACATAACAAAAGCAAAGAAAATCATAAAATAGTTAATCAATCACGTTTGTTTACGTAATGTCCTAAGGACAGGAAAATGTTTGGAAAACATGCTCAGCAAAAAGTGAGCTAGCGATCTGACCCTGGAAGAGACATGTCACCTCGACATCATCTCTACCATCATACTCTTTATCATTTCTAGTGTGTCTTGTATTTGTTTCTATATGAAATGCAACTACCGCGTTGCGTTTATTACAGCCGAGTGTGTGCATGGAGACCAGCGTCAGATAGGGATTTTGTCATCCGCGAGAAGTTGCGAGACTGCCATCACTTCCGGTTTGTACCAATGTTACGCGAGTCACGTGGAAGTCTCGTGCTGCACTACCTGTACACAGAGCAGGCTAGCCAATCCAGGTGGGTTTAATTTAAAAATCAGACTTTCATGGTTGAAAAATACGCAACTTCCGGTACTCATATGCACGTACCTCTGTTAATATTATTGCAGCTTTTCTCGCTTGATACTTTCAATCTGATATGAAATAAATGAAAACTCTTGAGAGCGACGCTGAACCCTAAAAATATATCTATACCTAAATATGTTTTGGTTACCCTTAGACTGTTACTATGGAGACAAAGTGAGCAACGTCCCCAACTGCAACTACAGTGAGTGTTCCGTCAACATCAGCAACACCGCCTACCTCAGTGCGTGTTGTGACACGTGCAGCAACCTGTCGACACCTGCAACACTTCCAACATCGACCCTGTCTGCTCATGTGTCAACGGTATCAGCCAATGAGCAAACGTTGTCCACTACATCATCACCTTCCTCGGATGAATCTACAGCTTCCTTCTCGGCGGAAGATCCAGGTAGCTGTTTGTCCTACACTAAATATGCATCCATTGTCGTATCATCCACCACCAGTGATTACCGAAAGAACTTCCCGGAAAACTACCAGGGAGTGGAATGCTCTTCCTCCTAAGTCGCACCTTCCAAGAGCCTCGAGACATCCCGATCCCTAGTTTCCAATACCCACATACTGTTTTCATCCTGTTTCTAATCTTTTAACTGCTCGCCCGCATCTCACCATACTAGCACGTCAAAATAATTAGCTTTTTCATCGTGGACGTTAACCGGGAGAAGAATAAGAGGAAGTCATGTTCATTATCGTTATTTTGGTAGCTTAAAGTCCTGCTATCAAAGAATGCATGTTTGGATTATAAATAAGGTAGTGAGTGATTCGTGTTGATATCAATCCAATGTTAAGAAATAAGTTTCGTGTGATACATATATCTATTTCCGAGGTTTGTGTATTCCAGATTCCGATGGTTTGGCTGTTGGTCTGGGTGTGGGACTACCTCTCGCCCTCCTCCTCGTCCTGGGTGGTCTGCTCCTGCTGTATCTGTACAAGAAGAAGCTGTACCGGGTCCAACATGCAGAGAAAAAGGATCCAAACCAAGATCAACCATCTGACCTCACAGAAGAAATTTGTGGAAACAAACATTTGATTTTACTCCACAGCTGTGGACCTTCTTCCACAAAACTCCCCGTCTAGGAATATCAATTACCCATAGTGATGACACTGAACTGCGATTACCATCATCTGGGTGTCACATGACTTCAATTACCTTCAACGACGTGTTTCATTGAGCAAAGATTACCTTCGTCTAAGTGTTATTAAGTTACACCCGTTTCGTCTAGGTGTTTTTGAGTTACACTTTTGTCTTCCAAGTGCTAATGAGTTACACTGATGTTGTCTTAGTGTCTTTTAGTTACGCTTACAGTTACCTATGTGTCACTGAGTTGAGCAGCTAAGGTAATCATTTGTGTGCTCGACTTATGGACGAATGTTTGGTTATATACACATGTCGAGAGACTAACAGCATGGTCTTCGGAGCTGAGGATTAGTTTTGCCACTTTTCACTTTAACTGAGCAAGTAGCACTTAGCTATATATAAGCATTGTTTCACCTTTTCTAATCTAGTTCATCTAGCCTACGGGTCTCCTAGAGATCATAACAACGTATTAAATGATGACGTATATCCAGGACATCGTTTGAACGAAGGGGACCACAAATGAGGTTTCCTGATAAGTGAACTGTTTGTGGTTTGTTAATATGTTTACTGTACATGTGTCGGATGTTTCATTTGAAATATTCGTAAAATGCACAATCCATGTAATAAATTGAGTCGTTTTTTATTTCCAAACCGGCAAAGGTTATGGGACCTGAGGACAATACTTTAGAACTTCAATCTGATTTATGTCAATAATATATAAATAATTTCAAATTGCCTTTGTTACTTGGAGTTTGCATTAAAATCCACTGTTCTAATGTTCTGTTCCTCAGCTTGTTGAATTATTTGGTGCAAATGCTAAAAGAGTCATCCTAGACATAACAATGTTTCTATCTCAATGACATGTTTTTCTATATATGATATATCACGTGCTTAAGATGTAGCTATTATAACTAATAGCTAACCAACAAGTTCATATTGTTAAAAGTTATCAATGAAAAAGATTAAAAACTGACTATCGTCGAGAACACGATAGTTGACGACTGCCCACTTCCGGTTTACCATGGACAGGGCTTACCCCCTGTCACACTTCCACTGTGAAACTTGTTATGTTTTGACTTAAAGGTAAAACAAATCAACAAAAACTCTCCTTATGTGCTTCAGATGGCCATGACATAAACACAGAACACGGTGTCACTTTTTTGAGTTTTATTACTCACAGTTTTACTGTTATTCCATATATACAAACCATTTATCGAATAAAGCTTAACTAAGTAAGATATATCAAAATAAATTAAAATGGAAAAATATTATACAGAGGAAACCTAATATGGACGGAACGTATATATCAAATCACAGTTTCATATTATGAATTCACATTCATTGATTCACTTTTGATGATAAGGTAAGATGCATTATAAGATGCCCCTCATTATTCAACAAACCAAATCAAGGACATTTTCTTAATTTAACAATCCAAATCTTAAAAGAGTTCAACAAACTGAATTTTAAGAGCATTTTGTTAATTTAACAAACCAAATCGCCAAGTGCTAAGTGACAGAGTAACAATGAATACGTCGCAAGAACTCGTTTAATTGACGCAGTTGTAAAACACAATGTTTCCGACCACAGAAGCATATAATAAACAGAATAAAAAAAATTCAGTGCAATATTACTTATCTCTCATCTAAAACATCTCTCTAAATATCGGCTTTACCCCGTCACTCGATGAGAGATAAGTGATATCACATTGAAAACACAAAATATCCTCTATATACATGTAAATTTGACATTTTACATTCAACTGTCAATCATAACACCGAGAGCAAACTAGAAAAGGATAAAGAGATCTGTTAGTGGTAATCTTCTATATTCGTGACACCGACATGTATGGAGTTCAGATTCAACAAGAGTGACATCCACTCATAAACTACCGGGCAAAAGAAAGTTTTCACCTAAGTTTATTTCGATTAATTCAATATTTAAAAGAAATCAGATGTATTTGACTATGACACGATACAATAAGACTTATCTGCAGTAGTTTGAATGACTTTATTTGTGACTGAGGTTAAATTTTAGTTCAAATATCTTTTTGTAATGAAGACAGGGTTAAGAATGAAATTTTCACCAACATGACCCCTGCCCTGTTTAAAATGTTTTAAATGTGTGCAGAATCAGGTACATTTCTTTATTTTCACATAGGATGTGTCTTATATGTCGATGAACAGTTGTGTATCATCAACAATAATTTAAAAACAAAATTTAACTTACAATTTCATTTTTTTTTAAATAATTAAAAAACATGTAGAAGTATTCTTTGAATGCTAACTAAACACCTGTACTTAACAGTTTTGGATTATGACATCGAAAACTTGAGATATTTGCAATTCACAATGGTTTACAGTGCTTAAAATACGAATATTGAACCCATCACATGGTCTTCAGCAAGAGAATGACATTGTATAAACGTATCGTGTTATATTTCGTGTAGACTGTTCCATCTTTTTTATTTCGTGTAGACTGTTCCACTCTGTTATATTTCGTGTAGACTGTTCCACTCTGTTATATTTCGTGTAGACTGTTCCACTCTGTCATATTTCGTGTAGATTGTTCCACTCTGTTATATTTCGTGTAGACTGTTCCACTCTGTTATATTTCGTGTAGACTGTTCCACTCTGTCATATTTCGTGTAGATTGTTCCACTCTGTTATATTTCGTGTAGACTGTTCCACTCTGTTATATTTCGTGTAGACTGTTCCACTCTGTTATATTTCGTGTAGACTGTTCCACTCTGTTATATTTCGTGTAGACTGTTCCACTCTGTTATATTTCGTTTAGACTGTTCCACTCTGTTATATTTCGTGTAGACTGTTCCACTCTGTTATATTTCGTGTAGACTGTTCCACTCTGTTATATTTCGTGTAGATTGTTCCACTCTGTTATATTTCGTGTAGATTGTTCCACTCTGTTATATTTCGTGTAGATTGTTCCACTCTGTTATATTTCGTGTAGACTGTTCCACTCTGTTGTATTTCGTGTAGATTGTTCCACTCTGTTATATTTCGTGTAGACTGTTCCACTCTGTTGTATTTCGTGTAGATTGTTCCACTCTGTTATATTTCGTGTAGATTGTTCCACTCTGTTATATTTCGTGTAGATTGTTCCACTCTGTTATATTTCGTGTAGATTGTTCCACTCTGTTATATTTCGTGTAGACTGTTCCACTCTGTTGTATTTCGTGTAGATTGTTCCACTCTGTTATATTTCGTGTAGACTGTTCCACTCTGTTATATTTCGTGTAGACTGTTCCACTCTGTCATATTTCGTGTAGACTGTTCCACTCTGTTGTATTTCGTGTAGACTGTTCCACTCTGTTATATTTCGTGTAGACTGTTCCACTCTGTTATATTTCGTGTAGACTGTTCCACTCTGTTATATTTCGTGTAGACTGTTCCACTCTGTCATATTTCGTGTAGATTGTTCCACTCTGTTATATTTCGTGTAGACTGTTCCACTCTGTTATATTTCGTGTAGACTGTTCCACTCTGTTATATTTCGTGTAGACTGTTCCACTCTGTTATATTTCGTGTAGATTGTTCCACTCTGTTATATTTCGTGTAGATTGTTCCACTCTGTTGTATTTCGTGTAGACTGTTTCACTCTGTTATATTTCGTGTAGACTGTTCCACTCTGTTATATTTCGTGTAGACTGTTCCACTCTGTTATATTTCGTGTAGACTGTTCCACTCTGTTATATTTCGTGTATACTGTTCCACTCTGTTATATTTCGTGTAGACTGTTCCACTCTGTTATATTTCGTGTAGACTGTTCCACTCTGTTATATTTCGTGTAGACTGTTCCACTCTGTTATATCGGCGCTCCTCTGTCGCTTCATCTTAAATATCACAACCGACACGGCAGGAATAGCCAACAACACAATGGCAGCTCCGACACCAACACCGATCTTCATTGGCTCTGAAATATAGAAAATAAGATTTTAAGATTAATACACGTGAAATAATTACATGATAAGAAATAGTTAGAATGCTGGGCCATGTTGTTGACTATGTTCAGAGGGGGATAAACCCTTGGTACAAACGTTCATTGACTTTCTTCATATAGTATAACCCAAATATCGAGTATTAAATAAGGTAATGCTCGATGAAGCGTGGCGGTGTACATTAGAGACGAACAACCCAATGTGTAATGAAGCTTGTAAGTAACTGACCAGTGTGGATCGTTCAACGAAATCTATTTCCATTCAATTTGTCATCAATTCATTATCTGTATATTTTCTCTGATATATTCGATAAAACTGTATTTCAGAGTATCATCAAATGTACGTGTAGTATATGTTCAATACGCTCCCTGACTACATGATTGACTACAACTCATATTTAGAAAGTACAATAAAGAGGTACCTGTGAATTTTGAAGAGTTCTGTTCTACTGGGCTCTTCTCTGTGCCGTCATGTTTCGCTGACGTCACGCTGCCTTCAGTTTTAGTTGAGGACATCACTTTTGTCACGTGACTTCCTGTGGAGACTGTTGAGGAAGCACTGCTTGAAGGTTTAGGACTCCGAGATGGTGATGACGGGGAGGAGGTTGATCTGCTTGAGGACCTTGTTGACCCTGATGGTGAGGATGAAGTCATGCTGGAAGTCGATACCAAGGTTGATGTAGACGATCGTGCTGCTGCCGTTGTGATAGAGGCTGTCGGAGTTGGTGTTGACGAGGAGACACCAGTGCGTGGAGGTGATGAGGACGTTGTAGAGGAAGGGGAAGTTGTGGTCGACGTAGAGATTGTTGTTACTGGGTTTGTGGTAATGGGAGCAGTAGTAGTTGTTGTTGTAGTAGTTGTGGTAGAAGTAGAAAATGTCGGGGTAGTGGTTGCAATAGTAGTAGAAGTTGTGGTGGTGGCGCTAGTAAATGTAGTGGTAGTTGGAGAAGTTGTTCTTTGGACGGTGATAGCGCTTGTTGTTGGAGTGGTAGTAGGAGTATTGGTAGTTGTAGTAGTAGAAGGACGAGTAGTGGTAGTTATCCTAGCAGCAGATGTTGTCGGTGTAGTAGAAGTAGTTGTGGTCGTTGTCGGTGTAGTAGAAGTAGGGGTTGTCGTTGTCGGTGTAGTAGAAGTAGGGATTGTCGTTGTCGGTGTAGTAGAAGTAGGGATTGTCGTTGTCGGTGTAGAAGACGGAGATGTGGTCGTTGAAGTAGAAGTAGGGGTTGTCGTTGTCGGTGTAGTAGACGGAGATGTGGTCGGTGCAGTAGATGTAGGGGATGTCGTCGTTGTAGAAGAAGTGGTACTGGTTGTAACAATAGTTGTAGCTGCAGCTGTTGAGGTAGTAGGTGTAGAAGCAGTGTTTGTAGTGGTTGTTAGTAATGACGTCAGGTCGGTAGACAGCCCCGTCGATGGAGCACTAGTGGTTGTTCGGTAATGAGCGCATGTTTCACAGCACGTGCCGCTGTATGACGTCACGTTACATCCGGTCGGCTCACAGGCGGGTTCTGCG
Source organism: Gibbula magus (assembly GCA_936450465.1). Classification (NCBI taxonomy): domain Eukaryota; kingdom Metazoa; phylum Mollusca; class Gastropoda; order Trochida; family Trochidae; genus Gibbula; species Gibbula magus. The sequence continues at coordinate 63,830,443 of OW388301.1, forward strand.
TAGCTGTTGTCCCCGTATAGACAACCTTGATGCATACAAAAATATTTTAAAATATGAGTGTTCATGACATAATATATTCACCGTACGAGTATGTAATTACGTTTATTGGTTTCGATAAATTCAATATTTTAAAGAAATTAGATGCATTTGATTATGACACGATGCAATAACACCTTTTGGCAGTAGTTTTAATGACTTAATTGGTGATTTTTTATTTTTTTTTACTACAATATCATTTTTAAACTTGACAGGGTTAAGAAATGAAATTTACACCAACATGACCCCTACCATATTTAAAATGTTGTAAATGTGTGCAGGACTAGGCAAATGTATTGATTTTCACATAGAGTATGTGTAATATGTCGATTATTGTTGTGTTGTATCAAAATTAATTTTTGGGAATTTAAATTTCAAAATTTTGATTTTTAAAATTTGTTTTTTTAAAACACGTAAAACATTATTTGACTGATTTAATATTTTGGACTAATTTGCCAAACTATTCAGTTTTTGAATACGACGTCGAAAACTCGAGAAATTTGACATTTAAAATTATACATATGATTAAAACAACTGAGGTGTGACGTTTCTTTTGTGCTTCAGTTTATATTATAGTAATATTTCTGAAACGGGGCTGTAACAATGGTTCAAATGGTTATGGTACTGTTGTCACAGTGTCATTACACTTAGCCTTAGACGCCCACACTTTACACAGGTAATTTCAATTAAAAAGAATACTAAACGAACAGATGTGAAATACAAATTTATCAAACTTATTAAATGAATAAATGGTGTTCAAAGAAGGTCGACTGGTTTCCTCTATGATGATAGACCAAATAACAGATACCTTCATCTGGCCCGGCTATATCCTTGCACGACTGACAACACATCAGCTGCACGTTCGAGTAGTAGCAATAGTAGGGGTAGTAGAGTGTCAGCGCGTCGCAGTCAACTCCTCCGTCATCGCCATGGATACACACCTCTGGGTGACAATACACAGCATAATAACACAGCGTCTCTGACACACATACAGGATGAAATGCTAATGGTACACCACATTAAAAACGAAAACAATATACACGTATACTCACTCCTTCAACAGGTGGAATGTAAGGAACATCAACAATTGGCCTCTCTTCCAATCATCTGTAATTATTGTTTGTTTTACAATTTCAATAAAGCCAATTGGCCTCCTTCGTTTCATCATGTGTGTTTATTTACATCTTCAATAAAGCCTACAGGCCATTTTATTTACTTACTGCCCCTCATGTTTGTATCACAAATCCCCATTGTATACCAATATCATGCATGTTAATCTCCCTGATTGAGTTTCCTCACCATTGTTTTGTTTGATATATAAATGTACCATATTTCCTTACATTCCACCTGATGAAGGAGTGAGTATGTACTCCGAAACGTCGTGTATTTTCACATTAAAGAAGTTGTTATCCAGAAAATCTTCCTGTTCTTATGTAAACCACTTCTAAATGCCCTTCAAAGACCTTTCATCTTATAATTGAGGATGAAACAAACATACTTACCATCTGTGACGGGAGCATCATCGGAATACACGCACTCTCCAGATTCACACCACTGTGAAAGAACATTGTGATTGTCAACGTATGTTGACTATTAAAAAAATACTGGTATCTAGAGATAGCTCATTCTCTTCCTACAGAGCTTATTGCCTTCAGATTTCCTATCCTAACCTCTGTTCTACAAGACCAAGAATTTCATTATAGTGAATCCAATTGCAAGCAGGACTTGTTTACACTGTTTACAAACACTGCGCTCCATGGAAATTCACAATGTTTTCTTCAAAACAGTTTTCTAAAAGATACAAGATTCAAGATTCAAGATACTTTATTTGTAAAAAGGCCAAAGACCCAAAGTAGAAATGTGATTGCATAAATATATTACAGAGTTACCTACATCCAAGTAAATTCAACTGTTTGAGAGGCATTCTAGAAGTTGGTGTGATGAAGATAATGCTTGATAACGGTAAAGGATCTATACCGAAACGTCGCTATTGTTAATAAAGAAGTTGATCATCCATAAAAGATGTGTCTTCTTCATCCAAATAAATGTTTCAGAAATATAGCAAGATCTAACAAAAATATGTTATTAGTTGATACAGAACCTTCAGAAAATATAGAACCTAAAAGACACACACTATGTTGCACAATTGACGAACACTATGGAACTTTAAAGCCTTGGAAAGTAAAGCCTAACGTACACACCTTCTTGTTCCCACACGAAGTTCCCTCAGCAGCATACAGGGGGTAGCAGGTGTCATGGGGGGAGTAGTGACACTTCAGCCTCTTACACACATCCTTGTGGCCAAGTCCCGCCTCGGTGTGCTGCACAACAACAAAAAACAACCAACGGATACAAACAGCAATCAATAACTGCCTCCAACGACCAACCAAATGAACAAAGGTTTGTTTTATTACAAAGGCCAGTATGACTTGAACATGTCGTAAGAAATGCACATATACTCGATTTAATAGGAAACTATTTCCTTCTATCGCTATGCTTAAGCGACAGTTCGAGTTCTATCTGAGTATTTTTGTGGTAACGAAATTCGAGACGATATTCCTGTTACGTATATGATATCAATACATGATTCTAACACATTCTAGTTGAAACATATTACTCAAGTTCAAGTTCTTTATCCATAGTGAAAAGGCCAAAAACAACATCAAATGTTACATTTACACAGCATTTGTGGTTATGTTCATGGTTGGTTTCACAATATTCTTCACAATTAAATCAATGTCTTTCACAGTATAGAAGCCTAAGTATACATAATGGCAGAATATTTATGAAGTTACATTTTGTTTATAAATACTCATGATGTGATTAACATATTACTGATCGAGGGTAATATTTTGATGACTTTATGAAGGACGACTGAATTAAGACTAGCGCACGTTCACTGAATATAAAAACAATGAGAAGCCATTTATCGGCGTTACGAGTGTGGACAGATTTGATATGGTTCAACATGACAATGCTGATCAGTCTAAAAAATTAAATTATTTGTTATTTTCTGGCTATTCTACCAATATATAAGTTTGATCATGAACAAATGTAAAATTAGTCAAATATAACCGCTTTTGTCATTTATCGTACGCAAAAAAACCCCAATATGGTGGATACTCCAGATAGAACTCTCACTTTAAGCGCTAGATGACCAGTGTGGTACTCACGAAGCAGTAGTAAGACTGAGCTCCATACACGAGTCTGCACTGACTATCTGGGTTGTACACCTCACCAGGCAGGATACCCGTCACGTTGGTAACGTTATACGCTGGGAGCGAGTCCACCAGACAAGACCGGGCTGAGGTGTCCCCTCCGCTGTGCAAACAAAAGTGTTTAAAAAAAATTAATTTTACATTAAAAACATTTAATCCCATAGTTTCGAATCATTTATAATTATTTGTCAGCAGTGAAATGAGTAAAGGAATAAGTGATAAATATTACTATCATGAATAAGAGAGTGTTGTAGTTTGGAAATGTGTTATTTGTGAGCCATCTAAAGTTTCTGTTTGAATGTTATGAATCAATATCTCGTTCTTCCATTAATATTAATAATGCATAATTTCGAAATAAACATATATTTTAAAATTAAGAATTATATTTACCTCATGAATTTATCATATTAATTCACTGATAAAATCGTAAAGCTGAATAACGATACACTGTTTTCAACGTAATTAAATTCAAAGAAAAGTGGCGTCATGAAAATGTTCTGATGTCATGAAATCATACCCCAATCATGAGCTAGAAAGTGTTAGAATTAATAAATAATACACATAGTTATTATCCACAGCTTTTATGACAGGAAAATATATTTTCTCACTATACTAGACTTTTACGTCATTCAAAGAGAACTTTATGTCATGCAAAGAGAGACCCTTATGACATGCAAAGAGGCATTTACGTCAAGCATAGATGATTTTACGTCATGCAAAGAGGCATTTACGTCGAGCAAAGATAAGTTTACGTCGAGCAAAGATAAGATTACGTCACGCAAATAACGTTGACGACATTCTACACGGCTATACAAAGGCGCTGTTACACAGAGGTGGTATTGTGGGTTGTAGACAGGTTAGCAAATTGTGGTGGTATATATATTGGCATGTAATCTGCGATACGATACACGAAGCATAGCAAGTGCGTGGTGAACACTGACCCGAGGATCTGCTGCGTGTAGTTGTAGAAGTACTGCTGGGAGCAGGTGGAGAAGTAGTAGGGGTGGTTACTGTCCAGCTCGTACAGGTCCTGGTAGCTCGCCGACATCAGGAAGTGGTCGCTGCTGTTGCAGTAGTTGTTGTCTCCGTCCTCTAGTGCCCCCAGACTGTCGTGTATATCAGTTAACACCAGAATCAGTAGAGTTATAAAGTACATAAATAGAGTTCGTTCAAGTTAGCCATCTTAGTTAATGAGGGAGGGTGGTTCCAGTTTGAGTAATCAGACTACGTTTGAGGTTTTGTTTCAAAGTCCCAATACTGAAACAGTTCCTGATTTCTGGAACAAAATAATTCGACTGGAAGTGACATACTTATGTCTTGAGCTTGTTGTTTTTAATACTTCAAACTGCATATCAGACAATGAACAGAGGAAATAAGTCTGACCTAAATACAGATACAGGCTATAGGGCTTGCAGATAGACAAATCTGTATTTAGCTTAACCACAACTCCCATTCTTTAACATTAGGTCTCCATAGTGACTTGCAACATGTCAGTGTTTTGTGAAAGAAGATCCAGGATATAAAACTTTACTTATGTTAACCTTGATCCGCACACTTTGACATTCGTTCTTGGAAAAAGCAGCTCCTGGATTTGATAAACTATAGATCTCTAGAAGAGATTGAACTCACCTAGGACCAAGCCCTACACATGGCAAAGAACAGAGTAAAGTGGCGATAGCTTGTTACGGTCTTATGTCCCACCAGGGACGAAGATGAGAAGTAAGTAAGTAAGTTAGTAAGATCGCGATTTGCTTACAAACATTAGTTAGAGAGTGTTTACGTACCGACCGAGACCATTCGTTGCCTCGAGACAAATATTAGCAGAGAGATTTTACGTACGCATGTCCGAGGCCCTTGGTTACAGCAGCCGCGTCGAGAGTGAAGAGAAACCTATAGTGTACCAGCACGACGGGCTGGGAGGAGGAACTACAGATGCTTGACTGGCTCGAGAAGTCTAAACAGAGACACAATAATCATATATAGATAATTAACCCTTTTACCACTAAAAAACCTGAACGCTAATAGGTTTACGTGCCCAATTCTAGGCGTGTAGTGGTGAAAGTGTAAAGTATCAGCAAAAGACGTGTTTCGCCAAATAAAACACACGCATAAAACAAAGTTTACAGTGAATTTTTAGATCCATTGGTTAAGGTTAGAAGGTCACATGATGAAAAGATTGAACGTGAAACAAATATAAGACTCGTTATTACAGTAGATTTCGTCTATTTGTTATCAAATCATAATCATTTTTAATATATTTGTATTATTAATGAGGCTCATTTGGTATTCATGCACGGACATCACGTATACGAACGATTACAATACAATAATGAGATAAAGGATTAATATTACAGTTTAAAGTTATACATAAATATATAGAGAGATAAGAACAAACATACCATATAAGTATCTATTTGTGTCGAACGAGAAGAGATTCTTGCTGAAAGAAGACATGAAAGGCGAACATGTAGATGCACGTTGTAAATACGTCATGAAGAGTAGCTTATTTTCGTTTATATTCAAAATTAAAACCGTGATAATGAAAGAAACATCTGACTGTGAACTGAACTAATACAAAATAAATGCAAAATATGTACTTGTCAACAACATTATTTTGATGAAAACGGTGCTTCAGATTGAAAGATGTTGCTCCTTCATCCGTATTCGTTATTTTTCCATGTTCTATTTTCAGTTCTTGATTGTAGGATATGTCTTAACAAGGATAGTTTCCTCTAGGAATAGGTCAGATGACTCTCAAAGATGTAGACTGTTTCCATTTGTATATTTTGCAAGTGACGACGAAGAAAAATGGATTGAAATTGTCGGCATTGTAATACATTTTAATCGTTCAATTTTAAGATATGAAATATATCTACAGCATTCAAATTTGCGTGGCTGGTTTGCAAATTAAGCAGTTCAGTGTAAAATCTCCTTTACATCAGATCGAACGTAACACTCGTACGTCGTTCGTCGATCTGAGCACTAACCCGCAGAGGTCATGTCAGGTGACCTTCACTGTGACCTTTCATCTTCAATAAATTCAGCCAATCAGAGGACTTCTTAGATATGGCATTGAATGTGGTGTTTCGTATTATACATTATATCGGTCTGATGGCGTTCTAGACCCGGCGCTGATTGGCTGGATGAAAATGTCACCTCACAGGACCTCTATGGTGCAGTACCAAGATCAGACACTGGGTGTTGTGTTCGATCTGATCTAAATGACACTGTCCAGTGTACTCACTGTTCGAAAGCAACAACGACATCGAAAGACGGGAAGTTGTCGGCTGTTGTCGTGTAGTTCCAGATGGCACCTAGCATCATGTTGCCGTCCAGTCTCGTGTCTGACCCCTGACCTTCCTGTGTTCTCTGTACCCATTGGCTCTCCGCGACATCCTGTGAACATCAGTACATTGGATTGCAGACAACGCCGGTTATCTTTCAATTACTCCTATACCCAATTTGCCCCATATCATATGTATACAGTCATTGATAAACATGCTTAAGCCAAAGTTTACGACGTTCCGCTCTCCAGGTTTACCGAAAAATATATATCAAAAAGCATAATGATGGATGTAAACCATCAATCTCCAGATCCTTTTGTGACGATATATTCAGTCGGCAAGTTAGTACATAATAAATAAAGTGAATGTCTCTATAGCGCCGCTTGTAACAAATTGTTCGAAAATGTCTCAACGAAGACGATGTTGAGGTTATATAATTTGATTATGTCAGTAACGTAAGTAACCCTCTGTATATAGTAAAAGTGGATCCTGACATCTGATGATAAAGTAATAATAACTAATTTCGGAAAATACATATTTCTAGCACTTAAATAAGTTTCTAAAACCATTGTGTACGATGACTTACAGCCATTTTCTAGTTAGTCATTAACTATTTCAGATTTTACAGGCGCTTCATGTTGCTTTTTGCTGCATTATCCTTACAGTGTACAGCGGGCCTGTAACACAATTACCGAATAAACATATACTCAGTTTAGATTTAATAGAAGTGAGAACCCACCTCGATGAAGTACCCAACAAGTCGGATGTTGATGTTAGACCCGCTAGACCGGAAGCGGATATCCACCTGGGTAAAATATCAACATCTAGTCGGAGTGTGATACATAACAACATCGTGAAACATGCTTGAATTACAAGATAATAACATTTGTTATATTGTATTATTATATAACAATGTGGCACTTCTCACAAATTAAGAAATCGTCAGGTTGGACTATATTCGCCTGATTTGAAGTTTTAATAAAGGGAAAGAACCACCTTGCATGATTTGTGCATGAATAAATAAGTGCATTCGTATTGGTATTTCATCAGCACAATGTTAGCCATTCAATTTCTCCCTGTCATAATACTAGCAGCCGCGATGTAAGTGAAATACTCTTGAAAGCGGCGTTAAACCCTAACTCACCTCACCTCAATTTCAATTCCATTCAATTCAATATTGTGTTGGAGGTCTTCTCTGTCATCTGTGTCAATGAAGCAATACAACGCTCGCTGATATGAAGAGGAGAGTTTTAGATGTAGATACCTACCCTTACCGGTACCAAAATATAACTCGGCATTGTAACTTTTATCTGTAGATATAACTCGCATTAGTAACATTACGTTACACAATCATACCAGGCTTGAAGTAATGAAGCCCAATAGGTTGGACCGGTCATACTAAACTACGTCATAGGAATGCGTTACTTCATCTTTGGCGAGCGGTGAGGTGACGTTGTATGGGGTTTAACGCTGATTTCAAGAGTGTTTCACTTACATCACGGCTGCTAGGTATTGCAGGGAGAAGACCGCAACACCATATGGTTATTTATTGCGGTGAAACCTGCCAGCATCGGCTGAAATTCAGTTTACCATTGAAGCTCGGCCTTATAAACGAAAACAATCCATGAACAAGTGCTGCTATGTGACTGTCGATGCACTTCCAAAAACATAAATCTGACTTAAAGAGGTATAAAGGTTTAACTCACTGTGTTAAAGAGAAGCGCGATATTGGTCTGTAAACTTGTGAGAGCCTCCTCTCGCTTCTCGCTGTCTGTGGACGCCGCCGACCTCAGCAGTGCTCTACAACAGTGTACATGTAGTTATATCCTCATCCTGTCTCTCATGTGCTTGTGTAAAGAAAATGGGGTATTTTTTTATATAAAAAATGAACTTATGCACGGCTTTAATCTACTGAAAACATGTACATGTATGTGTTTTACTTCGTAAGCTCTTATTCCTTATGCATAATACTGTCGTACTTTTTCATCTTTATTGTGACTAAGTCATTTATTACAATGTAGTTTTTTAGTTTAATCTACTGTGATAAGACAACTCTATTCATTATTTTGATGATGTAACGCTAGATATATATAGATTACTTATCATTCTTATTACCATCACAATAAAACGTATTTTATTTTTAAAAAACAATTTACTTTTCACGGACAATTACGAGTCATAGGTAATGTTAATTTATTAACTTCAAAGTTTAAAATGAATGATCAATCACTTATGATAAAACGAAATCTTGAATCAGTCGATTCGTTATGAGTTTAAAAAACCAACCCTTGATACACGGAGTATCCGACCAGAGCCACCACATCTATGTGTATATCCTCCGTGTCTCTCCTGTGTCTCTCCAGTCCTACTAGTCTCTCATACAGCTGGGTGTCTCTGTCTAGCATCTGGTTACCTTCAGTGATAAAGAACTCCTCTACATCTGCAATTAACGAATTAACAAACACATGCTGTCACATATCAGATAATGATTTTGGGAACGGTGTAAATATAAGCTATACACTAATCCCAATTCATTACAATTAATAAAAAATGTTCAAATTCAATATCAGAGAAACATATGAGGATGATCAATTCATGTTCTTTGATTAGCAGGCGGGATGACATGTACGATTTTACGAGTGCTTCTTTAGGAAATCGACAATCTCGTTTTGTGAACAAGATTTGAAGTATACTTAATACTTCCAACATAGGGAGGCGTTATTTCAATGCTGATTCAAGTATGACAATAATTAACAGAATTAAATTTACAAAATGATCACTCTAACCATATCATTATTCATATCTCATTCACCGTTATCACAATACTGACCCGGATAATCGGTTATCTGTTCCTGTAAACTGTGCATGCCCTCACTAGGAGCGACCAGTTCGGGCTGTATATTGTAGGGGACACCACTGGAGAGAGTGACCTGTCCACGCTGTGAGAAACATTCACACTACAGTCAAAACAACTATAAAATGTGTATATGTTCACCCAGCAGTACAGATGGGTACCTTCTAGCGACATGTATGCCAGCTTCTGTTAGACCAGGGTTAAAATACTGGTAGTGCCTTGAGCATGCACTAGTGGATTGAAAACCCATTTCTGTTAGTTTTATTGTATATAAATACAATGTTTTAAACGAATTCAAATATATATTTAGCATAAATCATTCATCATATCAGCTGTCAATGGACTCCCTTACGTAAGTATCGTTATTCGTTTGATATGTACAATCATCGTTCTCTATGTAATGTGGACCAGTGGTCATGAACTTCAGAAATAGATAAATATGAATATGAAGGCACCATTTTAATCATCCTCGGTTACCCAGGGTTTTATATATGCTCCGTTTCTCTCCACTATATCTAGTGGAGAGTAACAGAGCATATATAAAACCCTGGGTAACCGAGGATGCATTTTAATATACCCGTACAGATACATATAATGTACACGTATTTCCGTGTAGATTATAATCATCTGCACTTTATATGATGAATACATGAAGTTTATCAGCTGTGTACATATAGTAATGTCCCGATGGATAGATTCAGAGTGTTGCCATGTATTGGTTGGATCTGGGAGTAGTGGTAGTTGCTATTAAATACAAGAACACTGACCGTGTTGCTGCAAAGATTTGTACAGCAAAATGGTTGGTGTGGCGGGAGTAAACAGACAGCAGAAAAGGATAGGATAAGCAGACCGCAAAAAGGAAAAACATAGTAATTTTAAAATATATTTAAAAATAGGGTGATTTCTGAGACAATTATTTTTCAACTATCATTTAAGGCAATCCTTAATATGTTTTTAAAAAAATGAAATGAAACTCACCACTCTATAGGGCACGGGAAAGGTATAACTACACAACTCACCACTCTATAGGGCACGGGAAAGGTATAACTACACAACTCACCACTCTATAGGGCACGGGAAAGGTATAACTACACAACCCACCACTCTATAGGGCACGGGAAAGGTATAACTACACAACTCACCACTCTATACTGAACTCTTCCAGTCTCTCTATGGCACTCCACGTCTAGTCTAGTGGTGTTGCTTCTGTCTCTGTACTCGACTGCTTCCTGAAACTAGGAATGCAAAGTTCTCATAATGTATTGTGGATAAAATAATGCAAATAGTCTCATTTGTGTTTCGTTGTTAAACGTTCATTATACTTATCATTATAAATACACTAGTGCCCAAAAGAAACTTTGCCAACTAAAATGTAAGATTGTTTAATCCACGAATGATAGATATTAAACTATTTTACAATTTAAAACATAAACTGGCAGGCAAAAGAAAGTAAACACCTCTTTTAAAATCACTATAATTAAAAAACTAAATATGGTAGAAGTTTGAGATAAGGTACATTGGATAGTTCATTCATTTCGGGAAACGTCAAAATCCTAAACTTTAATGTTTAATTAGCCAGTTTGGCACACAAGAAATCCAAAATATGTAGGGGTAAAATAACACAACCAAAACACGTTATTTTTTATTCTTTCTATTCCCTTAAGTCGTTCCATTTGTAAAATGTGCCAAACGGGTGCCAAATGTGGTCGATTCGTGTGTCCGGCATTATTAAATGCACTGTCTGATCGAGAATTAAAAATGTCTTATGACGTCACCTGACAGCTGTTTCTGTGTTCATGCACAACCTGTATCGACGCTTGTTCATTAACTGGAGGGTATGGTTTGATTCTAACACGCCATTGTGAACATTCTGACAGTTGTCCAATCAGCGACAAATCTTGAGAACAGGTCTTTGAAGGGCATTTAGAAGTGGTATACATAAGAACATGAATATTTTCTGGATGACAACTTCTTTAATGTGAAAATACACGACGTTTCGGAGTACATACTCACTCCTTCATCAGGTGGAATGTAAGGGAATAACAAATATGGTAACTCAATCAGGGGGGATTAACATGCATGAGAATGGTATATATTTTTGACTGTCGAAAATCTGGCAACGTTTCTTTCGGACACTAGTTTACATTTAAAGGTCTCAGTGGCCGCAGATAGTGGTATCCCAAATTAAACAATATTTGATATATAAGTTAACTCACTTGCACAAGAAACGTCCCCATACAAAACGACTGAACCAGCATTACATCATGTCTCCTGAACCCAACTATACTAAATGAGCATTTTCAAATTATTATCTGTTCATATAACTGAGAAATACACGTTGTAAGAAATCGTCGTTTTGGCATCTCATTAACTAGACGAGTTTGGCTTGTTTAATGACGTCCTACGGTAATGATGCGTCACCAAATTTAAATACAAGAAGATTATTTAGGTCGACGACATCTTATATTCATAAAATTTCTACTTTCTAATTTTGTTTAAACTTAAATACTTAACATTGTGGTCAAACAACATTTTGAAAAAAGGGATGTTAGCACCCCGGGGCCCCGCTCCATAACAGCCAGCGCTTTTAATCGCTCATTGATCGCTCAATGTAGCGCTCAATGAGCGCTCAATGTAGCGTATTCTCTCCTGAACGACACGGTGCGATTCCTCGAGGTTTTCTCGCTTTGCTACGTAGCGCTACATTGAGCAATCGCGTTCAAGAGAGGTTTAATGTAGCGCTCGATGAGCGATTATAAGCGCTCGCCGTTATGGATGTTATGGAACAGAGCCCTGATGTATTTGAACAGGCATAAAAAAATAAAAGTCTCATAGGCTGATGCATGAAATTGTAAGTACTTTTCTACAAAACATCTGTCTATGAAATACATTCAAAATTTACTTTCTAGCAATTTTTCATTGTATACTCTTTTAAAAATGCGGGGACGTTTCTTTTGCACATGGGTATAGTAACGTTGCACTAAATCTAAAATGTCCGAGATTCGTCGTTATTCAATCCATGTAAAATTAGTTGAAAACCATCGGCGTTACGCGGTGAATAGTCCCATTTAAATATCAGTCATCATATCATCATGGTTTTCCAATCGACCAATGAGAATAAGAATACAACATGTTAAAGTTACAATTATACAGAAACATGCTATATACATCCGATTCAAAGCTAGTATGATGAGAAGTACCACGTCATGATTCAGTAACAGCAAATACAATATTTCAAACAAATTTGCAAATGTTTCGCTAATGGGTACTACAGTATACGCTACACAATGGTCACGCGTCAGCTGTAACTGTAGAACTCGTGAAGGGGGCGGGTACCACATTTATTGACTAATTAGTGACCTTATACTGTTGAAGTGCGTAAACCTGCCGTCAGTTATCCCTTAATGTGAAGGACCCCTTGACGTGTGTTCTATTCATACATGAATAGATGCAACATCTAACTTTTTAAAAACTAAACTAAATATAACTATTATCAAAAGCAGGTTGTCTTGATACATTTCACATTTCCAGTGAACAAATTTACGCTAAAAAATGCACAGACTTTTTACAAATGCTAATTTGGAATAAACATTAACAACTCATCGTTATTTTCCACAATGTTTTAAAATAAATTCCCTTCACTGATATCAAAGTTTGTTAGAACAGTAAGAGATGTTATTCATCATTTCAATAAGGTTGTGCGCAATGCATTATAAAGAAAAGACCAGAAATGAAACTGATATAAGGCACGGTACCAAAACCATTGGATAATTATTTGATTGCAAACATAAGAAAATACAGCAAAAGTATTAAATTAAAAATTTGATATAACAATGTAGATATCATAGTCTGCTTTAGAATGCTCGCAACCAGATAAGGAATTTCGTTTGAAATGGACAATTCAACTTTCTTTAGCTTGTTGTCCTTAATCTAATAAATCATATATCTTTTGGACGAGCAAACAGTGTTAACTTGCGCCATGGAGCAACATCGGTTGTATGGTCTAAAGGAGTATTGGCATTTACTGATCTAAGACAAATGCAGCGCTGGTGAACAGCGGGCTCGCCTGATATCAGCAGCTTTTAATTTTCATTTTCAGTAATGGAGAATGCATGAGGAGCTGTGGATTCGTTAAAAATAATCAACGAGCCCCGAAGGGGCGAGTTGATTATTTTTAACGAATCCACTGCTCCGAATGCATTCTCCATCTTAATCCATGTATGGCGTCACGAAACATGCATATGTGATCATTTTACATTTGAAACAATACATTTCAATAATGGGACACCAAAATCAATTATTTTGCAAATTTCGGTGCTCATTCATCGGATATGGTACAAGTAGCTGCGACCCTCATGAAATGGATTCTTCCACGCACGTGCAGCGCAAAACTTCCACGCGAAGCGATGTGATTGACAGCTAAGTATCTGCCTTTTCATGCCTTCCGTGCATTGAATAGAACGCGGGATTCTTACTGACAAACAATCTTAAAGTTTCTAACAGCGTCTTGTGGCCTAGTGGTTAGAAGCGCTGACTACCAAGCGAAGGGTTGCATGTTCGATTCCAGGTTCATGCGTTACAAAAATTAATTTGTCTATAGTTGTCTAGATATTTTAAGATCCTATCCTATACACCAAGACAAAATACATCAGTCTCGAAAAATGTACCATTACTGAAAATGTCTAAACCTAACACCCCTCCTGAATGGGACAGTCAATGACCAGTAGATTCCTAAATAATAATCAACTGATAACACAATAGAGTGACGTCATGACCATGGATTAAGAATCATTACCTTCTGAATTTTTTTCAAGAATGATTCTTGTAGATTCTCTGGGTGATTCGTCTTGACAACCGTGGATGGCTGATCGGTCTTCTCCAAGACAAACATTTCAGAAACGTCTCTGTTCTTGATCCTAACCTCGAGTAGACTGGGGAATGTGCAGGAACTCTGATCTACCCCTGGGCTAACGATCTTCACTTCAACATTATCAGCTGAAAATATGAACTTTTTTAAAAACGAAACAATCTTTTGTTTATTTTATATTAATAGTTAAATTGGATATATTGTATAAAATGTCCCCATGGTTCAAGTATGTTGATATCTGATGAGGTATTTGAAGGCGATTTAGAAGTAGAAGAAGTGGAAGCAAGATTCCCGGAGAACAACTTCTTTACAATGTTAGCAAACGGCGTTATTGATCCCTCTGATGAAGGAGTAAGTAACTATACCTCCTAATGTTTTTAGAATAAATAAGTTGTTATCCAGAAGCCGACCTTTTCACAAATATGTTTTGTTACACTTAATATGGGTATTTAGAACTCACAACTTATTTTGTTACTTCTGTGTTTTAACATAACTGGGTGAATAATTATCATATGCTTCAAGTAAGCTGTGCAGCCCGTGAACGATTTTAAGCGCTGATAAAAACAGATGACCCAGTTCAAAGATGTCAATGGATCCGTCACATCTTCTTTACAGAATTTACGAGTGACAGACAATGTATCATATTTGCATATTAACAATATAGGTTCAACAGTTACCGCGGCCAAATTTTAGAAGTCTCCATACGAGCCGCTGATGCCGAAAAATTAACTAATATTATCTTTTCAAGCTTTATGGATAATACATAATTGCCACCATGTCTTGCTCGGTAAAAATATTTTTCTCACATTCATGATATAATATAAAATGCTAAATCTCTGGATATTAATTTATTAATGTATGCAATGGAAATAGTATATATCAAAGTAGGTAAATGGGTCGAACGAAAGTGTCGGACATATTAATTATGAGACTACACATGTCATGATTTAGGCATAACATTCTGATTTATCAAAATGAACACTGAAATAAACAAATTAGTCAATAATTGTACTTGATTAATAATTTTTAGATTTTTTATTAGTTTTTTCTCTAATTTAGTCTAGCAATTCTGATGCTACACAAGAGAAGGGAAACGTCGACATGTGTACATTTTAATTGTTTGCGATGATTTCAACGGTTAATGTATGATAAGTATACTTATCGATCTTTTCCTTCTTCACATCACTAACTTCCAAAATTCCCCTCAAAGACATAATATTTTGTTATCGAAATGAAGACACCTTATTGTAATTTATCATCAGATTATTGAAGATATACATAAGCTGCAAAAAATCCGACCAACAACACACACGATGAACCCGGGGCTAACAAATACAAAATATTTGAAACTTTATAGCATATATATTTACAATCAATATTTTTTCAAGGATTTCCTGAGGCTTAAACACCATCTCTTTCTGAATGTTTAACAATTATTTCAAAAGAGTCAGATCATCACATACCAACAGCACAAACTGTCCAGACTAAGAACACTAGCAGTCTCGTGACGGACATCATCTCTGTACAAGTAACACTGAACTACACCTGCTACTGCCACACCTCTGTCCTTGCTGTCCTGTTTGTCACCTACTTACTAACATGGGGTAGGTGATGGTGTCTGGTCACGGTATATGATTCATCATCACATCTACATCCGGGCTACAGCTGAATATGATATCCACTGGAAGGTCGGGTATGCTTGCGTTAGTTAGTAACTGTCCCGGGGTTGACAAGCTATCAAGTTTCGCCTCTGGTTGACAAACCTACCGGGGTTTGCCTCGGGTTGAAAAAGCAAGCAAGATTCGCCTCTGGTGGTCAAAGCTACCGAGGTTGGTCCCTGGTTGACAAGCAACCGAGGTTGACCTTTGATTGACAAAGCTACCCAGATAGGCCTTTAGTTGACACGGCTTAACGAAATTGGCCTCTGGTTCACAAAGCTACCGAGCTTGGCTTTTGGTTGACACGGGCTAACGAAACAAACGAAGTAAGCGGAGTTGGCCTCTGGTTCGCAAAGCTACCGAAATTGGCCTTTGGTTGACAAAACAATCGACTTTGACCTCTGGTTGACAAAGTAAGCGGGGTTGGCCTTTGGGTATCCGTTTTGAAAGAAAATGGTGCGACCATTAAAGCGGCAGTGGTGTGGAACTCTTCAGTTTGAGAAGTAGATGTGTAGGCCTCATGCGAATTTGAGATTTTGGACAGCAAGATCGCTGACCATTCCATCAGTGTACCATATTTAAACTCTACTTTGAGTGTTTAGGTATCACCACATCAGTCAGATCACTTGAACTACCTTCGGGTGGCCATTTAAATGTGAACACATTAAAATGGTCGCATGATGGGGAAATTGACTGGCATGGCTTAACCGAACAATGTACATTCGTTTTAAACTCTTTTAATGATTCAGAAAATGTATTTAGTCATTGGTTACATGGTTTTGCCTTTTTATGAGAGCACAGAACGCGTAACAGCGCTTCTAATATAGTCCTGGTAATAATGGTGGACACCCCTTAACAGAAAATGGATTTTAGCCAATTTAATGCATGGACAATTAATGTTGTTCGATGTTATGGTATTTTAAATGGCACAAACATATAATGTAAACTATAAATACTTGTCATGTATATATTGTGTGCGAATGAGACTCCATGAAAGATTTTGTATATATTTTGATTCAGTAGAATATTTTTTAAATGCAACTTTTCATTATTTAACACTCAAACACTGTAACAAGGTACCAATTCAAAGGAACAAGGAATGAACTCTTTTGAATAAATTTCAGTTTTCTTATATTCCTCTTTCTTTGGTATTTTAAAGTACAAAACCAAACAAAATAATCGAAACTGATATGTTACGTTGTTTATATAACATTAAATTCCTAAAACTATTAGGGGGTGTTAACCATTGATATGAATCTTGTGAAGTTGAAAAGCTTAATTAATCTCATTCTGATCTGTATATTAAATAGACTCACATGTTATTTGTTCACTATTATGGAATTAAAGTATGCATTTGAAGATCGATAATTGACTTCAGATACCTCCCAAATAAAACATACTTTGTTTCAGCTGAGTATTCAACAAATCTAAACAATCTGAACGGTTCTGAACGCCCATTGATGTTTTCAACGAAGTCAAACTACTTCGAAGCGTACATAAAATAACTCTCAAGCGCAATTTCGGTTTAGTATGTAAAATCCATTAAGAAGAATGAATTCATTAATCATATTAGGATAATACGTTCTGGTTTAATGGATCGTTTCATCCTTCTTAATTAAACCTCTTCTTAACTTAAATCGTATTGATGGAATTGAATGATAAAATAACAACTAATGCATGTTTGTATATTCGAATATTACAAACGAAATAAAGTATCTGTTGAGGTACAGCAGATTCATACTGTTCTGTTTTCTGCTCTTCTGGTTCCGTTCCATAACAGCGAGCGCTTATAATCCCTCATTGATTGCTCAATGTAGCGCTTAAGTAGCGCTCAAGTAGCGCTCATTCTCTCTTGGTGCAAATTCCTCAGAGTTCGTTCGCCTTGCTACGTAGCGCTACATATATTTGAACAATCGCGTTCAAGAGAGGTTTAAAAGTAATCGCTCATTGAGCGATCACTTTGAAACCTCTCTTGAACACGGCCCTGACGTCCACCAGCAGGGTTGGTTGGAGGCATCTTGTTAAGGCTTGACAATAGTATAAAAAGGATATGTATAATAAATTTCCAAATAAATTTTCAACGCTAAACAACG
Source organism: Gibbula magus (assembly GCA_936450465.1). Taxonomy (NCBI): domain Eukaryota; kingdom Metazoa; phylum Mollusca; class Gastropoda; order Trochida; family Trochidae; genus Gibbula; species Gibbula magus. The sequence continues at coordinate 63,848,453 of OW388301.1, forward strand.
TTTATAAAATGGTATATATATACTCATGGTAATAATGATTGACACCCCCTAATAGCTATAGGAATGAAATGTTATATAAACAACGTAATGTATCAGTTTCGATTATTTTGGTAAAACATGTAACTACATTATGTCTTTTTGTGAATAGTGTCCTTAAGCATTTTCTATTTCTCCACTTGTACTTTAAAATACCAAAATAAAGACGAATATACGAACAAAATTATTTTATTCAAAATAGTTCGCTCCTTGTGTCTTGAGATCTTGACATTGGTATATGGTTACACTGTTTGAGTGTTCTCGTCGTAGTTCTAATAAATAATGAAAAGTTGCATTTGAAAAAAAAAATTCTACTGAACCTAAATATACACAAAATATATCTTCCATTGAGTCTCATTCGCATACAATAAATACCTGACAAGTATAATATAAGTTTACATCATGTGTTTGTGCCATTTAATTTTGAAAATTCAATAAAAACGAACAATATTAATTGCCCATGCATTTAATTTGCTATAATCCATTTTCTGATTAGGGGTGTCAACCATTTTGACCATGAGTATATAAAATTTGAATACAGGGTACACATATCAAATGTAAAAAGATGTTAGAAAAGAAACGGATAACATTTTTAATGAGCATTTTTGTTCGCAGATATAAATTTAGTTTATTTGCATAAACTGTAACAAACTAGCATTTTCAATTTCTTTGCACAAACTGTAATATTCTATGTATCCTAGTAACATTAATAATATCATTGATTTATTTTAACCCTGACAGTATGTCAATGTGCTTCTAATAGGATGCTTTGGTGAATGATGACACAGAACTTCACCCAACCACCCAAACAAATTCGTATATAACACAGCATTTTTTCTTATTAATACGGCATGATTTCCACAGATGTATTTATCTTTAACTCCAAACTCTATCTCACGGATTCACTGTCCCATGCAGAAACTACCTACTGCAAATTAAAGAAACGATATCTACAATGCAATATATTTTAATCAACGAGTTATATATATGACTGAAACATACATTTTGTAGGTACATCAGGTTCCTGAAAGCCAAATTAACTATATATTGTTGTTGAATCATAACATGTTTCTCATTATCTTAAAACACGCCTTTGATTAAATGAATGTTTCAGAATCTCTTCAACTGATCGAGATGGGAGAGTGAAAAAGGATTATTAAAGTCCAAAAAAGGTATACATTATACATCTTTTATGACTTAACTTTCATATTGTATTAAGTTATTACTTAATACCTATCATTCTGTCACAAATTTTGTTTAATTAGCTATTCCTGACTTTTCGGAGGTCCATCTAATGTGCATGCGATTTTCAAAATGTGGGGTTTGAATCCCCTAAGTTCCGCTCTGCATCCGTCACTACAGACTGCCCAAGACACGGATTGTTAAACTACATCGACAGTAAAATGTCACCTAGATTCAAGGTCTTTCCTCTTTTATCCGGTGACAGACACTAAAATGACGGACACTAAAAATGACGGACGCATCATATCCCTCTAATCCAGCCATTGACGAGTCTACAACCAATTACCGGAAGTGATCAGTGGATGAGAGCGCGACTTCCGGTTTGTCATTCTCCTCCATATGGAGACTGGGTTAGTACTGTGAGGTGAAACATCGTCTACCAAACTGTCGGCGATAAGAACTAGCTGTCTTCTGTGATGACTGCTGTATGAGCTATCTTTACAAGACGCTCAGCGAGACGTTTACATTAGCCAGTATTTGTTATTTTAGAACTGTTCTTCAAGTATTGCTCAAATCAAAATGCTGACAACATATTTTAGTATTGTTAATAAGTTATTCGAGATCTGATTGAAATGAACAACGTCTACTCCAGAAACAAGGCAAATTTATCAATAATAAGTGTGGTTGAAATATACTCATGGTAAAAATGGTTGACAGCCCCTAATAGTTTTAAGGAATTAGATGTTATATTTAAACAACATAACGTATCAGTTTTGATTATTTTGTTTGGTAAAACATGTTACTACTGGAAGTATTTGTGTGAATAGTGTCCTTGAGCAGTTGCTAGTTCCCCACTTGTACTTTAAAATACCAAAGAAAAAGGAATATAAGAAAGAATTAATTTATTCAAAATAGTTCATTCCTTGTGTCTTCAGATCTTTGCATTGGTACATCGTTACAGTGTTTGGGTGTCCTCATGTTGGGTATAATACATAATGGAAATTGGCATTTTAAAAACATATTCTGCTGAATCAGAATACACAAAATCTTTCATGGAGTCTCATTTGCACACAACACATACATGACAATTGTGCCATTTAATCTTGAAAATACCATACTATCGAACAATATTAATTGTCCATGCATTTAGTTGTCTAAAATCCATTTTCTGTTTAAGGGTGTCCACCATTTTTACTATGACTATATCAAAGGCGCTGTTACACGTTCTGTTTTCAATAATGTGCTCTCATAAAAAGGCAAAACAATGTAACCAATGACTAAATACATTTTCTGAATCATTAAAAGAGTTTAAAACGAAAGTACATGGATCGGTTAAGGAGTCCATTTCCTCATCATGCGACCATTTTAAGGTGTTCACATTTAAATGGCCACCCGAAGGTAGTTCAAGTGATCTGACTGATGTAGTGATACCTAAACACTCAAAGTAGAGTTTAACTATGGTACAATGATGGAACGGTCAACCATCTTGCTGTCCAAAATCTCAAATTCGTATGAGGCCTACAAATCTACTTCTCACACTGAATAGTTCCACACCAGTGCCGCTTTAATGGTCGCACCATTTTCTTTCAAAACGGATTTTTAACCGTTTTTACCATGAGTATATAAAAGGACACGTGAAACAGCAATTCAAACAGAAAATGGTTGATTAATGAATACAATGTACCACAACCGAGACAATGCAGCAGATGACAGCGAATATGTTGAGTCTGTCTTACCATAAAACCAGTACAACCGGTGTGCGCGGTTAAACAAGATAAACTGGGCCGGCGTACTCACTAAATTATTTTACTTTTGTAGTAGTTCTATCAGTGTCAAGTTAATCATCTTTATATTTGGGGAGACAAGTTCATTGTTGTGTTTTCAGGAACGGTTTGAAAACACAACAGAGGACATACCGTCCCAAATATAGTTATGGTTAACAAGACAAGATTTCGCATATTCAAATATAGCATTTCAGTGATGACACAGTCTGTACTCACAAACGAGTTTTAAAAAATTCAAACGTACGGCAGAGTGAAGATGAATATTACGAAACTGCTTTGATTCGATATACATTTGACTAAAATTGTTTGCTCAATAAATCTAAATCAACTCCCGACAGCCGAGCACATGTCCGTCCTTACACAGGCCCAAACACTTACAACACTCGGGATTAAACATTTACAGGAACTCCGACCGAACAAATGAAGGTAAATCTTTATGATAGTATCCACCCGTTTACTCCATCTACTCTCTATCTCCTTTCACTCTCTTTTCATAAAACAAGTCTCCATGCACACAATAATGTACACAGCAGTTCGTTCATTCCACCTAAGAGACAATATCCACCATAATGCACGATACATTAAAAATAATATCCACAAACTGTCAAGGCCTGAATAACAAACGAAAACGCACAGACGTATTTAACCACCTAAAAGGTAAAAAAGCACATATATATTGTATACAAGATACGCTTTTTACAAAAGAGTTAGAAATCAAAATTAAAGAAGAATGGGGATCAAAACATTGTTATTTCAGCTCTTATAAAAGTAATGCCAGAGGAACAGCTATACTTTTTAATGACAACTTTGACTTTGCCATTGTAGACAGTAAATACGATGTAAATGGAAATTATGTAGCATTGAAGTTGAAAATTTTGGATACGACGCTCACTTTAGTAACAATATATGGACCAAACACTGACACTCCAGAATTTTATGATAAAATCATATCAATTATTGCTGAATTACAATCAGATAGGTTTTCTATATGCGGGGATTGGAATTTTGTACAAGATCCTAAAATAGATTACTTTAACTATAAAAAAGTTAATAATATCAAAGCAAGAGACACCTGGTTAGAGTTTATGGAAGAAAACGACTTGATAGATCCGTGGAGAGAAAATAACCTAGATATGAAAAGATACACTTGGAGACAAAAGAACCCTTTCAAACAAGCAAGATTAGATTTCTTTATCATATCTAAAAATCTCGAAAGCTCAATCCAAGAAACTGGTATTGATGCAGCATATAGATCAGATCATTCCATAATATGGATTAAGTTAAAAATAAGTGAAATAGAAAGAGGCAAAAGTTACTGGAAATTCAACAATTCCTTACTATATGATAAAACATATGTAGATAAAGTCAAACTACTGATTAATGAAACAAAGGAACAATATAAATCATACGTAGATGAAACTGGTAAATATATCTTCAAAATCAATGATCAACTATTCTTTGAAACACTGCTGTTAATGATCAGAGGACATACCATAAAATATTCATCATACAAGAAAAAGGAAAACATGAAGCTCAAACAAAATCTTGTAAAAATGATTGATGACCTTGAAACTGAAATTGATTCTTCAAATGATATGGATTCCAAGCTAAAATTACAAAATCAATTAACAGATGCAAACGAAAGATTAGAGATAATTAATAAAAAAGAAATAGAAGGCATACTCATGAGATCAAAAGCAAAATGGAAAGAAGAGGGAGAAAAACCAACCAAATTTTTTCTATCGCTAGAAAATAGAAACTTCTTAAACAAAGCAATATATAAACTTGAAAATGACCAAAGAGAAATACTTACAAGAAAAGATGACCTTATAACGGAAACTAAATCGTTTTATCACAAACTGTACCAAACAAAACCGTGTGATAAGGTTAATCTAAAAGAATTACTAAAAGATATCGACGTACCAAAATTATCTAAAGATCAACAGGATTCCCTAGAAGGAAAACTAGAATATGAAGAAGTATTGAACAGTCTTAAAAAAATGAAAAACGAAAAAAGCCCTGGATCATCAGGTTTTACTGTTGAATTCTTCAAATTCTTTTGGTCGAATATCAATGAATATCTTATCAGGTCACCGAATTTAGCTTACGAAAAAGGAGAATTGTCACTGACCCAAAGGCAAGGTGTTATAACCTGCTTTCCTAAAAAAGGAAAACCTAAACATTTACTTAAAAATTGGAGACCAATCTCATTACTGAATGTAGCTTATAAAATTGGATCCTCAACTATTGCACACAGAATTAAAACTGTATTACCAACCATAATTAATGAAGATCAAAAAGGATTTATGTCCAAAAGATATATTGGTGAATGTACCCGTTTAATATATGATATCATTGATTATACTGAATATATGAAAATACCAGGAATTCTACTTCTTATTGACTTTGAAAAAGCCTTCGACTCTGTTGACTGGAATTTTATTCAAGAAGTCCTAAAATTCTTTAATTTTGGAACATCTATCACAAGGTGGATAAACACTTTTTTCAATAACATCCAATCATGCGTTGTTATGAATGGGTTTCTCTCAAACTACTTCGACATATCAAGAGGATGTAGACAAGGAGATCCTATTTCTCCATATATATTTCTTCTGTGCGCCGAAATTTTGGCCATAATGATTAGGAATAATGATAAAATAAAAGGGATACCAATTGGAGAAACAGAATACCTTATTTCCCAATACGCTGATGACACTTCACTTATATTAGATGGCACCGAAAAATGCTTACAGGCGACATTAGAAACACTAAGCGCATATGCCTCATTTTCAGGCTTAAAAATAAACGTGCATAAAACACAGGTATTATGGATAGGCTCAGAAAAAAATTCCCGAAAAAGATTTTGTCAGAACTGGAATTTGGACTGGTGTAACGATTCATTTATACTGTTAGGTATCATATTTACACACAATATCGCAGAAATGGTCGAGCGAAATTACAAAGATAAACTCAAGCTTTTAAAATTATCTATGAATCAGTGGTTAGCAAGGGATCTCACCCCCTTAGGAAGAAATGTTATATTGAAAAGCTTACTATTACCACAACTAAACCACCTATTCACTTCTCTCCCGAACCCAGATGATCAAATGATAAAGGAAATTGAGCAACTTTGCTTTAGATTTATATGGAGGAACAAACCTGATAAAGTTAACAGAGCTACCATCATAAAGAATTATGATCAAGGGGGGATACGAGCCCAACATATTAAAAGTCTTATTCAATCGCAAAAAATCTCATGGATAAAAAGACTAGCAAATTCTGAATCCAAAATACAGAAACTGTTACAAGCCAATATACAAACAGATATAAATAGCTTCATACAAACATGTGAAACACATATACAAGAATCCGTTATAACACCCGAAACTAATCCTTTTTGGAAAGATACGTTAAAATCTTGGGGTAGATTTTTATCTAAAAAGTCAAAGAACGCACAAAACGGAAATGATATCCTATCCCAGCCCCTGTGGCTAAATGATAATATAAAAAAAGGCGGAAAACCAATTAATTATAAACATTACTCTAGCAAAGGTATTACTTACATAAATGACATGTTTGATAATCAAGGAAATTTCGTTACTGTGGAACAATTAAGAAAAACATACGGATGTACAACACATTTTTTGGAACTACAAGGAATTATACAATCCATTAAATGCTACTGTAAATTCACTAAAGTTCATTTTGAGAAGAAACTTCAAACACCATTTCTACCTTACTTATTGCAGAATATTATAGGAGATTCAAAAGGTTGTAGAGATATTTATGACATTCTTATATTTGAAAAACCTAAAAAACCTTTAGCATACCGGGAAAAGTGGCAAAATGAATTAAATGAATCCATTGAGGAACACACTTGGGAGACAATAGAAAAAATAACATTTAAATCCCATAATAGCGTTAAAATCACTTGGTTCCAATACAGTATACTTCATAGGTTTATACCTACAAATGATTTGTTAGCAAAAATGAAATATAAAGACACTAATATATGTACTTTTTGCAAATCTGAAACAGAATCAATATTACACTTATTTCATGAATGTAAAATCATTGAGAATATCTGGAAAGAAATCGCTAAGTGGATATATGTAAAAACTGGAACAACAATAATATTCTCTAGCAAAAACATAATTTTAGGATATCCCGAAAAGAGAAACTATGTTCTAAACTTAATCATATCAGTCGTAAAATATAACATATACAAAATGAAACAAGGAGATAAAATACCAAACTTGAATCACATTAAAGAAGATATTAAAACAGCATACAATATTGACCGCTATAACGCCTACTCAGAGTGTAAATATGATAATTTCAGAAAATTCTGGTCCATATGTCATAATCTTTTTCTGAATCACTGATCACTATATTTGCCAACTGCCATTTTTCATTGACCTTATTGTTAAAATGCCTGTTTTCAGACTCTGTATTTGCCTTTATAGAATATGTATTTAACATGTGTATGTATTGAACTGTTTAAATGAACTGTAACGATGGAGATTCAAAAATAAATAAAATTATAAAAAAAAAATAAATCTAAACTCGCAATGAATGTGCTTTGGAACTGCTTGAACATAATAAACAAACTTGTTTTGTCATTTCTTATTTTAAAAAGCGCTTTAATGAAATAAAAGTCATCTGTAAAAGTGTTACCAATGGCTAAATAATTGCCCTCAATCAATACAAAAAATACTTCTTAAACGAATGTTCATTGTTCGTTTAAGCCATTCGAGTCCATTTCCAATCGAGCTGCAAATTTAAGGTGTTCACATTAAAATAGCCGCTTGAAGGTTGTTCAAGTGATCTGAATAATGCAGCGATAGCTAAACCTCAGATTAGAATTTAAAATATGGTACAATGATTGATGGTTGCATATTATTTTTTTGACAAGTTTGCCATGTATCATTAAAGTTTATTCAATTGATTGTTAGGGAGTAAAACATCTCATTACTTCAGGGTTCCGTTCAATAACAGCGAGCGCTTAAATTGCTCATTGATCGCCCAATGTAGCGCTCAATGTAGCGCTCACTCTCTCTTGAACGATACAGTGCAAATTCCTCGAAGTTTGCTCGCCTTGCTACGTAGCGCTACATTGAGCAATCGCGTTCAAGATAGGTTTCAAAATAATCGCTCATTGAGCGATTACTTTGAAACCTATCTTGAACACGGCCATAAGCTGTTATCCTTATTCGAAGAAGATGGCGCGACGTATAAATCGTTTGGAACTCTTCGGTGTGCGAGGTAGCTGAGGTGAGGTGAGGTGCAACTTCCAAACGCAAGACATAACTCTTGCCAGTCTGCATTACTGGCTGATTTAACCCTTGCGGTATTTCCCTCGCTTTCTTGTGTCGAGGCAGTGAATCGCTGCACTGGAAATGCATAGCGGGCCTGGATTTCTAAACACAGATTTCTTAAGGAAATACTGCAAGGCCTAAATGAGCCAGTAATGGAGACTGGCAAGAGATATGCCTTGCATTGGGAAGTTGGGTGAGGTGAGGTGAGTTGGGGTTTAACGCCGCTTTGAAGAGTATTTCACTTATATCGCGGCTGCTAGTATTACGGCAGGGAGAAAGCCTGCAACGCCATGTGGCTATGTATTGTGGTGAAACCTGCGAGCAACGGCTGGAACTAGCGAACCATGGGTGGTACTACTCTGAAATTCAGTGTAGCATTGCACCCAAACCGTACTGCGTGTAAAACTGTTCTCAACTGCAGACAAAGTTGCCGTGCCCCTGGCGTTATTCGAACCTCGGACTTCTTGATCCGAAGCCGAACGCACTAACCACTGCGCTTTCCCGCGAGGTAGATTTGTAGGTCTTATGCGATTTTGAAATGGGCGATTCTTCGATAATCGTCCAAACGAAGAATCGTAAACTCTGTAATTTGCATCTGTATCCGAGTATGACCTCAACGACTATCGAACATGTTCGTTAAACACCATCCATTGTATGATAGAATGTTTTCACTGCACTTTCAGTTTTTTAAATGTAAATGGCCTTGTATCTTTAACTGTGTCCATGGTCACTGAAAAGCACATTATAAATTATTTTGAAATCTATACAAATACGATCATTATTATACTTGCGCGGATTATTTTCTGTCTTGTGATAACATTTTCAGTTTGTTATGCAACCTCTTTACATTGAACAAGGAAAACAAACTGGAAGAGTTCCCCTGTATATGGAATTTAATGAGATGACTGTGTTCGATTAATGATCGATCGTCAAGTTTTTAAATTTTAATCTAGTGCCAATTTACTATTACATTTGTCATCTTTTAAAATGTCTTGATTTTCTGATTGATGAATCGATGTTTTGTGATAGATTATTGTATTTTTGAAAATTAATTAATGTATAAAATCCACTTTCAGACATTCCCTGCTGCTTCTCGTTATCGTCGCATTTAGATCGCAACGTCAACGTGACTTAATTCCACTGAAATCATCTGTTATTTATATACATTCAACCGCCAAAAAATTGTCACCGCCATTTCAAAAGTGTTAAAAACGAAATAATGCTTCCGGAGAAAGTCGATTTTGAATAATTTTCATAGGGATATGATTTGTAAAGAGGAACCCAAAAGTAACATACACCAGATTCTTATCCAAACTCTCATTCTTATGTATTTTCAAGTATACCTGGGGTGTTGAAATCGCTTTTTCAAAATAAATAACGTTTTTCATAAATAACCTTCCTGGGCTTATATTTGTTGACGCGTCTTTACTATAGGACGTAATAAAACCAAAAGCCCTTTTTGGCTGTCACATCTCGTCCAGGTAAGTAGATTCGAAAAATACGATTTTGTTAAAAGTGTGAAATCTCAGAAATATAAACAGATAATGTTTTGAACTTTAGTTCAGTTGGCTACTGAAGACATGATGTATCTCTGTTTCAGTTGTATTTATCACTAGTGGGTTGTTTATGTTGTATTTTGAATAATGACGTTTCTTTTGCGGTTGACTGTTACTATTCCAGTGTTATGTAACATGTCGATTCATCTTTTTAAATGTATTTCGGCATCTTTTTTCCTGATGAATGAGTAAGTATATTCTCCGTAACGTCGTATAGGTGTCTACCTGATGAAGGAGTAAGCATATTCTCCGTAACGTCGTATAGATGTCTACCTGATGACGGAGTGAGCATATTCTCCGTAACGTCGTATAGATGTCTACCTGATGAAGGAGTGAGCATATTCTCCGTAACGTCGTATAGATGTCTACCTGATGAAGGAGTAAGCATATTCTCCGTAACGTCGTATAGATGTCTACCTGATGAAAGAGTAAGCATATTCTCCGTAACGTCGAATAGATGTCTACCTGATGAAGGAGTAAGCATATTCTCCGTAACGTCGTATAGGTGTCTACCTGATGAAGGAGTAAGCATATTCTCCGTAACGTCGTATAGGTGTCTACCTGATGAAGGAGTAAGCATATCTTCGAAACGTCGTATAGATGTCTACCTGATGAAGGAGTAAGTATATTCTCCGTAACGTCGTATAGATGTCTACCTGATGAAGGAGTAAGCATATTCTCCGTAACGTCGTATAGATGTCTACCTGATGAAGGAGCAAGCATATTCTCCGTAACGTCGTATCGGTGTCTACCTGATGAAAGAGTAAGCATATTCTTCGAAACGTCGTATAGATGTCTACCTGATGAAGGAGTAAGCATATTCTCCGTAACGTCGTATAGGTGTCTACCTGATGAAGGAGTAAGCATATTCTCCGTAACGTCGTATAGATGTCTACCTGATGAAGGAGTAAGCATATTCTCCGTAACGTCGTATCGGTGTCTACCTGATGAAGGAGTAAGCATATTCTTCGAAACGTCGTATAGATGTCTACCTGATGAAGGAGTAAGTATATTCTCCGTAACGTCGTATAGGTGTCTACCTGATGAAGGAGTAAGCATATTCTCCGTAACGTCGTATAGATGTCTACCTGATGAAGGAGTAAGCATATTCTTCGAAACGTCGTATAGATGTCTACCTGATGAAGGAGTAAGTATATTCTCCGTAACGTCGTATAGGTGTCAACATGATGAAGGAGTAAGTATATTCTCCGTAACGTCGTATAGGTGTCTGCATGATGAAGGAGTAAGCATATTCTCCGTAACGTCGTATCGGTGTCTACCTGATGAAGGAGTAAGCATATTCTCCGTAACGTCGTATCGGTGTCTACCTGATGAAGGAGTAAGTATATTCTCCGTAACGTCGTATAGGTGTCTACCTGATGAAGGAGTAAGTATATTCTCCGTAACGTCGTATAGATGTCTACCTGATGAAGGAGTAAGCATATTCTTCGAAACGTCGTATAGATGTCTACCTGATGAAGGAGTAAGTATATTCTCCGTAACGTCGTATAGGTGTCAACATGATGAAGGAGTAAGTATATTCTCCGTAACGTCGTATAGGTGTCTGCATGATGAAGGAGTAAGCATATTCTCCGTAACGTCGTATCGGTGTCTACCTGGTGAAGGAGTAAGCATATTCTCCGTAACGTCGTATCGGTGTCTACCTGATGAAGGAGTAAGTATATTCTCCGTAACGTCGTATAGGTGTCTACCTGATGAAGGAGTAAGTATATTCTCCGTAACGTCGTATAGATGTCTACCTGATGAAGGAGTAAGCATATTCTTCGAAACGTCGTATAGATGTCTACCTGATGAAGGAGTAAGTATATTCTCCGTAACGTCGTATAGGTGTCAACATGATGAAGGAGTAAGAATATTCTCCGTAACGTCGTATAGGTGTCTGCATGATGAAGGAGTAAGCATATTCTCCGTAACGTCGTATCGGTGTCTACCTGATGAAGGAGTAAGCATATTCTCCGTAACGTCGTATCGGTGTCTACCTGATGAAGGAGTAAGCATATTCTCCGTAACGTCGTATAGGTGTCTACCTGATGAAGGAGTAAGCATATTCTTCGAAACGTCGTATAGATGTCTACCTGATGAAGGAGTAAGCATATTCTCCGTAACGTCGTATAGGTGTCTACCTGATGAAGGAGTAAGCATATTCTCCGTAACGTCGTATAGGTGTCTACCTGATGAAGGAGTAAGCATATCTTCGAAACGTCGTATAGATGTCTACCTGATGAAGGAGTAAGTATATTCTCCGTAACGTCGTGTAGATGTCTACCTGATGAAGGAGTAAGCATATTCTCCGTAACGTCGTATAGATGTCTACCTGATGAAGGAGTAAGCATATTCTCCGTAACGTCGTATCGGTGTCTACCTGATGAAAGAGTAAGCATATTCTTCGAAACGTCGTATAGATGTCTACCTGATGAAGGAGTAAGTATATTCTCCGTAACGTCGTATAGGTGTCTACCTGATGAAGGAGTAAGCATATTCTCCGTAACGTCGTATAGATGTCTACCTGATGAAGGAGTAAGCATATTCTTCGAAACGTCGTATAGATGTCTACCTGATGAAGGAGTAAGTATATTCTCCGTAACGTCGTATAGGTGTCAACATGATGAAGGAGTAAGTATATTCTCCGTAACGTCGTATAGGTGTCTGCATGATGAAGGAGTAAGCATATTCTCCGTAACGTCGTATCGGTGTCTACCTGATGAAGGAGTAAGCATATTCTCCGTAACGTCGTATCGGTGTCTACCTGGTGAAGGAGTAAGCATATTCTCCGTAACGTCGTATAGGTGTCTACCTGATGAAGGAGTAAGCATATTCTTCGAAACGTCGTATAGATGTCTACCTGATGAAAGAGTAAGCATATTCTCCGTAACGTCGTATCGGTGTCTACCTGATGTAGGAGTAAGCATATTCTCCGTAACGTCGTATAGGTGTCTACCTGATGAAGGATTAAGCATATTCTCCGTAACGTCGTATAGGTGTCTACCTGATGAAGGAGTAAGCATATTCTCCGTAACGTCGTATAGGTGTCTACCTGGACCCATATTTTTGAAGCTCTCTTAGCACTAAGAAAGTCATAAGTGCCATACATTAACATTGACTTACAACTATCTTAGCACTAAGTCAGCTTCGAAAATATGGGCCCTGGTGAAGAAGTAAGCATATACATCAAAACGTCGTTATAGGTGTCTACCTGGTGAAGGAGTAATCATATTGATCGAAAGATATGGGCCTGTACCATTTACAAGTAGCATGAGAAAGACATAAGCTTATAGGCCATCATGTTGACCCTAGCGACTTTTAATACATCATATGGTAGTTGGATATGGTATTAAGACGGATCTTTTTCTTCCTGACGCAATTGTTGCGATAAAAGCCCATGTGATCTGAAACGTTGTGCCTATTCACTTTACAGGAGTCGTTTTCAAGAACTCTTCCATTTGTGATTAAAGTTTGTTACTATGATAAACAGATAGCAGTTTCTGGACTTTTACTGGGATTTTAAACAGTCATCGATTTCATTCTGGAATCTAATTTCCTAAATTAACTGACCTAACAAATGAGTACAGCAAGAAAATTAATGTTTTATATTTTATGATTCATTTTTTAACTTTCAACAAGTCCCATGTGTATTCATTACCACACGTCTAGGACAACTTGATTAAATATTCATCCGTGTGGTGACGGGTCGATGTGGATACTAATGATACAAGTAGAGCCCACGCACAGAGGATTAACGATCAACAGATCCCTAGTTTGTCCACATTAACTACTGAAATGTAATTCCAATCGTTATATTTCTAAACTACCGGGCAAAAGAAAGTACTCACCTCAGTTGCTTTCGATTAAGTCAATATTTAAAAGAAACCAGATGCATTTGACTATGGCACGATACAGTAATACTTATCTGCAGTTGTTTGAATGAGTTAAATGGTGACTGTGGTTAGATTTTAGTTAAAATATTTTTCTTAAATGTAGACAGGGATAAGAAATGAAATTTACACCAACATGACCCCTACCATGTTTAGAATGCTGTCAATGTGTGCGGAATCAGGCACATTTATTAATTTCACATAGAATATGTCTTATATGTCGATGAACAGTTGTGTACCATCAACATTAATTTTTTAGAAGAATATAATTTCTTCTTTTTAAAATAATGTGTAAAAGAGGGTACCAATGTTCTTTTACTGCTGACTTAACACTGGTATTTTTTAGTTTTAGCTTGTGACATCGAAAACTTTAGTTATTTGAAATTAAAAACCATACATATGATAAAATCAAAAATAAGTGAGTACTTTCTTTTGCCCGATAGTTTATATCAACACTGGTATTTTAGCTGCAGATCGATGAGGTCAGCTCCCCTTTGGAAATAACATCCGGCCAAATTACACCTCAAATTAGCTGGCGACCAAAATAGAATGATTCTGTGACTAGGAGGCTTGTGATAGCTGTGTGTCTTCATTGCATACACATGTATGTGCGTATATACAATCTGATATGTATGACAACGTAGATCAAATAACAACATGAACACTTGAATAAAACGACACATTTAAATCACTTCCCGATGATTTTATTCAAGACAGAATTCCAACTAAGCCACTTTTATTCATTAAAAGTTCGTTTTTGTATAATTTGAGTGTCAACTGTCCTTAAAGAAATACCTGTGCAAAATGTTGCACTTAATGAACTTGAACTAAATTTCCTTGAATGTCATGTGTTATACAGCTGATTCAGGTTGCAGACGCAGCATCTACAGTTCTCACAGGGGGACGGAAGAGTCTACCAACATCCTCGTTTTCGTTTTTCAGATTTTGTTTTTATTTACACGTTTGCAAGAAAGCACAGCATATCACCCGACGCCGATAGCCCTCGAAATGTTTACTTTCCGTACCGGAAGATATTAGATCCGGTCTTGTCCTTAGCATTTACGGATGCGCCTCCATGGTTTCCGAGTCGAGCCGAAGCGGGGAGGTAACCCAGGGGAGACCAGTATAGATGTCTACCTGATGAAGGAGTAAGTATATTCTCCGTAACGTCGTATAGGTGTCTACCTGATGAAGGAGTAAGCATATTCTCCGTAACGTCGTATAGATGTCTACCTGATGAAGGAGTAAGCATATTCTTCGAAACGTCGTATAGATGTCTACCTGATGAAGGAGTAAGTATATTCTCCGTAACGTCGTATAGGTGTCAACATGATGAAGGAGTAAGTATATTCTCCGTAACGTCGTATAGGTGTCTGCATGATGAAGGAGTAAGCATATTCTCCGTAACGTCGTATCGGTGTCTACCTGGTGAAGGAGTAAGCATATTCTCCGTAACGTCGTATCGGTGTCTACCTGATGAAGGAGTAAGTATATTCTCCGTAACGTCGTATAGGTGTCTACCTGATGAAGGAGTAAGTATATTCTCCGTAACGTCGTATAGATGTCTACCTGATGAAGGAGTAAGCATATTCTTCGAAACGTCGTATAGATGTCTACCTGATGAAGGAGTAAGTATATTCTCCGTAACGTCGTATAGGTGTCAACATGATGAAGGAGTAAGTATATTCTCCGTAACGTCGTATAGGTGTCTGCATGATGAAGGAGTAAGCATATTCTCCGTAACGTCGTATCGGTGTCTACCTGGTGAAGGAGTAAGCATATTCTCCGTAACGTCGTATCGGTGTCTACCTGATGAAGGAGTAAGTATATTCTCCGTAACGTCGTATAGGTGTCTACCTGATGAAGGAGTAAGTATATTCTCCGTAACGTCGTATAGATGTCTACCTGATGAAGGAGTAAGCATATTCTTCGAAACGTCGTATAGATGTCTACCTGATGAAGGAGTAAGTATATTCTCCGTAACGTCGTATAGGTGTCAACATGATGAAGGAGTAAGTATATTCTCCGTAACGTCGTATAGGTGTCTGCATGATGAAGGAGTAAGCATATTCTCCGTAACGTCGTATCGGTGTCTACCTGATGAAGGAGTAAGCATATTCTCCGTAACGTCGTATCGGTGTCTACCTGATGAAGGAGTAAGCATATTCTCCGTAACGTCGTATAGGTGTCTACCTGATGAAGGAGTAAGCATATTCTTCGAAACGTCGTATAGATGTCTACCTGATGAAGGAGTAAGCATATTCTCCGTAACGTCGTATAGGTGTCTACCTGATGAAGGAGTAAGCATATTCTCCGTAACGTCGTATAGGTGTCTACCTGATGAAGGAGTAAGTATATTCTCCGTAACGTCGTATAGGTGTCAACATGATGAAGGAGTAAGTATATTCTCCGTAACGTCGTATAGGTGTCTGCATGATGAAGGAGTAAGCATATTCTCCGTAACGTCGTATCGGTGTCTACCTGGTGAAGGAGTAAGCATATTCTCCGTAACGTCGTATCGGTGTCTACCTGATGAAGGAGTAAGTATATTCTCCGTAACGTCGTATAGGTGTCTACCTGATGAAGGAGTAAGTATATTCTCCGTAACGTCGTATAGATGTCTACCTGATGAAGGAGTAAGCATATTCTTCGAAACGTCGTATAGATGTCTACCTGATGAAGGAGTAAGTATATTCTCCGTAACGTCGTATAGGTGTCAACATGATGAAGGAGTAAGTATATTCTCCGTAACGTCGTATAGGTGTCTGCATGATGAAGGAGTAAGCATATTCTCCGTAACGTCGTATCGGTGTCTACCTGATGAAGGAGTAAGCATATTCTCCGTAACGTCGTATCGGTGTCTACCTGATGAAGGAGTAAGCATATTCTCCGTAACGTCGTATAGGTGTCTACCTGATGAAGGAGTAAGCATATTCTTCGAAACGTCGTATAGATGTCTACCTGATGAAGGAGTAAGCATATTCTCCGTAACGTCGTATAGGTGTCTACCTGATGAAGGAGTAAGCATATTCTCCGTAACGTCGTATAGGTGTCTACCTGATGAAGGAGTAAGCATATCTTCGAAACGTCGTATAGATGTCTACCTGATGAAGGAGTAAGTATATTCTCCGTAACGTCGTGTAGATGTCTACCTGATGAAGGAGTAAGCATATTCTCCGTAACGTCGTATAGATGTCTACCTGATGAAGGAGTAAGCATATTCTCCGTAACGTCGTATCGGTGTCTACCTGATGAAAGAGTAAGCATATTCTTCAAAACGTCGTATAGATGTCTACCTGATGAAGGAGTAAGTATATTCTCCGTAACGTCGTATAGGTGTCTACCTGATGAAGGAGTAAGCATATTCTCCGTAACGTCGTATAGATGTCTACCTGATGAAGGAGTAAGCATATTCTTCGAAACGTCGTATAGATGTCTACCTGATGAAGGAGTAAGTATATTCTCCGTAACGTCGTATCGGTGTCTACCTGATGAAGGAGTAAGCATATTCTCCGTAACGTCGTATAGGTGTCTACCTGATGAAGGAGTAAGCATATTCTTCGAAACGTCGTATCGGTGTCTACCTGATGAAGGAGTAAGCATATTCTCCGTAACGTCGTATCGGTGTCTACCTGGTGAAGGAGTAAGCATATTCTCCGTAACGTCGTATAGGTGTCTACCTGATGAAGGAGTAAGCATATTCTTCGAAACGTCGTATAGATGTCTACCTGATGAAGGAGTAAGCATATTCTCCGTAACGTCGTATAGGTGTCTACCTGATGAAGGAGTAAGCATATTCTCCGTAACGTCGTATAGGTGTCTACCTGATGAAGGAGTAAGCATATCTTCGAAACGTCGTATAGATGTCTACCTGATGAAGGAGTAAGTATATTCTCCGTAACGTCGTGTAGATGTCTACCTGATGAAGGAGTAAGCATATTCTCCGTAACGTCGTATAGATGTCTACCTGATGAAGGAGTAAGCATATTCTCCGTAACGTCGTATCGGTGTCTACCTGATGAAAGAGTAAGCATATTCTTCAAAACGTCGTATAGATGTCTACCTGATGAAGGAGTAAGTATATTCTCCGTAACGTCGTATAGGTGTCTACCTGATGAAGGAGTAAGCATATTCTCCGTAACGTCGTATAGATGTCTACCTGATGAAGGAGTAAGCATATTCTTCGAAACGTCGTATAGATGTCTACCTGATGAAGGAGTAAGTATATTCTCCGTAACGTCGTATAGGTGTCAACATGATGAAGGAGTAAGTATATTCTCCGTAACGTCGTATAGGTGTCTGCATGATGAAGGAGTAAGCATATTCTCCGTAACGTCGTATCGGTGTCTACCTGATGAAGGAGTAAGCATATTCTCCGTAACGTCGTATCGGTGTCTACCTGGTGAAGGAGTAAGCATATTCTCCGTAACGTCGTATAGGTGTCTACCTGATGAAGGAGTAAGCATATTCTTCGAAACGTCGTATAGATGTCTACCTGATGAAAGAGTAAGCATATTCTCCGTAACGTCGTATCGGTGTCTACCTGATGTAGGAGTAAGCATATTCTCCGTAACGTCGTATAGGTGTCTACCTGATGAAGGATTAAGCATATTCTCCGTAACGTCGTATAGGTGTCTACCTGATGAAGGAGTAAGCATATTCTCCGTAACGTCGTATAGGTGTCTACCTGGACCCATATTTTTGAAGCTCTCTTAGCACTAAGAAAGTCATAAGTGCCATACATTAACATTGACTTACAACTATCTTAGCACTAAGTCAGCTTCGAAAATATGGGCCCTGGTGAAGAAGTAAGCATATACATCAAAACGTCGTTATAGGTGTCTACCTGGTGAAGGAGTAATCATATTGATCGAAAGATATGGGCCTGTACCATTTACAAGTAGCATGAGAAAGACATAAGCTTATAGGCCATCATGTTGACCCTAGCGACTTTTAATACATCATATGGTAGTTGGATATGGTATTAAGACGGATCTTTTTCTTCCTGACGCAATTGTTGCGATAAAAGCCCATGTGATCTGAAACGTTGTGCCTATTCACTTTACAGGAGTCGTTTTCAAGAGCTCTTCCATTTGTGATTAAAGTTTGTTACTATGATAAACAGATAGCAGTTTCTGGACTTTTACTGGGATTTTAAACAGTCATCGATTTCATTCTGGAATCTAATTTCCTAAATTAACTGACCTAACAAATGAGTACAGCAAGAAAATTAATGTTTTATATTTTATGATTCATTTTTTAACTTTCAACAAGTCCCATGTGTATTCATTACCACACGTCTAGGACAACCTGATTAAATATTCATCCGTGTGGTGACGGGTCGATGTGGATACTAATGATACAAGTAGAGCCCACGCACAGAGGATTAACGATCAACAGATCCCTAGTTTGTCCACATTAACTACTGAAATGTAATTCCAATCGTTATATTTCTAAACTACCGGGCAAAAGAAAGTACTCACCTCAGTTGCTTTCGATTAATTCAATATTTAAAAGAAACCAGATGCATTTGACTATGGCACGATACAGTAATACTTATCTGCAGTTGTTTGAATGAGTTAAATGGTGACTGTGGTTAGATTTTAGTTAAAATATTTTTCTTAAATGTAGACAGGGATAAGAAATGAAATTTACACCAACATGACCCCTACCATGTTTAGAATGCTGTCAATGTGTGCGGAATCAGGCACATTTATTAATTTCACATAGAATATGTCTTATATGTCGATGAACAGTTGTGTACCATCAACATTAATTTTTTAGAAGAATATAATTTCTTCTTTTTAAAATAATGTGTAAAAAAGGGTACCAATGTTCTTTTACTGCTGACTTAACACTGGTATTTTTTAGTTTTAGCTTGTGACATCGAAAACTTTAGTTATTTGAAATTAAAAACCATACATATGATAAAATCAAAAATAAGTGAGTACTTTCTTTTGCCCGATAGTTTATATCAACACTGGTATTTTAGCGGCAGATCGATGAGGTCAGCTCCCTTTTGGAAATAACATCCGGCCAAATTACACCTCAAATTAGCTGGCGACCAAAATAGAATGATTCTGTGACTAGGAGGCTTGTGATAGCTGTGTGTCTTCATTGCATACACATGTATGTGCGTATATACAATCTGATATGTATGACAACGTAGATCAAATAACAACATGAACACTTGAATAAAACGACACATTTAAATCACTTCCCGATGATTTTATTCAAGACAGAATTCCAACTAAGCCACTTTTATTCATTAAAAGTTCGTTTTTGTATAATTTGAGTGTCAACTGTCCTTAAAGAAATACCTGTGCAAAATGTTGCACTTAATGAACTTGAACTAAATTTCCTTGAATGTCATGTGTTATACAGCTGATTCAGGTTGCAGACGCAGCATCTACAGTTCTCACAGGGGGACGGAAGAGTCTACCAACATCCTCGTTTTCGTTTTTCAGATTTTGTTTTTATTTACACGTTTGCAAGAAAGCACAGCATATCACCCGACGCCGATAGCCCTCGAAATGTTTACTTTCCGTACCGGAAGATATTAGATCCGGTCTTGTCCTTAGCATTTACGGATGCGCCTCCATGGTTTCCGAGTCGAGCCGAAGCGGGGAGGTAACCCAGGGGAGACCAGAACACCTTCCGCTTCCGGATGAGTTGCAGACCGCTAGAGAGAGACTCGCCAGGGTTTCGTTTCATCTCTGAGGGGGCGAAGTAGCCTTCGTTGCTTGAGAGGTCCGCGAGTCTGGACAGGAGGATGGAGAAAAGAGGGTTTGGGCGACTTTCCTCGTCATATTCGTCCAATTGCGTCTGTCGTTTCACACGGGACACCTCAGATATTCGGCTTCCTGATTGGTCGATGTTTGCACATGCGCAGAGTGTGACGAGAGCAGAGAGAAGGGCGAGCTTGATATAGTCTTGCATGGCAGCTTCACGGTGTCTGGAAGTGAAGAAGGCTTCATTTAATACAGTTATCAAAAGGACAATTAACTGACTGAAATGCTATTTTACAAGTTCACTGGATAGTCAACTTCTTTATTGCAATGATTTACTGTCAGATAAAAACTTCGACTATGTTGTAGTACTTCCAATTATCTCGAAAATGAATTGGTTCGATGATTGAGGGAAATACACCCCTAACCTCTCGATATCTGCACACGGATGCTCAAATACACGTGCAGTATTCAGAAAAGACCTGCAGAGATTATGAATTTGTGAACTTAGAATGATGCAAAGACAAAAGTGGTTGTGTACAGGCTTGTGACTGTAAGATATTTAGGTCATCACAAGGTGGCGGCAACAGATCACGGTTGGAGTTTTCATCTCTTATTTTCAGCTCTACAACGGCCTATATGAGTTCAAAACTATCGCAGATATGTAGATCATTGTGGTGTTGTGTCATCTCTCTCACATTTAATGTACGAAGTTACCGAAATACTTGGTATCGGCTGTTTAAAAATATACACGATGATGACCGTAAATAAATCTATCAAAAGTTGGACTATTTTACAATACAGAATATTTATGACACGTAGAGACACATGCGAGTGACAGTGTTTAATATAACTTCTAGCCGTAAAGCAGAGATTCAAGATAACAATCAGAATATTGACTGTCGTCTCTGTGCTGGGCACGGACTGTCAGTCTCCGACACTAAATACTAGAACTATGTGTTAGAAGCATTCTAGAAGTTGGTGTAATGGAAAGACACCCATGAATGATCAACTTCTTTATTTCAAAGTTGACCATCCATAAAATAGTGTCTTTCTAGATACTAGAAAACGGTCATACTGGGAGAAACATCTTTGAATTTTGTTTAGGACCTTTGTTTTTTCATAATTTGAAGAGGCATGGGTTAACTATTAACTGAACGCCACTGTATAGATCTTCTCTCTGTAGCGGTGTTATTAGATACATGCAATAAGACTGTTAAACACACCCAGTACAGTGCTGAGAGGTTAGAATGAAAAAGTGAACATACCAAAGAGTGAATTGCTCTTATCATCTTCAAATTAAGACCTACGTTGTCAACGTTGTAACAGATGATATGTGTAGTATCTGATTTTCGAAGTAAAACAGACCTAGTCTTTGGAAGGCATTCGACTGATCTCAGTGTCGTGCGTATCGGACAATGATTTACACAGGTGAATGAACCTTCATTGTCTCTAATTTCGGCATTATCAAAGATTATATTGGTAATGACAACACTTTACAGAGCCTACAACAAGTAATATAGATACAGACTTGGGATCAGGCTATGGGGGAGACTGTAAGTAGGTGTATAAGTCTATCTAGGAGTAGAACGGGCATTAGCCTCCAGACGTTTGATGCATATACAAGCAGAGTGGGAGACAGGAGATCGTCTCACAGCTCCATCAAACTGATGGTATGCAAGGTCCTGTCATGAATCTTGCTTTAAGATAACTTTCAGTAAACCATGCTAGAATGCCGTTCTCTTTATTTTAGTTTGATTGTCTACACGGGAACGTTCGTTTTTTCGAAAATAGGTACCAGGATAAGTAGTGATTTTCGTAGAATTGTTAGAATTGAATGTTTGAAGTCGATGTCACAAATGGACCGTCCGTTATTCTATCTTTGGAACATTTAAGTACAGAGACGTTAGAAACGAATGATAAAGTTTATACTTGCTTGAGAGGCAGGAATGAAATCAGAAAGATGTATTACTTTACTATTTGTCATGTGTCATTTGAACCATACGTCAATGTGATAATAAGTAAATAACGTCACTATTTGTCACTGTTATCATAGGTCAATGTGATAATAAGTAAATAACGTCACTATTTGTCACTGTAATCATAGGTCAATGTGATAATAAGTAAATAACGTCACTATTTGTCACTGTAATCATACGTCAATGTGATAATAAGTAAATAACGTCACTATTTGTCACTGTAATCATAGGTCAATGTGATAATAAGTAAATAACGTCACTATTTGTCACTGTAATCATACGTCAATGTGATAATAAGTAAATAACGTCACTATTTGTCACTGTAATCATAGGTCAATGTGATAATAAGTAAATAACGTCACTATTTGTCACTGTAATCATAGGTCAATGTGATAATAAGTAAATAACGTCACTATTTGTCACTGTAATCATAGGTCAATGTGATAATAAGTAAATAACGTCACTATTGGTCACTGTAGTCATAGGTCAATGTGATAATAAGTAAATAACGTCACTATTGGTCACTGTAGTCATAGGTCAATGTGATAATAAGTAAATAACGTCACTATTTGTCACTGTAGTCATAGATCAATGTGATAATAAGTAAATAACGTCACTATTTGTCACTGTAATCATAGGTCAATGTGATAATAAGTTAATAACGTCACTATTTGTCACTGTAATCATAGGTCAATGTGATAATAAGTTAATAACGTCACTATTTGTCACTGTAATCATAGGTCAATGTGATGATAAGTAAATAACGTCACTATTTGTCACTGTAGTCATAGGTCAATGTGATGATAAGTAAATAACGTCACTATTGGTCACTGTAACCATAGGTCAATGTGATAATAAGTAAATAACGTCACTATTTGTCACTGTAGTCATAGGTCAATGTGATAATAAGTAAATAACGTCACTATTTGTCACTGTAATCATAGGTCAGTGTGATAATAAGTAAATAACGTCACTATTTGTCACTGTAATCATATGTCAATGTGCTAATTATAAGTTAATAACGTCACTATTTGTCACTGTAATCAAAGGTCAATGTGGTAATAAGTTAATAACGTCACTATTTGTTACTGTAATCACAGGTCAATCTGGTAATAAGTTAATAACGTCACTATTTGTCACTGTAATCATATGTCAATGTGCTAATTATAAGTTAATAACGTCACTATTTGTCACTGTAATCAAAGGTCAATGTGGTAATAAGTTAATAACGTCACTATTTGTTACTGTAATCACAGGTCAATCTGGTAATAAGTTAATAACGTCACTATTTGTCACTGTAACTATATGTCATTATGGTAATACCAACACTTCACTAATTGCCACTGTAGTCATAGGTCATTGTGATAATACCAACACTTCACTATTTATCACTGTAATCATTGGTCAATGTTGTAAAAACAACACTTCACTAATTGTCACTGTAATCATACGTCAATGTATTATTTAGTTAATAACGTCACACATGTACATCATTGTGATTATAACGTCACCTCATTATTATTATTATCATACATTATATTACGAATGTGCCAATAAAAAGTAACTTTTTAGTATTTTCGTGATTGAACAAGAAAATCAACGATTTCGAAATGACTTGTTGTTTGCTCCTTGTACATACTCACATACAATTAATATAACAGTTTTGAAATACTATACAGCGTGTCATGATATCAGATTCATTCAACAAAGTATCAGCTCTTCTATTTTATACAGAATATTTCAGTTAATTAATTAACCCTTATATTTCAACATCGAAATTAACATGTGTCAAAGCTGCAGATATAAATTTGGGGACAGGAGAATAATAGTATATTACAAGATTTATCCATTGGATATCTCCGCAAACAAGTATTCTCAAATTACACCAGACATTAAAATTTAATCAAACCTTTGTCAAGAAAAACTTAAGATATAGGATACTCTCCTTCATCTCTCTCATTCGATCGATGTCATTTCAACTCGGGCAGTCTCTCTAATTACATGTAAACCAAGTCGCCTACTCCAAAAATCGAGCAATTATTTTCACATTTTCGTATAAATAAAGTCGTGTTATATGGTTGATGTCATATATAGGATATCGATAATTATTCAGAACTGCTACCACTGACAGGTCGACATAGATTATATCAATAACTTTGAAGCCATATCTATCGGAAGCTTCAGACTCGTTTAACTAAAGACCGACTCAACGGCTTCTTGTTGTCATCCTAGGTGCAGAAGAGACCTTATAATTGAAAAATTGCCGTTTTATAAATCCAAATTTGTCCAAAGTGACCCATGACCTTCTCGCTGATGATATCTGCTACTCGATACATAACGAGCATTTCTGTAATGATTAGCATGTTCGTCAACTCTTTCCAGCAATAATTGTACTCGGCAAAGCCTTCACTATATGTTATCTCAGGTTCTTGTCCTTCCATTTCCTTCTACCCACTCCACATCGAAACAGAATATGGCCCGTAGTCTCAATCTGAAATAATCATTTACTCCGACACGCCACACGTATGCTCACAACCCGGAAGTTGTGTTTCAGAAATCTTGCTGTTCCAAAATTCGAATCTTTCATTTTTGTATCTATGAATTTGAATTTGAATTTGAAGTGTACCCATAAAGTTGATTTATAATTATAGCGAATATTTTAAATTTTCATTCGCGAGTACATGTATCTCAAACATTTAACTCGCTGATGATGTTAACAAAATTGATGGTAAGCACAGGTGAGTTATCAGATAAATAGTTGCGTTTATAAAGAAAAGATTCGGAATTCATTGGTTTTTTTCTCAGCAGCATCAATTTTAGTTTAAAACCGACGGCGTCAGCTATCATGACCATCGGTGGTCTCACCGATGCGTACCCATAACTGTGTGGAAAGGTCTCTGCGACTGTTCAAGAGGTGTGCCCAGGCCAAAACAAACGTCAATACTCGGCGAAGTATACGTTATCAACAATTTACACGTAACACGAACAGTGTCATGATTTTATGCAATATTTATCGTATCCTTTTAGATGGAAACAGATTTATCTTCGGCACCAACAAACATAGTAAAACCCCAAGAACAAAAAATCTTAAACTGGCCTTAGACCATTGTGACAGTGATGTTAACATTGTGACGTCAAACGGTTGATCATCTTGACAACATACCATGATAAACATTGACAAATTTAATCAGGTGATAACATTTTAATAACTTGGAACTAATTCATATTGAGAAAAAATTGTGATATCAACGGGTATACACAAGTTAGAAAATGACCCCTACCCCTTAAAATAACTTTGAGAGAATTCCAACACAGTGTCGGATGTTGATAGTTTCCACCAACATGCAAAAAGTAATCGTTCTCCTCATAGATCTGCATTCGTAAATAATTAAAGTGAGATGCAAAGGTTCAATAGAATGATAATATGATGTTATTGAACGAACTACACCAAAGAGATTATTACACCAGCGATACCGCTTCCTTTAAATACATTATTTAGAAGGCGTATGATGATTTGCACATCGATTGAAACATTACAGGGAAACAGGGCCAATTAAAACTGGATAATAGTTACTTCATAAGATATAGGAAAGATTGCCGAAAACAGATAGGATCACTGGTGTGTAGGGCCTGTAATTAGGTGCAGTGTTTAAAGAGATAAAATCAGACCACCACGGTTCATCTCAGCAACGCGATCAATCGTTTAGAAGGACGACAAGAGAGAGACACATTACGGCGTAATTTTAGATCTAATTACGCTCAGACAACTCGTTATTTCTTGATGACAGATGAATTATTTGTCCTGCGTATTGAAGTGTTACTTGTTGGATGTTTTCTCAACACAATCAATTACAGTTATTCAGATGGTCGATGTTCTTGCTAACGTAAATATTTGAATTGAACATTTTAACAATATCATTTCTTCTTGAGTGTCATACAAAGATTTCGAAATTCTTACTGACGAGATGTCATCAGTCTTCAACTGACAACAGCTGACATGCAGGAAGAGAAAACGCGTTCTTACTGTGGACGATTTCCTCGAATTCGAAGGACGATAGAACATTTTGTCAATAACAAGATAATGAATAACATAACGGACACATGATTCATCGACAATTTAAAGAGTGAAAGTATCATTTCCACATGCAGAGATTAGAGTCATATTTAGTAATCCATTACCACATGCAGAGATTAGAGTAATATTTAGTAATCCATTACCACATGCCAATGGCCATCTATCAGATCTATGTTTAACCACGAATCTGAGCAGCGCAGTATCTGTCTGATCATCTCGGAGCATGATAGCATCTATCTGAGTATCATAGCAACTATCTGAGCATCATGGCATCTATCTGCGTATCATAGCAACTATCTGAGCATCCCGGTATCTGTCTGAGCATCATGGCATCTGTCTGAGTATCATATCATCTGTCTGAGCATCATGGCATCTGTCTGGGTATCATAGCATCTGTCTGAGCATCACGGTATCTGTCTGACCACCATGGCATCTGTCTGAGTATCATAGCATCTGTCTGAGCATCATAGCATCTGTCTGAGCATCAGGAACATGGCATCATCTGTCTGAGTATCATAGCATCTGTCTGAGCATCATAGCATCTGTCTGAGCATCATAGCATCTGTCTGAGCATCTTAGCATCTGTCTGAGCATCAGGAACATGGCATCATCTGTTTTAGTATCATAGCATCTGTCTGAGAATCAAAGCATCTGTCTGAGTATCATAGCATCTGTCTGAGCATCAGGAACATGGCATCATCTGTCTTAGTATCATAGCATCTGTCTGAGCATCATAGCATCTGTCTGAGTATCATAGCATCTGTCTGAGCATCTTAGCATCTGTCTGAGCATCAGGAACATGGCATCATCTGTTTTAGTATCATAGCATCTGTCTGAGAATCAAAGCATCTGTCTGAGTATCATAGCATCTGTCTGAGCATCAGGAACATGGCATCATCTGTCTTAGTATCATAGCATCTGTCTGAGCATCATAGCATCTGTCTGAGTATCATAGCATCTGTCTGAGCATCTTAGCATCTGTCTGAGCATCAGGAACATGGCATCATCTGTTTTAGTATCATAGCATCTGTCTGAGAATCAAAGCATCTGTTTGTGCATCATGGCGTCTGTTTAAGAATTTTAACATATTGTCCATTTAAACACTGTGTATATTCAATTCATGTTTTGTTCCTGATGTGAAGGCCATCAGTCCATGACTACATAGAATGGCACATTATACATAACAAAATATGGTGTGTACATTTAGAATTCGTACTTTTCCGTTGGCATGAACGAACCCTTCCTAACAACTATAGCTACCACCGGAAATGCTTCACGCCAAGTCAACGATAACACACGTGTCATTATATGTTGATAATCATAATATATTGATAATCATAATATGCTGATAATCATAAATCAAAATCGTTCGTTGAGTCTCATTCGCACACAAATGCAAGCCATACATGGCAAGTATTTTATAGTTTTCATCATGTGTTTGTGCCATTGCTTTTGAAAATATCATAATATCGACCAATATTAATTGTCCATGCATTTAATTTGCTAAAATCCATTTTCTGTTTTTGTCTGATTTTGGGTATATTTGGATTCGGTAGAATATTTTTTTCAAATGCATCTTTCACTTATTTATTATAACCGAAATGAGAACACTCAAAAACTGTAACAATGTACCAATGCCAAGATCACAAGACACAAGGAAAGAACTCTTTTGACTAACTTTCATTTTTATGATATTTCTCTTTCTTTGGTATTTTAAAGTACAAGTGGAGAAATAGCAAATGCTCAATGACACTATTCACAAACGACATCATGTAGTTACATGTTTTACCAAACAAATAATCAAAACTGACACGTTACGTTGTTTATATAACATTTCATTGCTATAACTATAACATTGTGTCAACCATTTTTACCATGAGTATATTTGAAACGACCTCCTTCTGTGTTGAACTCATTTGCAGTAACACGACTATATACATCTGTTATGCAAAACAACTTTAATATATGATGAATAATTGAGACTTGGAAATAAAGGCTTTAAGGCAGACACTTCCTTCCGTCTCTAACGACGTCTGATTATTCATGCTTAAATAAAGCAAAGATACATACATACAGCAGATGTTAGAATCAACTCACCTCCAATTCTCATTATTTGAGAATACTCACCGTGTTGAACAATACAGGGAAATAATTAAAGCCATACAGGCGTTTACAGTCGAGCGGATTCCCTGTATGGACTCGCAGTGTGTGTTTTAGAAGTCTTTGTATTGGATCATGGGCTTCTACTGTTAAATACACTTGAAGAAAGATACCTTAACCGCGGAAGTATTTAGCTTTGATTGGTTTTACTTAGAAGAACGTTGCATTATCTGAACTTTTTAAACGTTCTTACAAATATCATTGATGTCAAAGGTTAATTCTGTCTATTGCTGACTAGTGTTGCGATTTACTGCATGACGCAATAACATAACAATAGCAGTGTAAGTAAACGCGATTCCTTCTGTCTGTTGCTAAACACACGACAAAACAAAATGTTGGAATTCGTTGGCCGGATCCGCCAATTTTTGGGAGTCCGAAAGAATCCGGAAATCGGATTCCACCACTTTTTGTCCTGTGAAAGACACTTAATGTTTCAGCTCTTACACAACAATACAGTGATTGTGACAAGCGAGTCTTTCATTTTATTTGACCCCTCAAGTACGTTATCTTCTATCTATTTCACTCGCAACAATGTAAAGAAAGTTCTTAAAAATGAAAAGTTATACTTGGTTTCACTAAGTGTTTCTAGAACAACGTTACACCTAACAACAGAAGCACTTATATTCAAAGATTCCATCCAATAGCAATAACAGGCTTCATATCAACCATCACTGCATTAACCTGCATTAATGTGAAGGATGCCTTTTAAGCAATGTCACTTGAACAGATTAATAAGATATTCTGTTGAATGTATACAACCCACTATACCAGGGTACCCCTCTCTATCAATCCCGACTGTCAGCCTGTCTGTGTTGTCTTGGTACTCTGTAATCTGCCCGCAGTCTACTGCAACCTTCCCATCTCATTGCACGCAAAATTTGTGCAACTCTTTTCTATTATATTTCTTTTTCGAAGCATTCTTTGCATCTGTCATAAGAAATCAGTTGATCCACAACAGACATTCATTTTTGTGAAATCCAGTCAACGGGAATTAGAGGTTTTCTCTTTCAACCTTTCAGCTTCTCATTTCAGAATGACTGGTTTCAATCATTGTGTGAGTACTTATTCTCTTGAGCTACGTCTGTTAGACCTATACAGTTTTGTTAACAGCAGCGTACGTTTGTAAGTGTATATTTTCACGATATCCATTCAAGACGAAAACAGTCTTTTGAAGTTTAATATATTGAATTGATATTGAGCTGAACAATTCATTCGTCTCATTTCAACAATAGCCATTCTTTTGTGACATGACAACTTCTGAAATTCAAATATGTTATGCAGACATAATTTCATCGGTGACTTCACAGTGGGTATTGTACATGTCTAAAAGATGAAAGTAAACTGATTCATAGAAATATTGCAGCAACAAAATGTCCAAGAACCCATCCTTCGATACCTAAGAAACAGGATAATAGTGACAGGAAGGAATTATGTTGATCAGATGTAGTAAATAAAAGACCATGTCTAAAAGAGCCACATGATAAAATGATAAAAGAGAAATGTATCAAAGAAAATGGATGTTGTGGGAGATTAACTATAACAAGATGCAATAAACCTGATTAGTTAAGAAATAATCATTGGTCAATTTCAACCCAGGATGCATATGGAGACAATGTGTTGCCGCTTTGAATTCACGCTCTGAATCATGTTACAAATCTAGTCTAAGATCAACATTATTCCTCTTCATTTTCATTTCATTGGCAATATGCAATCTCTAATGGTTATTTAATTCTAAATGTTAGTTGAACGGATTAAGCAGGGTGACATACAGCTGTACTGCTGGGTGAATTGGTCAACAGTTGGAATACAGTCTCGTGTGTGAGGCAGGGAATCGACCCCTCAAACTCCCCGACTATCCCGTCACGAACCGGGACACCGTCTCGATGGTAAACCACGCTCATTGTTGCTGCACTTGACAGGTTTAAAACTTCAGCTCGAATTGATATTTAAATAAAGGGGAGGTCGTCCTAACGGACCGAATATATCTATTTCGTGGTGTTTTACATGACTTTTGTATATCTAACAACATATATAAGCCGTCACCTGTGGGACAGGCACAATGGTATGGCCTTGCCTGAAATCACCCGTGTGAAGCAACTTTGGACGTACAATACTAGATATCCGACCACAGAAGAAAATAGACACCATATTTTGTTTGATCAGTATAGTTCAGCCGTCTGCTATCTTGTGACTGGTTAAAGTCTATCTTGTCACTTTCATACCTGTTTATGAGACATAACTAAGGTTACAGTGAAGACACAGCATATCCTCGATCATATTCTATGGTTGCATAAACTAAGACAACACAAAATTAATTTGTTTCTGGTTTCCGAACGCATCAGTTTCAAACCCACGCCTCAGGTTTTTTTTCAAGATTTGAAAAAAAGAAAGGGCAGATAACTCTGATTCTCTAGCCACAGAAAACATTGGATATTGAAAATGGAGTGTAGGGGTGAGATTATTGACCATTTGGAATAGTAACACATATTTGAGAGGGTTTGTGCTTTATTTATATAAATAATAATTGATGAGAAGTTTGTATAAAATGGAATTTATTTTATTTTATTTATGTATTAATGTTACGAATCGATGGAAAACGAAAGACATTTGAGATATGGGTGAGTCACTAAAATTTATTTTTAATTCGCTATTCTTTTAAACACATACATATGACCGCTAAAATTCGACGTTGAAATAGTCAGTTTTATACTCTTGAAACCAAAAGTCATCAGGGGTAAAGAGTGTGATTTTGAGTTTTTAAATTTTATACTTTGTACACATTATTGTAATGAGTATCATTTAAGTATCGCAAGTAAACCGCAATGTCTCACCGAAAACACCAAACACCGGATTACGTCACCAAATGGCTGTTGATTTGAATCATCGTGTAAAAGCATTATTACTTTCTTTAGCTTTTTTTACACGTCTTAGTGTTGGAAACTTCGTTAAACCGTTACGTGAATGCGACTGCCGACGTTGAGTTGTCGCAGCCAAATGACGAGGTTCCGTTGTCAGCCGAATACCGAACTTGAACAACGACCAATAGTCTGACCATGACGTGACCTTGATAAGCAAGAGCAAGAGGGATCAGCTTTCACGCTAAAACAGACCAGTCATGTTTTCTTGGCTTGTCAAATATCAACCACAATTCATGCATTGCACAAACAGGTTGCCAATGGAGAGGCAATAACAATGGCGATTCTTTTAACTTCGGTACAGGTTTCCTTGTGCTTTGTATATTTTCTCAGGTTACCCGCATTATTCTTGTTTTAACATTAGAGTTTTCGGTTGTTTAAGATGTTTATTTATGGTTGTATTTAGTTGGTGTTGGTGACAAACATCAATTATGAAGCATTCTTCAAACTCTGCGTCCTGAGGTTCGACACAAGAAGCAATCACGTGATTTTAATATTTGGCAATTTCATCACTAGTGTAAAGTGACATCGCGTAGAGGGTAAATATGAGATCAGATTTATCTACTATGCTGATTAAAGTGTCTGCTTACGAGTCATAGAACCCCAATTTATGACAATTTAAGTAATCGGTAATAAAAAAAACTAATGCAATAATGTAATAAGTGAAACGAAGTGTTGCTCGTTAGCAGACACGCTAATCAGCAGAGGTAGATACATCTTATCTTAATTTTATCCTCGGCGCGGTGTCCCTTTAAAGCACCAACTTTTAGTATTCGATTCTGTTGTGGCTTTGTTTGCTGTAAACACACATTTTAAACATTTTCCGTAATTTCAGTCAAAAACAATTCTTCAATTTAATTTGCTCGTTACTCTATTTCACCGCTAATGGCATTGTTTCTAATCAAACTAGCGACCATATCCTCGACATCATGTTGCAACTTTGTACAAGGTCGGTTATTTTTTTCATCAAGGCAATAATGAAAAGCAACAACATGTTATTTTGATCTTTCGGAAGCTTTCATTTAAGATGAGTACTAGTTCTGATAAGAATACACGTGTAATACATTCTGTATTCGATGCAGTGTGTAAAATAAAGCACAAACAACCTTTTTAGTTGACAAGTTTACAATGGCATGTTTTTAAGTGACGTACAATCTGCTCTAAGATCTCCTTAAGGTAAATAAATACTTAATCCGCCAGATCTATTCTAAGCAGTAAGCTAAGCTAAGAGGTTTGTATTATGAATTAAACAGAACTTCAGTTCATTACTCTAAGCACTGTTGTGAATGAAATTCTACCTATATAAAATTACAAGAAATTACAATTAGAAACGATACGTTAGCTCCATTTCTAATGACTGCAGTGTAATTACGGTATTGATTGGAACACACGAAGTACAGAGTTTAAGTTTGAGTTTAAGAGATGGCTCTGACATTATGCTAGGAACGATGCACATTAACAGCAATCATCACATTACGACGATGCTAACTTTCGTGTGCTAAATTGCTAAATTTCCAATTTGTTAGGCTTATCTTTATCTCTCTTTCTTTAGATGTTCTCTGTAAAGTACACTGTATTTCTTCTGTAGCAATATCCAGAGAGCCATTTTGGTAAAAGGTAAGTCTGACAAGTTCATATAAATACAATAAACGATTTCTTAAGCCGCGAGTGATAAATATGACTGAAACAAATGTTCATCGTGTCTCCAGAAGGCATCTAAACTAAAGCGAACATTTTTCTAATTGAGTGTTCATATTTTTGTATCGCATACATGAGCCATGAAGCATGTTTCAAATATAATTTTGATACATATAAATGATAACAATCGTTAGGGAAATCTTTCATCCACAACATGACACAAAAGAAATAGTTTTCTCTCGATCCGATGTAATTTTATTGCATAGACACCTACATTCTCGATTAGCGCGCTACCGAATGGGTGAATGTATGGAATAATTACACCGGTAATGGACATGGTTTTCTAGACTATCTGCGTCCTGTGTGATACTCTGTCAGCCACTGCTCTTTCCGACGAGAGTTTTATTGACATTTTTTATTTATGTCTTTTAAATATACTAAGGATTGATATTTTACCAGAATGCGATTATACCAGGAAACCATGACACATACATATGTAGATATTCTCCTTCCATATGCACTTCAATCAAAAATATCTTGTTAAAAAAGGCAACTACTAGTTTTACAATATCTAAAGGATCTACATGACCGAATAAATAGAAACGTGGAAAAGTATTATATATTTCCATTTCCGTGAGTACTAATACTGTTTTCTCTCTTCAGTTTGTTCACAGTGCTCGAAGAAGTAATTCTATGATCTGCTGACCAACACAGTGAACTATATTCTTGTTTCCTCACCTTCTTTCTGAAAGTATAACAATATTTAATGTTTTCTTATTCATGCATTCCTGTTATGAATTAAATCTTTGAAAATGCCTACCAATTACAGCTAACACGCTATATTCCCCAAGGAGTGGAGCAAACATCCAGGGCATTGATTTACAGGAAACCAATGAACGACGGTTGTTTCACCACTAGAGTAAT
Organism: Gibbula magus; assembly: GCA_936450465.1. Lineage (NCBI taxonomy): Eukaryota > Metazoa > Mollusca > Gastropoda > Trochida > Trochidae > Gibbula > Gibbula magus. The sequence continues at coordinate 63,882,641 of OW388301.1, forward strand.
TAATCACATCAAGCGTGACTGGACACGGAACAATAGGTAGATCAATAGGAATCTAGCTTCTCAACACTTCCATGATAACCTTCTTTGTTGAACAGTATTGATTGTTGTAACATTAAAGACATTAACTATCTTTTGTGTACGCATTCCTTATCCGGAACTTTTTGGTCGCATTAGGAAATGAAATGCAATTATTTTTTATACAATGTCTATGAGCTGAAAAACATAGAGAAATAGGCATTAATTAAAATGTTCAGATGTAGTGATCATTCCCTCTAAAAACCCGATTCAGCCAATTATGGACGTGGTTGTGTTAAAATTGTATTTCAACTTATTTATTTTCTTTATTGTTTCCTGATGTTTCATTAGTAGTCGTGGTTTATCATTTCATTATTTTAAAGTTTGCTATTTTTTATCGACACTTAATAACATTAACATTTATAATCAATAATCAACGTTAGAATGTCTCTGTGTCAGCGTGTACATATCCAGCCATATTGAATCTTCATATTTTACAGCGAGGATACGTTATTGAATTATGCCAGTGTATTAACATGTTACAATCGCAAGGGATACTTGGAATGGGCTCGTTCAAAAACATTAGATGATTGAGAAATAATTATATTACAAATCAACTGACCTCGTTCAGCAAACAAGAGAAGCAATACCAGGTTTATTTTTCCAAATTGATTAAAAACAATTAAATCGATAAGACATGTGTTGAAGAAGAGACTAAGCTTTAGATCCAATGTTTCATCACATTTGGTTTCAACAGATTTGGCGTGAGATGTCAAGTATCAGATACACGCCGTTTGTCAACAGATTACATCGAAGTCATGGGAGATATCCTATTACGAGCACAGGCCTGTTTAATTTCAATCTGAACTGAACTCAAAACGTTTAGAGTTTAGAGTTGTGTAACATCAACCGATGGAGAATGGAATCAATTCTGGGAGCAGGCCAGGGACACCCAGTAATGGAATCGCAGATAACAAAACATCGAACACCGGACAAGGAGCTGTGTACGTTCTACACACAAAAAGAACATTATGTCATTTTCAAACTATTCAAAAACAATTAAACATCAATATCCGTATTGTGGTACGTTTACCAAGAGTATAAAGGCGCTGTAGCACGTCTTTTGCTAATTATTTTTTCTCAAATTTGTTATTAATGTTTATACATACGTTGCTACGTTTGAGGGTAAAACATCTCATTACACGATCCGATAAAGGTATCTAGAGAAAACAGTTATCCGTATTAGAAGAAAATTGTGCGACCTATAAAGCTACAATTTTCTGGAACTCTTCAGTGTGAGAGGTAGATTTGTAGGTCTCATGCGATTTTGAGAGTTCAGACAGCAAGATGGTTGACCGTTCCATCATTGTATCATATCTAAAACTCTACTCTGAGTGTTAAGAAATCGCTAAGTCGAACTAAGTTGAACTTTGAGCGGCCATTTTGATGTGAACGCCTTGAAATGGCCGCTGGATGGAAAATAGACCCCCATGGCTTAACAGAACCATGTTCATTCGTTTTAAAATTATTTCTATTAGTTCAGCCATTGGTAACACTCATTTATCTTTTTGTGAAATCACTTTATTATGTAAGTAAGAACGGCGTGCTACAGCTTAATGTCTTTCCTATTTCGCCTTAGAATAAGTACGCAAAATGAAAAGTCTGCGGTCACGATTGACTAATCAATTACCATATATATTTGTTTCCAGCATTCTGTATAGGTTCAGCTGTAAATGAGGAATAGCTGACTCACAGTAAACTGACTTCATACGAAATAATTAGTTACAAAGCATAAGTAAACGAAATGTACGGTGACGTGTTTTGTTTCTATGCATTTCAAGTGTTGGGTAAAACTCGAGTAAGAGACATACACATAACTGTACCACACAGCCAGGGGTCGACTGCAGCATATGAAGATATGCCCCATGTGTGAACTTCTTGAGGTTTTGTTCAATCAGTTTTAGCTCGAAAGTGGCATGCTGAAGGTTTAGTATTTCAGTTATTTTTGTCAGGATTTTGTTTATCTTCCAGTTATTAGTAGGGTGACGAGCAACTGTTTCCTTGTTTCAAAAGTTGACGAGCCGAACAAGTTTTGAATTTAGCTTTAGAGTCAATGGAGAAACAAACTGTATATAGAGATTATTACCCGAGGAAGAGACTTTTACGAAACGAGTGTGACTTTTTATTTTGACCGAGCGAGAGCGAGTTTCGTAAAGATCTTTCGAGTGTAATAATTCCTTTATTACCCATTTTATTCCATTTAATTCACGTAAAAAAGTCCACTTCTCTTGCGACGGCAAGCTACAGTGACGTCACGACAGTCGTGTTATGGCGTCACAGACGACGAAATACCACAAGTCGCGGCGAAACAATTGTTGCTAGGCAAACGTGATATGTGCACATGTGCACATGTGCTCATATCAATAATATTAACTCGGTTATTTTCAACAATATGGATAATAAAACTCATTATGATTCCAGTTGATACTATGACCATGTGTACTGGCACACCTTGGTGTGAATGGCTATACCTGTTGTTTGTGATCAACGTAAAGTTCGCCTCTTGGTAACATTACGTGTACGATATATCGAAATTAGATAAAGCAACAGTGAGAAGTTGGTTTGCTGAATAATACCGTATGGGTTTATAGAAAGACACTTATTCGTTACACATTTGCAACATTTTAAACATGGTAGAAGTCATTTTGGTGACAATGTAATTTCTAACTCCTGTGTACATTAAAAAAGAAATTTTAATTAAAAATTAATTTGTCACCAATCAATTTATTCACTACTGCAGGTATATAAGTGTTAATGTATAGTGTCATTATTTATTATCAATTGCATCTTCTTTTAAAATATTGAATTATTATCGAAATCAACTAAGGTGTGTCCTTTCTTTTATGCTGTTGATTGTCGGTTAATGCAAATTTTGAAACCGTTGATTTGTACAGTGATTTGATGATGATAACATGTTATTTGCTTCACTGAAAAAACTATGATAAAGACACTATTACATTTATGTTATACTATACTGCTTTAAATCAATATATTTTTCCGACGTCCAATAATCTAAATGTCATATATAGAGATATTTTGATTAAATGTTCTAACATGGCTGTGAAACAGCAATAATCATCAAACAACTTCCTTCCGGGTTTTTTTTCGTTGTCTTTTTTATCAATCACTGACGTTTTCGTTAATATGACCTTAAATAAGACAAGAAATTACAGATATTTTCAGATTGTCATATTAAGGAAAATGAGGTCTGTTGACAAAACAATTATTTCAAAATTGGTTTCCATTATATAAGACACTTATGGAAGTTGACACGAAATGAATGTGTAGCTTCTCCTCCAAGTCAGTACTCGACGGAGATTAATACTGACACGGTCTGGCGTCAACAGGGATTCATACCAGATCACTTATAGCTTTTACTTTTTATTCATATCGTACATATTCTAATATTCTGACTTTCTCTGTTGCAATCAACGATTTTAAAATTTGACACATATTATATCTTCAAGTGGACTCCCTCCAAACCGACATCCCTCAAATCGTACATTCTCTTTAAACCGACATAATTATTTGGTTCCGAATCTGTCCCCTCATCATAATAAGAAACTCCCTCTTTTCCGACATCCCTCTATTCCGAATTCTGACACTCAAATCCGGTCCCAAAGCATGTTTACAGTACAAATTCAAGCTTTCTAAACCGACATTTTGAATTAAAATAAATTATATTATATTATATTATTTAAAACTTAAAAATTGCAACAAATATTAAACTTTATCAATAATACTAAGCATGTCTTATAATAGATTTTTACATCGTGATAAGATGATTCTGCTTGTGGGTCTGTAATTTCCATAAGATGATTTATTTTTTACTATAATTAAATGATAGCGAAAGCAACCAAATTAGGACAATGTTATATGTTAATAAACGGAAGGAGGTTTTCCAAAAAACGAAATTCATTATTCTAAGGTTAATTTTAGAGTAAAAATTGATCAATATTTCAATATATTAAGGAAAATCTTCTAAAGACTGATGGTGATTCAACATGACGGTTATCCATCAAACAGTAACAACAATCGCTAAGCCGTGAACGAACTTGACAGTTGAGTGATACAACCGTTGCAATACAAAAATCAAACTAATTATGATCATTATGTTTTGAAATATACTTACATTTAAACCCCAATTCGATGTGTAAATGATGAGAAACAAAAACTGAATCAATTGTATAAAGAAGTTTCTGTATCTCGTAAAGTAGAAATAATAAGTGACCTAATAAAATCTAAACGGCCCACGTCTTGTGGCAAGAATATCGAAAACATATGAAATCAATTTTGTGATGAAGTTTGTTTTTAAAAACAGACTTGTTTTGTAATCAAAGCTATTATCATGTGTGATAGAGAACATTACAAAGCTAATAGCAGACCAAACGAGCTTCTGTTATATGGAAATAGTTTGGAATTGATATGTATGTCTAGTTGTTTAATGACATGAATGAATCAATGATAATATCATTTAATTAGCGTTCTCCTAACTCTGTGAATATTGACAAATAGACAATGAAACAAAACATCATTTAAACAAGGTACGTAAAGGCGATTTGAAGGACTTTAGTGCGGTCGCGGAAAGCCGGGTCCGGCTAAATGAGTTTGTTAACAAAATATTATTTTCACTTGAAAATAGTGCGGATGACGGTGTGTCCGGATATACGGGGGCCGGGTAAACGAGGTTTGACTGTGGTAACAGCACCATCATCTCCTCTCGTTGCGAGCTCGAGATGACGTCTTGTCTTTGTACAATCATCTGTTGTCGAGAAATCAATCTATTGCTTATGTCATCATATTTTATGAAGTTGCAAATAACATAAATGGCTGTTCTATGTGTTTACAGCACACGTTAATGACTTCTCTGTGACATGGATGTTTTTTTACAAAGCTAACAATGGCAATCAAAGAACGAATTGTCATTTGCTTGAGACAAAAAGAATTTAATAACGGAAATAATCTTCAAGTTGTTACTCGAGAAATGATGATAGGTTGTTGCTTGATCGGGAGAATGGTGTGTCCCGTCTTCAGATATACAACATGTGACAATTCGCAAAACAAAAATATCTTTCCACGCGAGCTAATTAGAATCAAATGAGAACACTTCACTGTCTAATTGCCTCATCAGAACAGATTAATAAAACATTGCACATTTAAACAAGACATTCTCATTGGAGCTGTTTAGGTTCACAGTAAAACGGAAGAAGTATATGTTTGTTCTGTGAAACATTATACAGCTATCATTGAGACGCGTGACTTCCAACAAAGGTTATTAAGTAAAGTGCAATTAAAGAGGTATCGTATTTTGGTATATTACGCTAAAAACTCTTTGATGATAAAAATCTATCTCCCCCCTGAGCGAGTGGGCTACTTAACTTGACAAACGAGAGGAAAGTAAGCGCCGGGTACATGCTGATATCGTCAAGGACTCCAATCGTGAGATGTCGCGAGATGTCGCGAGATGCTGCGAGATGCATGGGGGTTGATTACCAGGGATGTCTATAGATATCTTTCACCTGTAATGTGCGAATCGTTCTGACATTTCAGCTAGCTGGCTTACGAGGTAAGTCACACAGTCCGAGATTTCAGGCAACCTGTCTAAACTAGTAAACCGGAGGTCTTCAGTTGTAAAACTAACCATTGTCTCCATAAACAGAACTGTGCTCTTCTTTACTGCGATTTCTACTGGGGTCTTAATCTGGTCAACCTCTGTTCGTGTCCGATAAGTCAAGATCAAAAAGTAGGCTTTTCGCTAGCTTTCTTTGTCGAATTTTGTAAATATTCTGTAAAACCATGCCTTACATCCATTACAATGATCGAATCATACATCGATGCTTTACCAACTAAATTTAAGTTCTTGAAAAGTATTTTCTTAAAGGGTCGTAATGTGTACTAAATTTAATCTTTACCGAGTCCATTAACGATTGTAACCTAAAAAGCAACTGTACAAATTCGTATATAACTTACCTTACCACGATGACAGTTGATTACTCTAACCAACAGTTCAATACCTACAAAAACAGGGTCGGATAAAACATCGTATTTTTTCATTAATTCGTGACAAATTGGCGTTTTAACATCATTTAAATATTATAATATCAATGACGATGGTAGCATTTTGGCTGCACCAATGATAATGGTGATGATGATGGTGTTGGTGAAAATGGCGTTTAGCTGCTACCATTGCTGCTGCTACTGCTACTTATGATGATGATGTTTCCGCTACTGATACTGATGATGATGATGCTTCTGCTACTGATGATGATGATGATGCTTCTGCTACTGATGATGATGATGATGATGCTTCTGCTACTGATGATGATGATGATGATGCTTCTGCTACTGATGATGATGATGATGCTTCTGCTACTGCTACTGATGATGATGCTACTGCTACTGATGATGATGATGATGCTTCTGCTACTGCTACTGATGATGATGATGATGATGCTTCTGCTACTGATGATGATGATGATGCTTCTGCTACTGCTACTGATGATGATGATGATGATGCTTCTGCTACTGATGTTGATGATGATGATGCTTCTTCTACTGATGATGATGATGATGATGATACTGCTACTGATAATGATGATGATGCTTCTGCTACTGATGATGATGATGATGATGCTTCTGCTACTGATGATGATGATGATGCTTCTGCTACTGATGATGATGATGATGATGATACTGCTACTGATAATGATGATGATGCTTCTGCTACTGTTGATGATGATGATGATGCTTCTGCTACTGATGATGATGATGATGCTTCTGCTACTGATACTGATGATGATGATGCTTCTGCTACTGATGATGATGATGATGCTTCTGCTACTGATGATGATGATGATGCTTCTGCTACTGATGATGATGATGATACTGCTACTGATGATAATGATGATGATGCTTCTGCTACTGATGATGATGATGATGCTTCCGTTACTGCTACTGATGATGATGATACTGCTACTGATGATAATGATGATGATGATTCTATTGCTACTGATTATGATGATGATGATGCTTCCGCTACTGATGATGATGATGCTTCTGCTACTGATGATGATGATGATGCTTCTGCTACTGATGATGATGATGATGATGCTTCCGCTACTGATGATGATGATGATGCTTCTGCTACTGATGATGATGATGATGATGCTTCTTCTACTGATGATGATGATGATGATGATACTGCTACTGATGATGATGATGATGCTTCTGCTACTGATGATAATGATGATGATGCTTCTGCTACTGATGATGATGATGATGATGCTTCTGCTACTGATGATGATGATGATGATGCTTCTGCTACTGATGATGATGATGATACTGCTACTGATGATAATGATGATGATGCTTCTGCTACTGATGATGATGATGATGCTTCCGTTACTGCTACTGATGATGATGATACTGCTACTGATGATAATGATGATGATGATTCTATTGCTACTGATTATGATGATGATGATGCTTCCGCTACTGATGATGATGATGATGCTTCTGCTACTGATGATGATGATGATGCTTCTGCTACTGATGATGATGATGATGATGCTTCCGCTACTGATGATGATGATGATGCTTCTGCTACTGATGATGATGATGATGATGCTTCTTCTACTGATGATGATGATGATGATGATACTGCTACTGATAATGATGATGATGCTTCTGCTACTGATGATGATGATGATGATGCTTCTGCTACTGATGATGATGATGATGATGATACTGCTACTGATGATGATGATGATACTTCTGCTACTGATGATGATGATGCTTCTGCTACTGATGATGATGATGATACTTCTGCTACTGATGATGATGATGATGTTTCTGCTACTGATGATGATGATGATGTTTCTGCTACTGATGATGATGATGTTTCTGCTACTGATGATAATGATGATGATGCTTCTGCTACTGATGATGATGATGATGCTTCCGTTACTGCTACTGATGATGATGATACTGCTACTGATGATAATGATGATGATGATTCTATTGCTACTGATTATGATGATGATGATGCTTCTGCTACTGATGATGATGACGTTTCTGCTACTGATGAGTATGCTTCTGCTACTGATGATGATGATGGTGATGATGATGGTGCTCCTACTACTGATGATGATGATGATGATGATAGTGTTGGTGTATGGAAGACGTTATCCATATGATTTTTCATTTTTCTTTAAATCATTCAATCAAAGTGGCACCGCAAAACTTAGACATGACAAACTAGGATTTATATTATTATTGAACTTGGATTTCAGGGAAAATAACAAAAGTCAGACATAACATATTATCAACATGTTGTTGAGAACCTTTTTTGGTAGTAATATGAAACTTTTCAGAAATACTCTAACGAATTGTTACAGATAAAATGAAATGTTTCAAATAATGTTCAAGTCAATTTACATGAGACAAACCAGCCATGATGACGCAGCTCGACTGTCTCCCTCGCACCGATCTGTTGCCATTTTCTCCATAACAGTAATTACAACCTTTCCAGACAGGACGTATTTCAAAGGACATTTTTTAACGTTTCTGTTTATTGCTAAACGTTTGAATCAAATTACACAACTAGGATATCTAATTACCTTTATTTGTTATTTTATGTAGCAGCTGTAGACAGCCCCGTTTATTTATTAAAGAAATGATTTCAGTTATATGTTATCGATTGTGCCTTATATATTAAAGAAACGATCTATTTAAAAAAAAAGTATTCTACTTTCTGAAGTGTTCATATATGATTTATAACTTTGTAATGCTTTTTTATTTGTTCAGTCAACGCATCATTACATGCTTCGGCATCGCTGACAGCAATATTTGAGGTTCTACTTAAGAGGAATAGTAATACGTGTACCTTAAATCTCTGATATATTTGTCACTTGTATTCCACGGTAATTCTGTTCATTTTATTCAACTTTCTCTTTTTTTTAAATGATCAGCATTTAGTTGTTTGTTTCACTCATTATGGAACGAACTCCATACATGGTATCGCTTGTTTAGACTTGACAGGAACATCAACGTGTAAACGTTGGTATTCAACAAAAAACATGCACTAATCTAAAGATTGATGGTAAAGTGAGTGCTGGCGATTGGTGTCTGACTCTGTGGGTGCACAGGTCTCGTCCCGGAAAATACAATGTCAACCTCGCTATGTGGGTCTCGTGACATTGGTCAGTTCGTTGTAATTAAACAGCTGCATCCCGAAAGTTTGTTCACCTTCGTGTTTACTTTAGTGGAAATATCATAGCAATTTGCTAAACGACGTCAATTGCATTTTCAATGACAAAGAGTCATTCTTTATCCTTGTGTACTCAAACTTAACCTTGTGATCGCCATGTCACGTGTCCATTCCAACAAAGAAGTTGACTATCCATAAATGTATAACTTGTTTCCTTCCTTCCTTTATCCAGACATCGCCCCTACAGTAAATACTATATAATTCCAGTCGTTTATTTTTTAAGATATCATCTATTATTTTTTAATATGTCGTGTAATGTATATTGATTTGTAATTTTGCAAACAGTACATTAATCCCGTGTTGTAAATTCATTGACCATTGGCAGTCACATAGACTTTGTTTAAAAATCGAGTTCTTTAGTGGAGGTGAGGTGAGGTTGGGCTTAACGCTGATTTCAATGATATGTTTTACTTATATCACGGCTGCTAGTATTATGGCAAGGAGAAATCCTGCACCACAATGTTGCTATGAACTGGGAGCATCGGTTGGAACTAACGAACCATGCGTGTGCTGAAATTCAGTGAAGTATTGCACCCAAACCTTCCTGCATGTCGCCTAGAACAGTTCTCTACAGCAGACAAAGTTGCCAAGCCCCTTGCGAGAGAAGAACCCCAGTCCTCTTGATCCGGAGTCGAACGCGCTAACCATTGTGCCATCACGCTCCCTTTAGTAGTAATAAGTTTGTTCAAATCACACTACGCAAGAAGAATTCTTCTGAACACCCCACGGTCAGGTCTCAACCACTGATGTCCAACAGTTTAATATGTCAAGTAAAAGTTACACAACGTTATGTCGGAATGTATGCTAACTCCTTCAGCAAGTCACTGGGAAATTGACTTCCATAACTCGGGTCGATCTCTCGAGTCCAACTTCTTCATGCCCGTCAAAGGTTTGAAACAATGTTTATCATGTACACACATTAACCCGAGAAGCACCGAATAGTCCAGAAGCTTATTTGATACCATGCTTATGTTTTAGTCATCTTACATTATCTTCTCGCATTTTTTCTCTCTGGAATAATACACAATGACCTTTAATTCTGTAATAGAGTGGCTTTCCATAAAAACGAAACCGTCAAACTTTAGATCCACCTTCAGCCATTTAAGGGGCAGTAGCACGTTTTTTTCAAATTTTATTTTTTCAAATTTCCCATTTATAATGATAGTTTATGTCATTTATAATTACTTTAGAAGGTAAAACATCTCATTACACAAACCAATTATCCGTACTGGTAATAACGATGTTGTGTTCATAGCAAAAATTGCATGGAGACCATTTTATTGTGAACACATTTTATTATTTTGAATGACAAAAACAATTCCCATGGCTTTAAGGAACCATGCTCACTCAATTTTTAACTTGATTTCCGAAGAGAGAATTAAGGGTGTTTTACTACTGGTAACAATAATTTTCAAATACATTTCATCGACTTATTTCTGCTTTAAAAAAAACGTGCTACTGCCCCTGACGTACAAAGAGGGCGTGGGAAAGAAAAAACTGTGTGTTTGCAGCTGAAACAAGTAGTAACTCGAACCTGGGAGGACACGAATCAGAGAACTGAATATTTTTCAAGTGGAAAATGAATTTCCAGGACAAACAGACAAACAGACAGACTCAACTAAGTACCAACTATAAAAACCGGGCAACACGAAGATATACTGTTAAAATTTGTCATTCAAATGACATTGAGGCGCGTATCATGTCCTTCTGGTATGTCCTATCTTCGGTAACAAAGAAAGAAATATGTAAACGGAATATTCGTATGTCTATCCAAATGATTTAAATTTTCGTTACTGTTTAACAGTTTAAATATCAAAGAATTTGAAAACCTGCCAAAATATATTTCACTACGCATTTGTACATAGAAACCATATTGTTTCGTGAATGATTACACATAAGCAATTGTATGTACAATTTCCAATAGGTCAGATACTTTTTCAGTACCTGAATAAAGATATACAAGCAATATAAAGTTCAGGAAATTAAACAGTAAGAACCGATCAATTCCAATTCATCATGATTTGGATCTTGAGATAGGATGGTAGTTTCAATTTGAAAGTAAATAAAATTCTAGGGCCTGTGCTCAAATGTTGTGCGTCGCTATGTATGGACCATCATGTACATATAGGGCAACTTGTCCTTGCTCTGCACTGAATATAACATAACGAACAAGACGACGTATTGCGCCAATAGAGAATAATACTTCCTAAAAGTTACTAAATACTTTATCTTTACAAAACGATAGAACCAACTAGAATGCCACTTTCAAACAAACCAGAGAGAAGTTCAAATGATTCGTATTTAAAACCAGTCCGTGAAAGTATAAATGATATGTTAAAGTACAAATGAAATGTAGGTCCCTCAAAGATATGTTTCTACGAAGTCAGTGATACCAATATTCTACTATATTCTCTCCAACAAGCACCCCAGCAATGCTAAATATCAATGACTTCTTTAAAGAAGAAAAGCATATATGTTATTTGCCACAACAAGTTATAGTTGACTTACCTTCCGTCCAAGTTGAAGAATCCCGGGACGATTCTGCGAGTAAGATACTGCTGGACTGACGGCTGATGTTAGTGGCAGAGCGACTTGGTGTCTTCTCTTTTATCTTCGACCCCGCCCACTTCTCGTCATCTCAACTCTTCTCGTGAGACTTGGCACTTCCGATGCATGACGGGTAAGCTGAAGACTGCCAGTGTGGGAGTCCCGGTACCGGAGTCTCGTTAATGCATCAATCCCCTCAATCACATGTAGCTATGATGCCAAGTTCACCTTTGAATACTTGTTTATGTTATTGATTGACTGAGTCTTGAAATAAACATTGACAATTAGAGGATAGCTGCAGTTGAACGAAATGTTTGGGTGAAAGATAGGTAAAATATATGCAATTAGATCAAATTTCAAAATTAGCAATTTTATAATTACCGGTAGATACAGATTATACAACTGTAATATATCGCCACTATCGATCATCGATATCATATATCGAATCTTGAAAGAAAGCATTTTCAATTTGTTTATCAAATAGTTATTGAGGAATGAATTCATTTAAATGTGTGATAAAGGCAAATACATCATATATATGCTCTAATCGAAGGTTAGTTTTGAGTTAGCTTTTGTACTTAATCAAGTATTAGTCTTTAAATAAAGCATTAGCAGATTAATTATCGTTGAATATATACGAAAGGGCAAATAACCGTACACTGTATATTGTTATATCAAATAAGGTAAGTTAAGATTTAGATTTACATTGAATATTGAAATAAGCATTTCCATTAGGCAGATAACTAAAATGAAGATAAAGGTTTTTTAAATCTTGAAAAACATTTACATTCAAAGTTTCAAAGAATATTTAATTTGATTCATGTATTAGAATATACTTCAGTGTTTAAGGAAAATAAAATATTAAAGACTTAAGAAGTGTCAGATTCGTATTTTGGTAAATTGCCTTACATGTATTAAGTAATTCAAATCTGAAATAAAGCCATTGCTATTGAACGTGCATTTATTATCTATCTATCTATTTATCTATTATATGTAAATTTACCATTTATATAAGTTTATACATAGTTACGTTGGAGGGTAAAGCGTCCCATTATACGATCCGATAAGCTGTATCCTTAGAAAACGGTTATCCGAAAATGGTGAGACGTATACAGCGACAGTGGTGTGGAACTCTTCTGTGTGAGAGGTAGATTTGTATGCCTCATGTTAATTTGAGAGTTCAGACAGCAATATGGTTGACCATTCCACTATTGTACCATATGTGTACATTCGTTTTAGAACTCTTTTAATTGATTCAGGAGATATTTCTAATCAGTGGTAACACTTATTTGCCTTTTTGCAGCAAGCAGAATCAGTCGGTTTGTTATATCAAATGACCCAACGTTATAGTTTAAGTTTTACGTACATTTTGTACAAATTGCAATTAAAGATATTTGACAAATAATGTTTCTTTTATGACTGATGACTTCCCGTCTTTCTATAACAAGTGTTTACATTATTGATTTTTTAAACTTGTATCTGAATAAATGTAGAGGACGACTCTGATGAATAAACACAGAATATATCTACACACACATTTAACACAGAACTTATCTCCACACACATTTAACACAGAACTTATCTCCACACACATTTAACACAGAACGTATCTACACACACATTTAACACAGAACGTATCTACACACACATTTAACACAGAACTTATCTCCACACACATTTAACACAGAACGTATCTACACACACATTTAACACAGAACTTATCTACACACACATTTAACACAGAACGTATCTACAGACACATTTAACACAGAACGTATCTACACACACATTTAACACAGAACGTATCTACACACACATTTAACACAGAACGTATCTACACACACATTTAACACAGAACTTATCTACACACACATTTAACACAGAACGTATCTACAGACACATTTAACACAGAACGTATCTACACACACATTTAACACAGAACTTATCTACACACACATTTAACACAGAACTTATCTACACACACATTTAACACAGAACTTATCTACAGACACATTTAACACAGAACTTATCTACACACACATTTAACACAGAACTTATCTACACACACATTTAACACAGAACGTATCTACAGACACATTTAACACAGAACGTATCTACACACACATTTAACACAGAACGTATCTACACACACATTTAACACAGAACTTATCTACACACACATTTAACACAGAACTTATCTACACACACATTTAACACAGAACTTATCTACACACACATTTAACACAGAACGTATCTACACACACATTTAACACAGAACTTATCTACACACACATTTAACACAGAACTTATCTACAGACACATTTAACACAGAACGTATCTACACACACATTTAACACAGAACTTATCTACACACACATTTAACACAGAACTTATCTACACACACATTTAACACAGAACTTATCTACACACACATTTAACACAGAACTTATCTACACACACATTTAACACAGAACGTATCTACACACACATTTAACACAGAACTTATCTACACACACATTTAACACAGAACTTATCTACACACACATTTAACACAGAACTTATCTACACACACATTTAACACAGAACTTATCTACACACACATTTAACACAGAACTTATCTACACACACATTTAACACAGAACGTATCTACACACACATTTAACACAGAACGTATCTACACACACATTTAACACAGAACTTATCTACACACACATTTAACACAGAACTTATCTACACACACATTTAACACAGAACTTATCTACACACACATTTAACACAGAACGTATCTACACACACATTTAACACAGAACTTATCTACACACACATTTAACACAGAACTTATCTACACACACATTTAACACAGAACTTATCTACACACACATTTAACACAGAACTTATCTACAGACACATTTAACACAGAACGTATCTACACACACATTTAACACAGAACTTATCTACACACACATTTAACACAGAACTTATCTACACACACATTTAACACAGAACTTATCTACACACACACATTTAACACAGAACTTATCTACACACACATTTAACACAGAACTTATCTACACACACATTTAACACAGAACTTATCTACACACACATTTAACACAGAACTTATCTACACACACACATTTAACACAGAACTTATCTACACACACATTTAACACAGAACTTATCTACACACACATTTAACACAGAACGTATCTACAGACACATTTAACACAGAACGTATCTACACACACATTTAACACAGAACTTATCTACACACACATTTAACACAGAACTTATCTACACACACATTTAACACAGAACTTATCTACACACACACATTTAACACAGAACTTATCTACACACACATTTAACACAGAACTTATCTACACACACATTTAACACAGAACGTATCTACACACACATTTAACACAGAACTTATCTACACACACATTTAACACAGAACTTATCTACACACACATTTAACACAGAACTTATCTACACACACATTTAACACAGAACTTATCTACACACACATTTAACACAGAACTTATCTACACACACATTTAACACAGAACTTATCTACACACACATTTAACACAGAACGTATCTACAGACACATTTAACACAGAACTTATCTACACACACATTTAACACAGAACTTATCTACAGACACATTTAACACAGAACGTATCTACAGACACATTTAACACATAACTTATCTACACATACATTTAACACAGAACTTATCTACACACACATTTAACACGGACATTATCTACACACACATTAACACAGAACGTATCTACACAAACATTTAACACAGAACTTATCTACACACACATTTAACACAGATTGTATCCACAGACACATTTAACACAGAACTTATCTACACACACATTTAACACAGAACGTATCTACAGACACATTTAACACAGATTTTATCTACAGACACATTTAACACAGATTTATCTACACACACATTTAACACAGAACTTATCTACACACACAATTAACACAGATTGTATCCACGGACACATTTAACACAGAACTTATCTACACACACATTTAACACAGAACTTATCTACACACACATTTAACACAGACATTATCTACACACACATTAACACAGAACGTATCTACACAAACATTTAACACAGATTGTATCCACGGACACATTTAACACAGAACTTATCTACACACACATTTAACACAGAACTTATCTACACACACATTTAACACAGACATTATCTACATACACATTATACACAGAACGTATCTACACACATATTTAACACAGAACGTATCTACAGACACATTTAACACAGAACGTATATGCAGACACATTTAACACAGAAGTTATCTACACACACATTTAACACAGAACGTATCTACAAACACATTTAACACATAACTAATCTACATACACATTATACACAGAATATATCTACACACATATTTAACACATAACGTATCTACAGACACATTTAACACAGAACGTATATGCAGACACATTTAACACAGAACGTATCTACACACACATTTAACACAGACCTTATCTACACACACATTCAACACAGATTGTATCCACAGACACATTTAACACATAACGTATCTACAGACACATTTAACACAGAACGTATCTACAGACACATTTAACACAGAACGTATCCACAGACACATTTAACACAGAACGTGACTGCAGACACATTTTACACAGAACGTATCCACAGACATTTAACACAGATTTATCCACAGACACATTTAATACAGAACGTATCCACAGACACATTTAACACATAATGTATCCACAGACACATTTAACACAGAGCGTTTCTATAGACACATTTGACACACAACGTATTTACAGACACATTTAATACCGAACGTATCTATAGACACATTTAACACAGAACGTGTTAAATTCTAAACACAGAACACCAAAACTGTTTCTTGAAACGAGTCACTTTGCAAAGAAATAGTTGAGTGAATATGCTTTTACCGGTCCGCCATCGATAATCCGAGAAAACTGCAACGGTATTCCCGTGACGTAATTGATACCCCCACTGCTAAAGATGCCTGAATAGGATTTTTGGTTGCAAAAGAAACAAGGGAAACGATTCGCCAAATTTGTAAACGGTTTTGACATTCGAGTACAGAGTACTACATGTTGGGTAGGAATAGTACCTATTAGTTAGCTGAACAAATTAGAGAAAATGTTTAGGTCTACAATAGCTAGCAAAATATTCGTAAACGGTTGTGATTATTTTCCGCTATATCGAATGAAAGGTATCTTGAACCAATAAGGTATTGTTTGAATTAACAAATTACTTTGCAACAAGTTGGTGTATACTATAGTATTATCAACACGTCCCAGGTGCAACAATAAAACAGTTTTGTTTAGCGCATCAGGCATGTCCGTTTACTTTTCGCTTATTCGACTTCTTCTCCAGAACAAGTGACGCTAGAAAGCTGAAATTTTTTGTAAAGACTACTGGGGACCTGAGCACAAAGGAATTCTAAATTGTAGTTTTGGTGACCCTGTGACTTCAAATGTGGGTCATGAGTCACGACATAAAACAAACTATTTTCATCTCCTTCTCCTGTGCGAAAAGCTTAAGAAGCTGAAATTATTTGTACAGGGACTTGGCCAATGGGGTTCTAAATTGTAGATTTGGTGACCCTGTGGCCCCAAATATGGGCCATAGGGGTCACGACCTAAAAACCTTAGTTTCATCTTCCCCAGTACGAAATGCTCAAGAAAGGTGAAATGTTGTGTATATAGAGTCCTTGGCCAATGGAGATTCTAAATTGTAGATTTGGGGACCCTGTGAACCCAAATATGGGTCACAGCTGTCATGACCTAAAAAAAACATTTTCATCATCAACTAAAAGGCCCAGAAAATCTTGTGTACAGACTCCATAGACAATGACGGTCTTAAATTGTAGATTTAGTGAATCTGTGGCCTATAATTAGGGCCTTAGAGGCTGTGCCTAAAAACCTATTTTCTTCAATATCTTTGCAAGAATTGTGACACTTGGAAAACCAACTTCAAATTTAGTGTCAAGTCATGCTTTTGTTACGTACTCCCAATGTGGAAGACTTTGAGGTATGTCATGGCTCCAACCTAAATAAATTAAGATCGAATGTCCTATATTATGGTTATACAATACGGTATAACCTTTTATTAAAAAAACACCTGTTGATCTAAATTTATTTAGATTGGTCATGGCTCGGGATGTTGCGTTATGTTGAGAACAATTTATTTTGGGTTTCTACATCAAACAATGCAAATACTGTTGAGCTACAGAGTCCATGGCTCTGTTTTCCCATTCATTATCTAGTTTTCTGATACAAGTAGTAATGCATGTTTATGCATTGTTCATAGAACAAACCGCAAACTCCCAGCAAGGAACAGGAACATGGAGATGAAGCATGTCTCCCCCTGAAAGTGCTGGCACAGGTATGTTTACACAGGGTTTGATTATTGAGATACAGTGAAAATAGTAAAGTTTCACACTTTCAAATGCAGATGAAGAAATGATAATATACACCTCTCTCTCTCGCATTCATTTTGAAATTCACTGAATATCAGAGACAAATGTTTGACGCAAATTGGAGAATTTTAAAACTGTTTCTTAGCAAGATGTGAATTGGGGGCTGTTCTTGAGGTATTTTTCTTGTGGGCGTTTTACATATAACGATACTTAGTTGTCTCCCTTGAAGTGAAACATAAACCAACGTTTCTGTTGTATTTTCGTTCTACTGCGATGCAATCAAACAAAAATCAAGCAATGATACGTGAACTTACATACTAAAGTAAACTAAATGACAAAAACAAACACACTTGATATCGCAGTTTGAAAATGTTTTTTTTTTCTGACAAAATATTTGGCATTAAAGTGACATGTTTTGAATTTTGAAATCTACATGTACGTCGCCTATCACTGTTACACTTGGCAGAAACATTTTCCTATTGAATGTCGCTTAATATTTATGAATATAAATGTTTCCATCTTTTTTAGGTCATAACGGCTATACATATACAGTTTGAAGGAGCATGTAGCCATCTTTTGACGAGATTCAAGAACGAACGCAGACGCTCAGTGACTTTCTCAGTGGTCATTAGCCTGGAGACCAGAATGTAGGAAGTGCTATATTCCCGTCATGCAGTGCGAGTCCACTTGAAGCAAATGCCGACTTCAGTAAGCAGATTGCTGTTGATGCAGCCGAGCACTTCAACACGCCGAGAAATCATTTCCAATAACCCGCCAATAAAATAGTAATTATGAAATTAATTCGAAACGGGCACAAACAAATTATCAGTTATGATGATTGATTTTTCAATAATTGGATTATTCCACGGTTTGTGAGCTAAGAAAATAGCAGCAGCAGGCAGGATATCCGCGCATTAGATTCAACTGTGGAAGAACTTTACTGTTAATGAGTTGTTTACATTCAAACAGAGACCACGGCGTCCGTTGATAGATTGTTTATACAACAGATATTACAACAACATGTCTCGTCAGTGAGTACACGGAATAATGTACACTTGATATGTCAATTAGAGATAGTCTAAGTTAAATTGGCATTGATCTCTAATTGGTTATCAGTTTCAAGGTCTGTAAACCCTACCCTCCCACACCAATCATTAATCACTAGAATTGAATTGTTCATATTAAAATGTGATGTTTTGACACGCAAATAGAGTTATTCTATAAGAAATTGCTTTCCTTATATCTTGAGTGCACTATAGTAAAACAGAACTTAAACTAATCGATTAGTGAGCTTGTTGTTTGATGAATATATGTATGATTTAGATATTGGGATTTCGTGGTCTTTGTGTCTTGTATATTTATTAGTTAATATTATTACGTATGTTTATGTATTTATTATGCAATATGAAATCAACATTCCGTTTAACTTTCCCCTTACAGTTACGTTCCCTGTCGAATTCTGTCAGTGTGGCAACTATGGATAAAAGGGCAATAAGGACAACGTAATAGCTGATTAAATCGAGTGTATGGAACAAGCTATCATGGATCATGGAACTGATAAAAGGCAATACGGGTTCAAGGGAAAGAGCTCTCCGGTTCTCTGATTTGATTTGGAACCAGGAAGTTGTTCTCCCAAAATCTTCCACTATTACGAAAGTTGGCCTATAGCAAACGATGTCGATAAAACTCACATCTGTTAAAAATGGGCTCCCCTCAATAGAAGTGAACGACACTGGTTTCCTGACATAGCACGCACAGGTTGTGTTCAACGTATTGAGTTGAGTTTTTCAGCTTCAATATATACCCAAATTGGAAAATGATTTAAACACGTTTATTCTACCTATGTTAGAACCTCGTTCTCTGATTGGAAGCACGTGATCTTGAATAATGACTGGTATAAACCCTCTCGAGCGGAATGTATACAGTTATCGAAGGGACATAATTGTTTATTCACCGCCATGTCTACAGCGTCTGCCACGGACAATGCTTCTAATCCCTCTGCAATGAACATATCAGGAAACCGTTGATTCAACAATTTTTCTCAAAATATAGTCGACTTCATTGCTCAAAAAATGCAAACAAGACAATAACTAAAATGAAGGTATCACATATTTGATATAGAATATTTGGCGACTTAATGTAGTTATGAACTGGCGGTGATATTGAACATTACGCGTGACAATATGATAAAAGTTATATGAAACGATAGAAATCACTCATGTTTTTTCACATTGTGTCCGGGAATCTAAATTATTGTTTCTGTTCGTGAAGCGAAAATCTCTCGGCTATCACTGACTACCCACTCGACTGGTTCTCAAAACATCAATTGCATCTTGTGCATCTGACTCGTCATCTGGGATGGCTGACAATGATTTTGACATGACATGACATTTCCCACATTTCCTACTACATTTGATAGCATACCCTCTGTTCTGAATGGACCGTATTCTCGGCTAGAAAGGGAGAATCCTGATTGGTTGCATTGGAAGTTAGTTGTGTAATCAGCGACGCCGGTGTAAAAGTGACATGTACATTAGCTAACTGTAAGTCATAATTTTAATTTTGGAAGATAAAAGTTTTCTCCTTTAATGTGTTTTCCTCGATTTATGCTATTTGAATATGTAAAAACAAATAACCATAAACCAAATAACCAAGACCAAATCAGAAACTGAAACTTAGTTGATTTGTAGTATAACAGACATATTGGGACAGGTGCTAATTACAAAGTCCCTTACAGTCAAATGTTAAGATCTTTGAAGTAACTCGGTCGATAACGTCGAAATGAGATGTGATTTCATTGGTTAACAAGCTGGGATATTTTATGCGGTACCCTTTTTCGATGCTAGGGTATATTGCTGAAAACGAAAAACATGGCCCATTTAGAACCGATGTTACGATATCAAATCTGAAGAGAATACTATGTGTGGGAATACACGGTTGACAAGAGCTGTAACTATTGAACTTGTCTGTTGACGAGATGACCCACACGTTCGAACCGGCGCATTGAGAATACGATATATTAAGGCGTCTTCTCTTGACATTATTGCACTAAACGTTAGCGTTAATAAGATAGCTGTACCCGCTATTAGATTAAAGGCATTAACACTTAATTATCGAAAGCATAGTGCATCCCCGGCTCATTGGCCATGCGATCCGCTAGACTTATCATAATGAATCTCCTTGGCTGGATTAATAGTATTTTAGCAAATATTTTGAATTGGATAGGTACAAAACTTTGTAAGCACTGACTTTTGAGAACGAGAAGTTATTGTTTCATGTCTTGATTGACGTAAATGGCATGCACAATGAATACCTCTGGTACATTTCAGAAACTCCCATCATAAAGGTCGCCGTATGGTTTTGGGGTGGTTTCATGCAAAGAAACAAGCTGCCTCTGGGGCAAAACAGCTACTGTATATACCTGGTAACCATTACTACAATTAGGTATACAGGCCATTACCCTGTCTAACTTGAATCTCAACAATGGTACACTAATGATCTCAGCAGTATCCTCAAGATACACAACACGTTAAGGTTCTTGAAGGCCTTATATAATCTGAATATGTTTACACTTAGCGTATTCATGGGTCTGAAATAGTGATGCATCTTGTTACATACGTATTGTTACGCATCTCAAAATTGGTGAATTAGATATACAGCTAGTAATGCCCCTTCTCTCGTTGTTTACGCATCCTTCTTCAGAACCTGTTGACGAGCAAGCGTGAGCGCACATTAGGTGTTACCAATATACAACAAAGCTCCGTGTAGATGAATGAACGACAAGACGGAGTGATGGTGAAGCCTGTTGAGTCCAAGTGACAGCTGCATGTGTTCGTGACGAATAGTTGTCTTCACACCTGAAAGTCTCACCCTGTCTCTCTAATACCCTAATGGGCAGAACAAACCTTCTGGAGGCCAACTACTGACTGCCGGAAACTAGCATACCGTGCAAAGATGGATCTTTCCCCGTTTCATTCAGCCCCGTGATTTCCATTGTCTTGTCTGATTTCAAACTAGTTATTGTCATACCTGACGTTGAACAATTGCGACCGGAAGTGAGTGGTGCTACCGGAAGAAACAAAGAATGACTGTAATCCAAAGACTGGTTATTAATGGAACTATTTGCGCCGGCGGATATAAGCAGGAGTAAGCAGGCGTTGTGTTCCTCAGAGAGAAACTACACTAACGAGCGGAGTAATGTGCTAATGTGTGTCTATTCAAGAGTTTCCTCGATATACTCAGGTGTGAGAGTTATAAGAGGATGGTTGTTTTCCTAACTTTTATTCAACAAAGCCTATCCTTTAACATTCATATATGATAAACCAAGATTTTAGACAGTTTTAAACCTAATTCTTTCATATAGAAATACTCTTATAGCAAACCTGGTAGCTGAAAATCAGTAAAGAGTTCATAAGAGTTCCAATTAGTTTCAGAAACAAAACAAGGAAAAAAGTAAAAGTGGCTCACTAATACCCTCGACTGTTAAAGTTTGACATTTTTATTTTACTTAAAGAGAGAGGTCTTTGCACACCTAAGGATTGATAGCTATGAAATAAAATTGCTAAGATTAAACTGTTTGTGAAAAGGGTAGGACAAATATCTTCATGTAAAAAATGTGGTTTAAGTTAAAGTAGGAATAATAGTAACTTGAAAAGGTATGGATAACATAATACACCACTGCCATTACCACTGTTTGTTAAACACGGATGTGCAAAAGTTATGGCCAAGGTTAAAGTTTTCTGAATATTGTCAAGGTCAAGGTCAAGGTCAAGGTCACAAGGTCAAATATGATGACCTCATCTGAAGGTCTCATCACAATGCAAGGTATGCACATGCCAAGTATGAAAGCCCTAGCTCTGAGCAATCCAAAGTTATGGCCAAGGTTAAAGTTTTCTGAATATTGTCCACTGCGGCAAGGTCAAAGTCACAAGGTCAAATATGATGACCTCATGTGAAGGTCTCATTACAAGGTATGCACATACCAAGTGAGAAAGCCCTAGCTCTGAGCAATGCAAAGTTATGGCCAAAGTTAAAGTTTTTGTGGACAAACATACAGACAGACAGACAGACGGACAGGTGAAAAACAATTTACCTCCGTAATCTCCGATTCGGGGGCGTAAAAATACAAAAAATCACCAAAAATTCAAAAATTCACCAAATCGTGTTACATTTTGCCATGCACCTAGCTAGGGGTGAAGAAGACAAGTGCCAATTTTGAAAGGGATGAGATGAATAGTTTTTCTGTTATGGATCGGACAAAAAATGCTCAGAATTTGACTAAGTTAAAAAATATAAAAAAATCGCCAAAATTTAATAAATTCACCAATTCGGTTTAAACGTCGCACTCTCACACCTCTCCTATTGGTAAAGAAAACATGTACCAATTTTGAAAAGGATGAGATGAATAGATTTTCTGTAATCGATCGGACAAATTTTTTATTCGAACGGACGGAAGGAAGGACGGACGGAATCATTGGTATTACTATATAACCCCGACCTTTTTAGGTCGGGGGTATAATAAACCATTCGTGAAGGACAGTTACGGTTTTTGACACGTTTTGCTATGAAATTGCATGTGAGTTCTGTGTATGATTACATATATAACCGACAAGGCTTATCTAAAGGATAAAACATGCCAAAGTGTGTTTATGAGATTTAAAACCCGCAACCCGAGGGATAAACACGAGGGGCGTAAGCACCTTTTGGCATGTTTTATCAAGCTTACAAACCGACCCCGTGTTTAAATTTTATGTTTAATCTATTCTAATTGATTCTGCGAAAAAGTAAAATAGTCGTCCGTAAATTATGTGATAATCTCCGGGATATTACATCAACATAGGAATTATTGAGTATAATGTTACAGGCAGTATATTGGTGTGACGTCACTGGAGGTTTGTAATTCTTAGTAATGTAATATACCGTAGATCCTTGGCGATTATTTATTTCAAACACCGATTTGATTTTGAATTGCAGTATGTTTTAATTTAGGAATATTGTAAATGAAGTGCATGTCATGAGGTTAAATATCGCATATATAGTATAGTATATATAGTATGCTTATGCCGGAATTATTTTTGAAAACGAGATACATTTGCTAAATTTAGCCCGACGATTATTCAAGGCAGGCGATTATTTATTTCAAAGAGGGCTTTGACCCGGCGATTATTCAAGGCAGGCGATTGTTCAAGGCAGGCGATTATTCAAGGATTTACGGTACCCAGACTACAACCATTTCTCGTTAAGGATTTGATGTGTGAATAAGTTACATACCTATAGGGCATTGACACGGTCTGCACCAAGATGAGAAGTATATATCAATGTGCATGAGATGCACTATATTGAGCACAGTGGGGCAGTGGTTAGCATGTCCGCCTCTCACGCCAGAGACCCGGGTTCTAATCCCGGTGGAGACACCAACAATTTGTGACCTGTGTCTCACACTATGTTGTGCCCTTGAGCAAGGCACTTCATCCAGATTGCGCTCAGTTCACCCAACTGTACAAATGGGTACAACACGGGAATGTATGGACCTATTTGGTCGCGCGGAGCGCTTAATAGGCCGCACCGAAAGTACGATTCCTGCAGGATAATAATTGTGTAGCGGATTGAGCATGCATTGAGCATGGATATGTGTGCATTATAAATATACTATTATCTTTATATAAATAAATGATGTGGGACTGCGGTATACATGTACTAAAAGTAAAGAGCTGTTTTATATACATAGTTAGTATAGAGCGAGGGGTGCGCATGACATGGAATTCAATGCCAATATTTAACTTTCCGAGTGAGATTTTATTAAGCATCCAAAATCATTCTTCATCACTTTCAATAAAAAATGTAAATCTCTGAACATGGAACTGTCATAAGACCACCAGTCATTATTTATATGACGACATGGCATTGTGATGTCATTATTTGATGATGTAAAAGCAGTGTGATGTCATGCGATTGACGACCACAAGGAATTGTGCAAAATCTACTGTCTAAACGATATATCCTAGGAGATATTGCTTGATCCAACATAAGCGATATCTCCTGTTGAACACAGTTTCGGATGATAAAAAATGTATTCATCAGTACAACGTACTGTATCAGGTGATTCAGCAATAAAGCCACTGAAAGAAAACGGACCAAAGACTCAAACCTGGACCAACAATGATGAACGCAGCTTTGAACTTGGAACACGAACGCGAACACGAATTTACTCATCGTCTATTTCATTATTATCGTAAATGAAGTTTATTATTAAATTAAATGAAATCTATAATATTGTGAATTTCATCAACGATAGTCTAATTATGAATAATTTGTTATATTGTGGATTTTTAATCATTAAATATGGGGGGTTTCTTTATTATACAAAAGCAAATTATTTTTTTTTAAATTCATTTCAAGTAATTCACAAAAAGAATACTTTGATAGAACCCTTTCTTTAACTTCCATCTTCTAAATGTATCTAACACGCGTCTGAATGTCGTTTTTCGTCGTAAGTAATACCTGTGGGTGCATTTCTTAATTAAAAAGAGTGTTATCAATTTACTGCCATTGCCTGTATCAATTAACTTTTTAATATATATGAAGGATGTTTCATATCGGTCCCTTTTCACCGGTATCTACTTTCTTTAGCCATATATCACAAAAACTCCATTATATGGAAGAAGGAAAAGTGATTTAATTTAGATCTTTCTCCTTTCCATTTTATTGGTTCTCAGACTAAAATTGATATAAAAATAAATGCTCCTTTATATTACTCTTATTGTATGATTACAACTATTTCCCATTGAATTGAAACGAAGCTGTTTTATTAAATTTCATGAAATTGTTACGGGGTTTCAATAATAGATAACACGAAAACAAGCCAGTTAATGGACCAATGTATTTGGTTAATGCTGTGCTCGCACAAGGAAAAACACATCGCCACATGAAAACATCGCTTCAGTGCATTGTTCTTCAAAATCTTGAGCTTTAAGGTAATCAGAATCTTGAGAGGCATTTAGAAGTTGGTGAACAACTAGAATATATATATGGATAAAACGTTCTTCTTCATTGTATACACATAGTTTTTGGGCTGTTCCTTGCCTCTACATCAGGTGAATACTGACTGACAGATTTAAACTATCATTATTTTATAAAACATACGATAATAATGCTCCATCCTACTTATGTGACCTTATGCCCCAATCAGTTGAATCGAGAACCAATCATAACCTTAGAAACATACGTGATCTCTTTGTCCTATTCACGCACACAGCTTTACAATCAATCTTTTTCCCATCATGCTCACAGATTTGAAATAACCTCCCACTACACATACGAGAATATTTCTCCATAAAAACCTTTCAATCCTATATATGCCCAAGAAAGTTTAAAGCACCAACATATTTTTATTTTGGTAAACGAAAGTTTAACATTATCCATACTAAACTGAGATATTCAAATAGCAGATTAAACGATGATTTATATAAAATTGGTCTCGAAGATAATTCTGCTTGTAATTCTCATCATTATTTCATGGAATGTTTTATGTATTCTCAGATCAGGCAAAAACATTTTCGTGATATTAATTGAATATGCTGTAATAGAGTACTGATTAATTTAGACTTATTGTTAAATGGCAGCTCAGATATTGCATACAATGGCAACATTAAGATTTTTAAGGAAGTTCAAAAGTATATATCTTTATCAGGAAGATTTGACAATTAACCCGCATATAATCTATCATTGTTACTAAACCCAATACCAAAAGAAACTTTGCACCCATCTTCTTGTCTTAATAAATCACATAATAGGCAACGATTGGATTTGGGTTTTTAAGTATTGCAATAATTATTCAATTTTACATTCGATGTATGAAAATATTCATTTCAAAAGTTTATTTAAATAAAAAGTTTGGACGCATCAACATACGAGGGGTATCAAAATGTGTTTGATCAATTCGTCTGTGATTCGGTGGTGGTCTCGTACTCGGTGGTCTTTGCTAATGGGTAATATCAACGGACTTTTAACATCAGAAACTGTTTCAGTAGTGCGTTAGTCGCTTAACATGTGTGTCTTGTCAAAATTAAAAGTTTTATTTTTATTTTTTTTTAAATTTCATTTTTTGTACAAAAATTAAAAACTTCTGAAAAAAATATTTGACTGATGACAATACGCCATTACTTTTCAGTTTTAGTGTACGATGTCCAAAACTTGTCATATTTGTAATTGAAAAACATACATATGATAAAATCAACTGAGATGAAAAGTTTCTTTTGGTATTGGGTATAGTATTACTCTTTGTTCTTTCCTAATATTTTACATGTCTATGTTTTTCTTTCTTTATTTCTTGTAAAAATGCAACATTTCTTTCTCTTTTCTGTATATAGCATTGTACATACGAGGGGCGTTCAATAAGTGTTGCAACTTCAATATAAAACCAACTCGCGTAGTCAATTTTTTACTTTTATTTTTCAATATAGTTACCCTTCACCTCAATACACTTATTCCATTTCTCTTTAAGACTTTTGATGCCGCTTTTGTAAAAGTCTTCCGTTTGCCCCCCTAACCATGCCTCTGTGGCAGCTTTGACGTCTTCGTCATCCCGGAAGTGCCTTCCACGTAGGGCTGATTTCAGGTTTCTGAACAGGAAGTAGTCACTGGGGGCTAGGTCTGGGCTGTAGGGTGGGTGGTTAAGCTGTTCGAATCCACAATCACGTATAGCGGCCTGTGCAACTCTTGACTTGTGGACTGGAGCGTTGTCATGCAAAATCAGAACACCACGTGTCAACATTCCACGGCGTTTCTGTCGAATTGTCTTTCGCAATTCTTGCATTAGGTTGGCATAATATTGACCATTCATTGTAGTTTTGGTTGGCAAGTAATCAATTAATAATATGCCTTTTGCATCCCAAAAGATTGTCGCCATAACCTTGCCAGCTGATGGTTGAGTGCGAAACTTCAGGGGAGGCGGTGAACTCGGGTGCTTCCATTGCTTGGATTCCAGTTTAGTTTCCGGGTCCCAGTGGTGGAACCTGTCACCAGACGAGACAAAAACCTGGCTTCATCCGCATTAAACCGATCCAGGAGCTCCATGCAACTTTCGGTTCTTTTCTGGCGATCTTGTGCTGTGAGGTTTCTGGGTACCCATCTTGCAGATACCTTGGACATACCAGGATGGTCATGAATTATTTTTTCAACACTTCCAACTGATATCTGGAATTCCAAAGACAGTTCAGAAACTTTAACACGGCGGTCAGCTAAAATTCGTCTTTCGATAGCGGCAATAACTTCCGGTCGGGTGACTTCAGATGGCCTGCCTGACCGTGGGTCATCGTCTAAGGACTCCCTGCCCCGCTTGAACTGAAGAGACCAGCGACAAACTGTTGAAAAGTTAGGAGCATCCTTACCCATCACATTACACATACGATTATGTATTTATGTAGCTTTGCATCCCTCTTTAGTAAGGAACTTGATCACAGCGCGTTGTTCATGTTTGAGAGAATCCATGATTATGGAGACCCCTAGGTCAGCGCAGCTATTATATCTAAGTAATTGTTATGTCTAGAAGTTGTTTTGACATGTGTCAATGTTATGTTTTGACTATAGTAACACCTGCTATAAGCTGACACTGTTTATGTAAACACCAATGCCCCGCTTGCAACACTGCGTTTCAGTATTATAAATTATGTCAGCACTGTACATAGGAGAGGGTTTCACTAAGTTGGATAACTTGTATATAATCCTTTCAATTGAATAAATATGTTTAAATCAAAACATATTTACAAGGTACATGTATATATTCATCTGAGGGACAAATGAAGCCACAGTGTGTTTGGCTCAAGGACAGTTATAATAGGTTACATTATATTCTATTACAGCAAATCGTAACATTTTCGGTTAAAAGTGATTTAATTGACAGTATTGAATTTGATCTGCCTTAATTATACCCGCTCAGTCCATGTTTCCTTCTTGTCCCAGGAACAGTTAGTTTTATGGTTTCACATCTTAAGAATAGACAATATAGTTGAAAGGAACCCGTACCACTGCAGGAGGGCCGGACAACCTATACTCGATATAGCGATGAGTGACAACACGGAAGTTGACAGGTGTTTGGAATTGTTACACAAACCGACGCCACACTGTCTACCTTCTTTCTTGGACAAAAATAGGAAACATGATAACTTGAGGATAATAAACGACCTTCCATGTAGATCCATTTTTTATTAAATGAATTCATAGTTTGCATAAGTTAAGTATTCTTTTCAGTACATGTTCTCACCCGCATACATCAATCGAAAATGCCGACTGTTCGGAAACTAATATTTAAATGGAAAAGTCTGATATTTAAATGGAAAAGTCTGATATTTAAATGGAAAAGTCTGATATTTAAATGGAAAAGTCTGCTTGTAATGTATATAGGTATACAGGATGACATTATTGACTAATACAGTGCCCTGTTACAATATGTCGCGGAATGAGTGGGGGTCGTTCCCCCGACCAGGATATATCATAATGGATCGACACACGAAGTAATCAGCAGGGCTTGAAGAGAGAAACAGGGCAGAGTAATCATTAATGGTAAGAAAAAAGTGTCCAAGAGTTATGTTGCAAATGACGTGTTAATTGTCTATGTCCATAACCACAATGGTGTTGCGGGCTTTCCCCCTGCAATGGTACCAGAGGCGTGAACTAATCTTGAAAGCGGCGTTAAACTCAAAATCAACTCACCCTCGCTCACCAACCTGGTCCGAACTAGAGAGTGCCACATGTTCCCCCGACTATTTTGTACCAAGTCGTTAGGGTTAGGGTTGAGTTATCATTTAGGGGAAAGGGTAAAGGGTAGAGTTATGATTTTATGGGTTATGGGGTAGAGTTATGACTTAGGGGTTAGAGTAAGGGGTAGAGTCAGAGTTAACTATATATAGGGACTTAGGATAAGTGTTTGTGCCAGTGTTTGTTTAGAGTTTGGATAAGGGTTAAGATTAGGATTAGGACAAAGGGGTGCCTGAAGTGGAATGCTTATAGATATAAAACATTTGGCTAACTGAGTTCAATACAAACGGGACTCAATCGAGGACACTGTGACGCCTATTAGGAAAATAATCACTGTTTCTTACCACATCATCATGCTTAACCAGTCTGTATGATATACATTGTATGTGGGAGGATGAACAAATCAGAATTCAGCGTTCTTTTGCACAATGGGTTTAGATATAAAACATGTGGCTAATTCATTAAACTAGTGAAAGAGAACCAAATGAAAATGAGATGATATTTCTTTTCAGAATAATAGTAGATGGAATTGTAACATACATTTTTTTTTTAATTTGTCTTCTTGAGTTCTTTTTGTGGAGATGCACAACTGGCACTAACCAACAGCTACATCAGCACATTGTTACGATGGTTCCTGGACTCCAAATATCACAGGGATGTATCACTTGGGAACACATCAATAAACAGTACTCATGCCCTGTGTGTGTAGGGCGTGGTCCGAAAAGCAACGTGAAAGACTGGAGGCGTGTTTAGGACCGCGCGTACTCGCTTGACCAATGAGTATGTTTACAACATTTCAGATTTCTAGACCTTTTGGTCCTGGAGAAGTAGATGAAAACAGTTTTTTAGGTAATGACCTCTATGGCCCATATTTGAGGTCACAGGGTCACCAAATCTACAATTTAGACTCCCCTTTGACCAATTAGTTTGTACACAACATTTCAGCTTGTTAGAATTGTTCGTACTGGGGAAGAAGAAGAAAACAGGTTTTCAGGTCATGACCCCTGTGACCCACATTGGGGGTCGGAGGGTAAAGATTGGCCAAGGAGTCTGTACGATGACTTCTGTATTGTTCTGTGTTCTGAACTATTTATAGATATATTTGTATTTGTAAATCATCATCATTTTTATCCCACCGGTATGTGATACCGTGGGATATAGCCGTCGCCATGTTCGTCTGTCTGTCTGTCTGTCTGTCCATCCGACCGTTTCCGGAGCAAAACTCGAAAACTGTTCAAGGTATCTTTCTGAAATTTTCCATGTATATTACCCACTAACTGAAGTGGTGACTTTTGATATTTTCGGATTTCGTTTATATAGAAACGTGTTGGATTTGGACTTTGTTCAGGGATAGGTTCTTTTCCGGAACAGAACTCCAAAACCGTTAATGAGATCTTTCTCAAACTTTGCCTGTGTAACACCCACCTACTGAAGTGAAATTTTAACGATATACAATTATCATTCAAAAATTTGTTTTACAAATTATGTGGGACTGGTGGGATATGTCATCTTCTGATGACTTTTGTAAATGTACGCATAAACCTTTTCAATTTGAGTGTATGAGGTAAATGACGCAGTATCAAAAGAAACGGTAAGAATCCCGAACTTACACAACCAAAAAGAGACAGGGCTATTTAAGTGACACATCGTACGTGTTCAAGACTATCCAACTGGGCTAAGCAACCATCAGCACTTGGTATCATCATCAGGCAGATCAGAGATCCACTAGGAAAAGGTCACGACGCCAACGGTGGATATACAACCTGGCTATGCGCTTGCGCAACCGTTTTGTGACGATGACGATGACGATGACGATGACGGTAACAGCAACGGCAACACTGGGACACCGCATCGGCCCACGCAGACTTCGTAGGCATCAGAGCTTTCCGTGCCTTGCGTGGAATGCCCTTGACATTTGCACACCATTACAATGGGCACGGACTGTACATCGTGGTTTGGAAAGAATATTATTCATAATGAAAATAGCTTCAACTTGCTCGGAAATGATGGCATAGTTCGTCTTTACCGACGGAAAGAGCGACTAAGCTGCGTTCAACATGTGCACCAGTTTGGGGATGTGATTCCCACATGTACTTGGTAAATGTATATAATTTGCAGTCAACAAAGAACACGCCTATCATCCATGCATTTTCGAATTCTCAGCTGTAAATTGATGAAGTGTTGCAACCGGTTTTACAGCCAAGACCTACAATTTTTACAACAGGACAATGCTCTCTACCTCATTGTGCCAGGCTTGTTTCGGATCATAATTGTCTTTGCTGACCATTACGTTCTCCAAGCAATAATATCAAAATGCATATCCGGAACTATCCTGTTCGACAGCTTAGACAGCGCATTCCGCACCCAGAAAAAAGACAGCAGCTTCAAGCTAGTCTAGCTAGCACATAAAAGTTAACGAAATGCAGCAAGGTGTAAATTAGCTAATGGTGGAGTGAGTTATGACTTCCGGGGTAAGTTGCTACTAATTATTCACAATACATAATATAAACATCCTATAAAATAACTCCCTAAGAAATACAGTTTGTAAAAATTGAACTTTCAAAGAACATATATAACTCTTGAAGCAATATGTTTAAGGAGATGCAACTCGTGCTTCATTTTGATTTGATCAATAAGGACATTGCATACGTCGGAGGAACGTAATCATGTGTGCCCATATAGGGGGCTGGCTCGTATAGAGAGAGAGAGGGAGAGGGAGATTTGTTTCATCTCTTGCATGTATGCATGTATAGGGTTATATAATGTATCTACTGTATACGATTTGTGGGGTTATATTATTTACTATCATTTCTTGTAAAGTTTGAATAAGTATATGAAACATACAAATTAAACACAACTTACCTATTCTCTTCCCACAGAGCTTACTCCCTTCAGATATCCTACCCTAATCTCTGTTCTAGAAGGCCTGAATTCCCCGACTCCAAAAAAAATCCCTAGCGGGGGGAAGGGGAATCTAATACCGTATCTCTGCTTCTTAACCAATGAAAATTATGTAGACTGAGTGACTTCAAAGATCTAGGCATTAGACTCTGATTTTGTCATTTTTATTTATCAGCATGTTTGTGATCAATTGTTCTTGCGATGGACACACATTGAACGAGAGAACGTTAATCTTCATTTTATTTATTATTATAACGAGTCATTGGCAAATGTCACCTTTACTACGGCGTCGCTGGTTGCATAACTAGATTCAAATGCAACCAATCCGGACACTCCCTTTCAGCCGACGAATTCAACCCTTCTCTGGAACAGAGGTTAGGATCTGAAATCTGAAGAATGTAAGCGGAGTAGGAAGAGAATGCTACTAAGAACGATCCGGAAAAAAATATTACCACTTGACAGGTATTTAACATATGATAAAATTGCTAAATGCAAACGTACTACAATTTTCCTCTTGTTGTTCTGTTGGGTAAAATTATTGTTTCATTCCAGTGCATGTAACAGATTCATTATCTTAATATGAAATACTTCAGGTACTATGTCGAAATAAATAAATTATAGTGATTAACAAAACTATTCGAATGATATAGATTTGAGTAAATATTATTAGTTTGTTTTTATTTCAATGAGTTAAAATCAAGGAATGTACAACATTCATACATATAAAAGTAATAACACAAACCATGTACACGTCACAAACACGTCAGTGACATCACAAGCATGGCATAAATAGTGAGACAAAATATACACATCAACAACATATTGAAACACAAATATTGAAGACGAATTTGAATTTAGATGGACCAATTAAACATTTCTTCAAACAATCCAAATAAAGTTTGTGACAATGTTTCAATAGCGAGTTTAGCAAGAAGGGAAGCACGAACTGCAACACGACACAATGGCTAGGATATTATGTGCGCTTCTTTATCTGGCATTACATACAATATAAATGCTGTATTGATAAAATCTGTGATATTCTAAGTGGAACAATTCAACATATCTTCCAATT
The DNA here is from genome assembly GCA_936450465.1 of Gibbula magus. Lineage (NCBI taxonomy): Eukaryota > Metazoa > Mollusca > Gastropoda > Trochida > Trochidae > Gibbula > Gibbula magus. The sequence continues at coordinate 63,916,750 of OW388301.1, forward strand.
ATAAAGAAATGACTGAAGCAATTAAGATTTATTTTATTTTGGTCTCTTTTTAGATCCACACGACGACTTCTTCGTCTTCTGTCAGTCTAGTAAAACTATATATGTTACACGTCCTAGCTAAAGACATGGGATGTATACCAGATTAATTACAGATAGTTTTAACTAGATTGTTCTTAAATGAACTGAATACTTTCAACTACACACATATCTGTAGGTATAACACCAATCACGACACAACATTAATGGTTTACAAATGTAAGAGCGTACTTACCCTGTACCCAATCCTTCTCTTCACGCAAGCAAGTTTACAGCTGTAGGAGATTCATTTTCCTTCAAACGAAATAAGACAAGATGTGAGTTAAAGGTACATCCATTGTGTTTCATAAAATTTCATTTTACTTTAATCCGACTCACCATATGTGCTGTTTACAGTGCAAATAAATTCACTCAGCTTACATAGTCATCCCCAATCGCAAAATATATCATAATTACTAGTTTCCGATTAAAATCGAATAACATCATTATACATGTGCAGAAACGGAAACTGTATGTTTCATTTACATGCACAGTAGTTATATGACCCATTAAACATTATCAACACAAATTTGTCATTTTGTCTGTTATAAATAAGATTCCAAACTTACGTTTGACTCATTGGCGAGCAATCGCGATGCACTGTCCGGTTTTCGATCAGAAATCACTACTTTTACCTTCATATCGTCAATATACTAAGTCGACTATCATCAAAATGGTAGTTTTCGGCAACAGTCGATACTTCCCGATAAAATAACACCATTTATTACGTTTGGAATATGTGACCCCAAACAACACAATGGATGTACCTTTAAAATAGTAGGTGTCTGCCTTCCAAACCCAGCATTGGAGCCTAAAGCTTTCAACACTTGTTTCTATTGTTCACTATATATATACAAATCACTGTAGCCTACGTACAATGTTACTTATTTGTTTTGATATGATGTTATGCATGTTTGTGTATACAGCATAAGTACATTTAATATCCCTCCAAGATCACATGGTGTTATTCTCATAAAAAGTTCATAAAATTATCTTCAGTAAATTTAAAAAGGAGGGGTTTTTCGGGTTGTTTTTGGAAACGAAATTCGAGAGGAAATTCCCGTTTACACATCTATGTTTTAAATTCATTATTAAAACACAGTCAAATTGAAATATATTAATGAGGGTAATATTTTGATGACTTTCACAACTTGATAAACACAAGAATATATTTGTTGAAAAAATAAAAACAATGAGAACTGAGCCATTTATCGACGCTTCGAGTGGGAAAAACTTTACTACAGCATAAGAGCAAATTGTTTATTAGTATTATGACATGTTATGTATTACTTTGTGGATACTCTATCAGTGTATGTCTTTAATTTTAAAAAGTTTTACAATTTGATACAATATATATAGCGTGTTATCATTTCACGTAATGCAAAATACATATGGCGACAGAACCCGGCCTCCGTTTAAAGAGATAATTCTCACTAAAACTTGAAGATGAAAAAAGGGTGCTGTAAATGTATATATAACTTTAGTTATCATTTAGAAAACTTCTAAACAGAATTCAAAAGAACATGCCCAACATTCACAAACATAAATTGATATAGAGGTTTCATATTCAAATGACGTCTCCTCGCTCAAGCCATCTATCCCTACTCAGTTCTCCTGTCAACCGTCGCCTCTTGCTGTTCACGAGTTGCCTCCCTTTATCATTATCCGACAACGCACCCAGCAGCGTACATGCGGAATCGTTCGGTTATCGAGGTGTGTTCGTCAGCTGATCTGCTCGGATTTCGATCATCTCACTTGAGTAGGTTATGACAGCTGATTGCATATTTAAGATTTGAGGAAAACCCGAGAAGATGGAAGGGAGTCAGGCGGGGACACCCGAACACGACTCCTCACCTCGCCGTACATTCAAGTGAGTCGAATATCCCTATCTGCATGGGGCTCCACAGGGCTGGGTTTTACATTCAACAAGTTTACATTTTACAAATGCATGAGAAATGTATCTGTGACTGACAGTGTGTTGTTGTTGCATGTAGCAATGTGATTGTTTTTCTTCTGTTCATATTCGTTTATAAAAGTCAGTACCTAACCTTTGTGGTGCAGTCATATTGGAGTGATTGTTTTATTATACGTATATAGGGCCTACTATAATTGTATCTATACTGGTATTTTGAACTATATCTATCTTAGTAGAGCCTTCTATATCATGTTTTAGTCACGTGATGTGTCAGTATATAGAGTGTGAACACTATTCACAGACGAATACCCAAAAGGTGAGACGATATACCGAGACATAATCGTTTTATATACAATGTTTCCTAATAGTGGCTGGGAAACAGATCGCTTAACGACATATATTCTTTCTGTCAAGACTCAATCATGATAAATGAATGATTTCGATAATTTTAGCTCATCAGGCCTGAAAGGCCCGGTGGGCTTATGGCATGGCATGGCCTCTGTCCATCCGTCCGTCCGTCCGTCCGTAAACTTTTCGCTTTTTCGACTTATTCTCCAGAACCCCTGGGTCTAGGGAGTTGAAATTTTGTATATAGACTCCTTGGGCCATAAGGATTCTAAATTGTAGATTTGGTGATCCAGTGACCCCAAATAAGGGCCTCACAGGCCATGACCTAATTATAAAATCCTAGTTTCATCTCCTCTCCAGAACGAAAAGACCTAGAAGGCTGTAACATTGTGTACAGAGTCTTTAGCCAATGGAGATTCTAAATTGTAGATTTGGTGACCCTATGGCCCCAAATAAGGGCCTAAAATCCTGTTTTCATCTTTTTCTCCGGAACAAAAAGACCTAGAAGGCTGTAATTTTGGGTGTAAACTCTTTAGCCATCTGTGGATTCTAACTTGTAGATTTGGTGACCCTGTGGCCCCAAATATGGACCAGGGAGTTAAAAACGGTTGAAATTGAATTTTGAACTGATATTTTATGGCACTTCATTCAGTATTTAGTACTCCCTAATAAAATACCTGAGGAAGAGTCATCTCTTCCTTTAGATATGCGAGTCCTAACTTGGGTTTGAGAAATGCAGAATTGAGAAAAAAGCAACTTTGCAGTTAATCGTATTCAGTAGGAATGTGAAATATATGTCGAGGATCAAGTCTCCATTATGGACATGTTTGTCAAATTGATGTAATCAATGTGAAATGAGAACTGTTGAATAGCCTATGAATTGAATATTGTGGATATTATGAAAAAAGGCCCTCACAGGTCGAAACATTAAAGTCTATGTCTTCTTCTCCAGAACAAACTAGAAGGAATATTGCGTTCAAAATGTTTAGATGAAAAGGCTTAGAACCGTTAAAATTGTGCAAAGAGTATATTATTAGGTGATTCTAAATTGTACTATGTACCATGAGATTCATACATTGCCTGTTCTCTCAAAGCCTTATACAGTAAGATCAGTGCTTCCAGTGTTTAGTACAAGGCAGAAGCTATTACATAATTTGGCTGTAAAAGCACAGCTGGCTTGTAACCAGAGCCAAGGGGTCAGCATATTGCATAATCTCCTGTGTGTTGACCTTGCTGAGTGCTCTCTTAATTTCAAGACTAAGGCTAGGAACTGTGCATTATACTGAGACAATATATATCTGTCTTTATCATCAAACAATATAAACCCTGATGAGCTACAGAGCCCATGGCTCTATTTTTTAATTTAAAATGCATCGGTCTTAATTACCCTGTAGTGACAATTTACAACACACCATACGTACGAGATGGGAAAACTTCGCTATGGCCTAACAGAATAGTGTTTATTATTAGTTGTATTATGTGCAGGAGCATCACACTGGATAATCACACACGTGCACTTTGTGTTGTGAGTTGTTACTTTCCCTACAGAATAAACAATTATAAATGTGTCCTCTGTATATCTTTATTTTTATTTTTTGTTCATCTTAATGTTTTGAAGAAAGAAGATGGTCATACAATTTTGGGAAGAGACAGATGTGTCAAATTGATTAGATCAAGGCCACTTAAATTTAAAATGATCTTTCTAAAACAAAAGATTGTTAATTTTATGATTTATAACTTGACACATTCTATCTGTAACTCACTGCTCAACCACACAAACATTGGAAGTAACTATAACAGACTAAACCCCTAATTCAAAATATTATGAAAATAATTCAATTAAAATATAAAGCTTCTTTATAATTTAATCCATCTTAAAATATTAAGAGTATTTTTAGGAAAAACAATTACCTGATAAGGTTTCTTCCTCAATAGGCCTTCATCTTGGTTATCCTTAACCAAAGCTGTGAATACTTCAGTTTAAGTTTAGAGCGAAGAAAACTTTGTAGTCAGCTGGTCAGTACAGTAGCTGATGTCTTGACAGTGGCCGGTGTCATGTTCCAAGTGAAAGAAAGAGATGCACAATACCCACAAGAGGTCAGCATCATGCTGACTTACTTTTGTCCATGTTATATCCATAAATGGATGTAAATCAGCTATTTTATCCCCATTGATTTGACATAAACAAAACAAGCTCTGGCCATGGCCATGTTGTTGCACAGAATAGGCTGCTTCCTGTCTTGGGATTGGTCAAAAATGCATTTGCTGTCATGGAGCTTTACTGCCGTTCATTTTTAATTCTAAGGCTTGCAACTTAATTAACCAGAAAAGTTTTTTAGAGGTCATGATAAATTATAGAGTTAATTCTAAAACACAAACTTTGTATTCACCAGATATGTTGAAGCACTTACACACACAATATGGGGGTTCGGCCCATGGCCTATATGTGAATATTCTGTTATTGTCCCCCGCCGCAACGCGGAACGGGGGACTATGTATTCAGCGGCGTCCGTCCGTCCGTCCGTACGTACGTCACATTTCTTGTTTACGCGATATCTTATGAAGCGTTACATCCAAAGTCTTCAAATTGTATGTCTGCCTACATTGTGGGAAGACGCAGACACCAGTCAATTTTGGTGACCTTGGCCTTATTTTTAAGGTCACCATGACATTTGACCACTTTTTGAACTCTTGTTAACGCACTATATCTTGACCGGTTGGACTCAAATTCTTCAAACTTGGTGTCAGTCTACACTGGGGGCTGACGCAGACACCAGGGGATTTTGCTGACCTTTACCTTATTTTCATTGTCACTACAACTCTTTGGCCACTTTTTGAACTCTTGTTATCGCCATTTATTATGACCGTTTGGACCCAATGTTTTCAAATTAGGTGTCAGTCTACATTGGGCGAAGACGCAGACACCGGGGGATTTTGCTGACCTTTACCTTTTTTTCAAGGTCACCGTGACACTTTGACCACTTTTCAAATTCTTGCTTACGCGATATATCATGACCGGTTGGACCAAATGTTGTCAAATTTGGTGTCAGTCTACATTGGAGGATGACGCAGACACCAGTCGATTTGGTGACCTTGACCTTATTTTCAAGGTCACCTCTTCACTTTGACAACTTTTTGAACTCTTGTTAACGCGATATCTCATGATGTGTTGGATCCAAAGTCTTCAAATGTGGTGTCAGCCTACATTAGGGGATGACATTTTGGTGACCATGACCTTATTTCCAAGGTCACCACATCACTTTTACCACTTTTAGAACTCTTATTAATACGATATATCATGAACCCAAGCACCCAAAGTCTTAAAATCTGCTGATCATCGTGGCACTTTTTACCAGTAATGCAATATATAACGTAGCTCCAATGATGTGTCTTACTAACTCAATGTCACCGGCGGGGGACATTGCCATGTTACTGGCAAACACTTATTGTATATGTTTTATTATTAGAAAAAAGTGTAAAACGGGGTTAAATATTTGTATTTATGTATATTTATGTATGTTCGTCGCCCGTGTTATCGCGAGGTTCACATTGAGTTACAAATTGATTGAGTTTAATATCCTTCCGTGCTCTGGTGTCATGGTTATCTATATAGGATGTTGGTAACGATAGAGTCTCGTGAACAGCTTACACATATTTAGTATTCTCCAAGCAAACATGATTCGACTGTACTGAACCAGTACTGGCCCGATTCAGGCATCCGGTACTGGCCCTGTACCAACTTGCACACTGGCGTGGTACTGGGCCAGTACTAGCAAACAGTACTGGGCCAGCACTGGGCCTGTATCATGCCATTACCAAAACGATACCATTCCATGTACTGGCCCAATTCAGGTTAGTTTTCACTGTACCGGTACATTAAATATAGATAGCTCGTGCATGCGCATAAGAAAATGAGAAATCTACAAAGATACGAAAAGCCGGCGATCGCTCGCCTGCACCTAGTTTGCGTCACGTGACCTCGTTACACATTGCGTAACGGTCTCTACCGCAATCTCAAGATCGCTTGGACCAGAGTTCCTTTAAGTCCCGTACACCCTTTCAAAACTTTCAAATTATTACCCGAGGCAGTGCGCATAATTATGTATTTTTCGAACGAGTGTGATATTTTGTATAGCCCGAGCGAGAGCACGAGTTTTGTGAACCTGCTAAAAGTCACATGGCACACTTTCGAGTGTAATAATGTCTTTATAACCCTTTTATGATTTATGAATCACGTGAAAATAGCCAGGAAACAGCCGCAGCCATCGAGTATGTAAGTATTTTAAATTTAAAATTTTTTTTTACACAAACTTATGATATCAATCACTAGAGAAATGTTCAGCGATAACATGACACATGAGAACGCTTTCCATATCACGACAAACAAATTAAATTTGGTTTTATAGACACCTAGCCCTACGATTAAAGTGCGCGAATAGAATCTGATTTCAATGAACAGATTCCCCTCTATTCCATCCTACGTAGGCCTTGCAGACTTGTCATTTTCAATGTCGTCATAGCAACCCTCGTGAAAGTGACTTTCCCCAAATGGTTTCGTCCTGCAGGTTACTCTTGTCAAAACATTACCGAATGTGACGATATATTAGTTATTATATTAACATGTAAATCTAAAAATTAATAGCATTTACCGGTTAATTGGTATTTTAAGTGTTATTATACCAACAAACTATGGCACGTATATATATATATATATATATTTACACAAAATTATTACTCGCCTGTTGAAGATATCACTGTTAAATAAATAAACAGTGTTATTACGATTGACGTGACGTCATATTGGTTACATTTTAAGTCACAATAGCACCGCCGCTGCCGCAATGGAGTGTGTCCCATTCATCGACGAATTTGTGCAATTAAGTGTGATTTAAATCAGCGACTATTAATTAAACTTTACTAAGCTCGTGAATGGTATCGGTATCAAAGTCGCTTTCGCTCGTTTAATAATAAAGCACTCACTCGTTTCATGAATGTGTTATCAAACGGGACCGAGTTTAGTATTCTCCATGCAGTCTAATTGATGACAAATTTCAAGCAAAATACCTAGTTGAGTAAAACGGTTATTTTAAAATCTGTAGGTTAACAAATAAACGCCACAAACTATATGACTATATTTATTTACTTTGTTTTTCTTACGTTTGTTTATTTGTTTGCCATATGGTAGTAGACCGCAAATATTTTGCGCTTGAAAATAATAGACTTATCTATAATTAGACTAGAAAACACCTTAAGTAATTAGTACGATTTCTCTGCTTTTTTTGGTTGAAACAGACAGATTTTGGCAATTTTCTATCAACATACTCGATGGCTCTTTAAGACTCGAGTTTGTTCATTTGTTCCTGAGTCTTCCTCAAATATGGGCGTGGCAGGGAGTCCTACCAATCTTTTAACGACACTAGTAGCGCTAGAAAGCTTAAAGTTTGGGAATGTGACCCTTGAATGATTGAGACTAGGTTTTATAACTTGCATTACAAAAACGAGACCGTGGCAGGGGTTGCAAAATGATGCGGTTCTCAATTTCAACAGCTTTAATCAAAAGTTAAAATGATACAAAAATGAATGTAATTATATATGTATTTTCATGACGTTTCAAACGCACCTTATCTCGTGACTGCAGCTCCAAAATTAAGCGAAATAAAGCTTACATACTTTTGAGGAAATTAATTGTTTTACTGTAGGACATACAGACAAGTTATCAAGTGTCCACATATCACATAATGAACTGTGTGAAACAGGTGCAACTGCCTCCCGACTACCTGCAGAGGGTTTGAAGGCATCAGATTCAGCTAGTTAAGAGTTAAAAACATCCTGGGGACTGGTTTAAGTTAGAGTCAAGTTATTTGTTGCCTACATGTATGTCTAATATGATTTCAACTCGTTTTAAATTGTTGCATGCTTGCTTAAGAAGTGATTTGACATTTCACAAGATTAAATATCTAGCCCAATATACTTGGGTCAAAGAGATAGTTCCTTGTGAGTTTTCAAGAATAAAATGACTAGAATCCTGTAATTGTTTGTCGACATACTTTGACCAGAATATTCCGTTTACATTAGTGGCTATTCATAAAATATTATAAACCTATTATTTCATGTGTAAGCCTTCAACATTAGGTAACAAAGGCAAAGGCTTTTGAGCTACAGAGCCAATGACTATATTATATTTCCTGCGTGCTGAAAGTTTTGGAAGTTTTTATACTCATTAAGATTAAAATAAAGTGAGAAGCAAGAAGTCAAAACTACTTCTCTTTTAGTTTTGAGTAAATTTTGATTCCGCCACGGTTACATTTGAAATACGTGTATTCATTCACAAACCTTACTACTTGTGATAAAAACTATACATAGAGACTCATTGTAATTTTGAAAACCTATAATGTAAGAATTCAATAAATTGATAAGTATTTACCATTTGATACACATAATATTAGTTAATTACTTCAATTACTTCACATGTTGTCAATAAGTGAATTTCCTGTTCTGATTCAGTTGTTCCTGATCACCGTTGGTAATGTTTGGAAAAGAGTTCTTACTCATTATGTTTTAACAAGGAACTGTCACGCCCTTCTCCAATACAAATGTTGTAGGTGTCGTGATCCAGCATTGTCGAATGTGTGCGTCTGTTTTATGTGAAAACTACGGTAGGCCTTCGTGTGAACAGTGATGCACGCGTAATTCGTAAGCACCTAGGTGTAGCATTAAAGCTCTTGAAAATGATACATTAAGTTAACTAGGGGTAAGCCAGACTTGTAAGTCCGTATGTAGAACAATGTGTATATTCTCGTCACGACGCCCCAACCCTGTTTGTTTGTTCAGTTGTCGGAGAGGACTGGAAACACATTTCTCTACAACTTGTACATTCCGCCTCGCTCCAGGACGCCAGGTTTCGGACAATGGCGGTCAGTTGTGGGTTCATATCACGTGACGTCTCATTTTCATATTTGAATTACGTATCAAATATCGCGGAATGTGTGAATAATCAGAGTGACAAAAGATGAACATAAGGCCTTTAATCCTGTCTTTAAACATGATGCAGCAAAATGTTTCAATATTTATGGCTTTATTTTTGCATATTTCAGACAAGTACGTTACATATCGTCTGAGAATAGGAAACGATAAAATCATGCATGGATAGAACAAAGGATAAAACATCCTTTGAAATTATAGTTTGGATCAAGTAGGATAGTTTCCACTTGGAATGGATAGGACCGGATAAGAAAGTATAGGGAATGAAATGAGGGATCAGAAAGTATAGATATGAAAGGATGGGACCAGATGAAAAAGTGTAGGATAAAGGATAGGACCAAATGGGAAAGTATAGAATATGAAAGGATGGGACCAAATAAGAAAGTATAGGATATGAAAGGATGAACCGAGATAATAAAGTATTGTATATAAAAGGATGAGACCAGATATGAAAGTATAGGATATGAAATGATGGGATCAATTAGAAGTATAGGATATTAAAGGATGGGACCAAATAAGAAAGTATAGGATATGAAAGGATGAACCGAGATAATAAAGTATTGTATATAAAAGGATGGGACCAGATATGAAAGTATAGGATATGAAATGATGGGACCAGATAAGAAGTATAGGATATTAAAGGATGGGACCAAATAAGAAAGTATAGGATATGAAAGGATGAACCGAGATAATAAAGTATTGTATATAAAAGGATCGATGGGACCAGATATGAAAGTATAGGATATGAAAGGATGGGACAAGATACGACAATATTGGATATGAAAGGATAGGGGTAGATAATAAAGTACAGGATCTGAAAGAATAGGACACGATAATACATATTGTATATGAAAGGATAGGACAAGATAAGAATTCAAAGTATATGATTTGAAAGGATGGGACCAAATAGAATATGAACTGATAGTATGTCATCCGATAGGATATGAACGCATAGGTTTGATATGATCAGATGGAATCAGTTCGGATAGTATATGGAAGAATAGGACATGCTCAAATAGGAAAGGATAGGGTCATTCGCGACTTATATGTTACAAAATATGATACTTGACTACCTAGTGCTGTGCTCTAACGTACCCTCACGACGTTAATCGACCTTATTCCCTACATCTGTCAGAACTATATGATATAAAGCCATTCTATGCGCATATAATCACTCCCTCTGAAGACAGTGATGTAAAATGGCAACAGTGTTATAAAATTGTCTTTGTTGCGAAATATGTAGATAAATAAATTATATGAAGCCATCAAAAGCATGACACTTTGTCTATCCTAAATCCAGGTGACCGGTATAACGGAGCATTCTGATGAGCAGAGATGAAGACAGACGATCTATATCAAATATTACAACATGTGACAATACCCATATGTTCCTAGTGGTTCATATACATATATGATATGAAGCCGTTATTAGCCTGACACTTGTCCAGCTAGCTTACTACGAACTGTAGAAGAGTGCTAGGATAACAAGCTGCGACAGTAACTGACTGACTACAGGGTTAACTGGCTTCGATCAATGACAAACCGGAGAGGGTCTGGAGCGATGGTTCCGTATGTCAGGAATATGATTATGAACGTTTATCCTACAGTGGATTTAGGTAATTCATACATAACAGAGAGAACTATATATGTTTCATAGAGGCCAAATGTCCACAGTCTGAAATGTGTCGCTAAATGAACCCTTGATTATGTGTTCAGAGGCCAACATCAAAACTGTCAAATTATCAAACATTTTGAACTTTTATCCTTTGAAGACTCTGATCTCTGATCCCAGTGGCGATGAATCGCTCCTGAACACGTGCCCTAAATATTACGCACTCTCCATTCATTATAGCAAGTATCGTCCTATTTGCATTATATAACCTGTAGGATACGCAGTGTGAGTGGACATGAACGAGACAGCCTCCCAGAAACATGGTAATTATGAGGTGTAACTTGTTCTGTAAAGTTGTTCATCAGTGATAAAGACCTTGACCTCATGAGGTCCCAGGTTGATTGGCCCTTACATTTTGTCAAGATGGTTGTTCAGTTCAAAGCAGATAATGAGTCGCTCTTGAACAGTGCCGTGACTGCAGTGACCTATTGAATGCGGCAGGTGCGCGCCCTGCACAGCTCTATCGATTGTGTCATGACAACATGTCACATCGCATTGACAATGTAAATATCAGATATAATATAATGATAATGATTTCTGTTTTATGACAAATGCATTTTGAATCAATAGTATATTTGGAATACCTGGTATGTGTGTTATAAGACTGTAAACTGTAAACACTGCAAGTCTTTTATCAAATTCGTGAAATTCTGAAACATGAAATACAGATTCTTTCAAGCCACAGAGCGATTTCGGTGAGTTTCATTCTACAGATAATAATGTTATGCATGATTGTAGTGAAAATGTCTTCGTTATCACTTTAGGAGCAAGTCGCTTGGCTTATACAATCTGACCCGACAGGTATACACACTCAGTGACGGTTCTATCAGAGGGAGTCCGATCATCAAGGTCAAGCACAATGACGTTGCCGCTGAATATTTTTTTGTTAACCAATTTCTTCTAACGCGGATACGTTTAATTAGTAAAATATGATCTGAGGCAAATTTGATAACGAACTTCTGAAGAATTAATTGTAGTTTACAAGATTCCTCTTAATAGATTTTTTTTTTTTAATTTTCACTACAACATGATTCTATTTGTCCACAGACTGAGTAAGCTGGTCACCTTACCAAAGAAGAGAGACGTGTATGAAAGCTTTATACTGAAAGGTAAGTACTGTATTTCCTCTAGTAGACGCCGGGTCTCGAATAGACACCGAGAGTATGGCCGTTTGAAAGAAACAGACGCCGGGCCTCGATTAGATGCCGGGTGATAAGATGAGCAAAGTTGTTTAAAATGAAATGTGTATGTATGTTCAACAAAATAAATTTATATTTAAGAAAGTTTACATTTCTATATGTTTGTTAGTCGGATGATCTATATACCCTATATTTTCAAGTTCTCAAGAATTGAGTCAGGTATAGAGAAAACCACGTGGTCTGTGATAGGAAAACCCCAGGGGAATCGGGATTCCATGTGTACGGAGTGCGTACTGCGTAATGCGTAGTACGTAATGCGTATTTAACACTTTGCACTAAAATAGTAGTAGTTGATTCCATGAACACGTAATGTAATGCGTAAAACGTGGTGCGCAGAGCGTAGTACGTGTTCCCCGGGACACTCACAAGAGTGTCCGAATACGCAATACGCGTCTATACGGATACCAAAAGTGGGGATTCCCCTGGGGTTTTCCTATCACAGACCACGTGGTTTTCCATACAAACTGCACGTGTCGACATGTCTCGCAACTCTATACCTGACTCAATTCTTGAGAACTTGAAAATCCATCTCTTTATGATGCCTCAAGGAAGGATTATAAAGATGCCCTTAAAACAAGCAACATCTACTTTTTTCTTCTTTAAATAACAATATAAAAATCCAACAATAAACAAAATATCTGTTTCAATCTCAAGTTCTCTTTGAAGACCCTTGTTATACGACATTGCCATCTCTTGTCCATATCCAAAAAGGTAAAATTAGATAATCACGCTGCAATGTGTATACGATAAGCCTCGGTCCCAACCCACCGTGCGTTTTTTTGTCCGTACGATTTTTGGAGAGGCCACGGCCGCTACGTTCTTTCTGAAAACGTGGGGAGGTAATAAATCAACGCATGTCACACGCACGGTGTAAGTACGTTGCCCGCACGAAACGCCTGACCGTGATCTGCTACGTACATCGTACCTTGCGCACGTGGTAAGTGAGTTGTAAATGCTTACAACATACTTACACCATGCGTGTGACGTGCGATTGCCACGTTATCGTACGGAGGCCGTACTTACATGTGCTGCACACGCTCGATGCCCTTACTTACACGCGCGGTGTAAGTATGTACACGTTGGATGAACGTGAGGTTTTAACCTCATTTCAGGCACACAGGGGGTGGGGTAATAGGCCGACCTTCAGAGGTTCTCTCTCAGTGCTGCTGCCTCAATATGCCGCCCATTACTCCGCATGCACTCCCGGTTCTGATGCTGCAAGAGCAGCTTCAATATGGCGGCTCATAATAACTGCAGAAATCAGTGCGTCCAACGTACGTTGTATCTACGGAGCACGTGCTTTCTCGGCACTGACAACGTGAGTGCTGCGTAATCAGGATAGTTATCATTTTAGTTTTTTTTATTTACTTTGTCGAGCAAAACTTCTCAAAGTACGTATTTTTACACGTTGTTAAGGATGTTATCATCGATTAACTAAACACTGTGACACTGTTTGTGCACCTACTTGTATGCAAACACGATCATGAGTGAGGTAGTGATTAATGTAATTTGTGGTGACTTTATCACTGAAACGATTTTTGTGCACTAAATATACAATTATATCATTGTGAAATTCCTGCTAGCTTACGTAGCTTTATACACATGTTTGTATAATATACAGTGTGTTATCACCACAGTGGTATTTGCACAGAATATAAACATGCATAATTCAATTAATAACTCATGATTAACGAAGGATTCATGTAGCGTGTGTCCACACGATACCAACAAGCCTTTGAAAGGAACCATTGTTAGGAAGTAGATATATCGTTATATCCGGTGTTTGATGAATTGATATGCCCTGTTATTAATATTGATGCAGCTGTTGCAGCTTAAGACAGGGTATGCAGTTCTGACTGAAATACCGATGTGTTTTATTGTCAAAATTCGAGAGGACATTCGCTTCATTCATGTGGCATATGTGCGCGATGTAGACCATTGCAGGGGAAGCGACTTCGTATGAATTGTGCATTGAGGTAACGCCTATGATTCAGACAGTTTGAAAACAATAGAAGCCCGGCGTCTAATGAAGGATTTACGGTAGTGTTGTTGTGGGGTTCAGTGCATCGTGTATCTCGTTCTCCGTCTTCACGTCTTACTCCTCTGAGTCCGACTAGTTGTTGACAGAAACATATAATACCTGACATCATAACTGTACAGTGTACACATTCCAATAGGGTGAAGACTATTTGTATTTACACTCTAAAAGGAGAGTTCGTTTATTCCATAGGCCTGTACAATATGCCGATATATATGAACAAGAGCTAGATAGTTAACTAGTTTGTCAAGTAGACACAGCTTGAAACGGGTTTTTTGACGAGGAGAAATAATGTGCTGAAATATTCTAAAAGTATTTATTTCATACACGCAGAGAGTACAGCCAATCAGCAACTGTGCAAAAGACGTTGATATGATTATGAATCAAATCAATCATTATGATATTACTGCAGTGAGCACAGCTTGCAATACTGTTTGAATGTAAAAGCTGTGACACTGCTATACGGGGTTTACACAGTAGAGGAAGCGTCCGTAAAAGACTCGCTGATTTCAACGTTAGTGCGTTGCCGATAGTACTGACGATGCCACAGGGGCTTGTATTGTCGAAACTAGTGATTAGCACATGAAGTCGATAATCCAGCCCCATATACTATAAAAGGATCGTCGGCTTTATATGCTTTCTAATCGCTAGTTTCGACAATACAAGCCCTTGTGGACGATGTTTTGTGTTGATTCAGAAACAAGCAATTGCTTGATTTAACATGGTTCTGTTATCGATGAAATGTAATGCTCTGTATACTGTCACGAGTGATATATCAACGTAATAACCCATCTCACAGTATCTCTTTATTTCGACAAATACATTGTTAGTTATCGCAGGTCGCTTCCGTGCAGTTTCTATTGACAATGCTATGGATATCGATTGACAATATATATTATATATGCTGCTTGTCAAATCATTATTCAAAATGTCAGCTGAACTATGTTTTGCAGGTCTGGTGTCGGAGATGTCCTACTTCACGATAACAGCCCTGGCGTACAGTGCAGCCAAAATAGCACTAGGTAGATACACTTCTTAATACACAGTGGGTGATGTATTTCTCAGTGAAGAAAATAGATTCATGTGTAGCGAACATTTTTATAAAACTGTGGTGGAAATGACAAGAGTGTGTAATATTGTTTCATGGTGCTGTAGCACGTTTTCTACATGTTATGTTTTCTCAAATTTGACATTTATTATTACAGTTTATACAATATAGTGTTACGTTAGAGGATAAAACACCCCCTTACACGATCCAATAAGCCGCATCCATAGAAAGAATGAAAATGACGTGACGTATAAAGCGACAGTGGTGTGGAACTCGTCAGTGTGGGAGGTACATGTAGATCTGTAAGTCTCATGGCAATTTGAGAGTTCAGACAGCAAGTTGGTTGACCATTCCATCATTGTACCATAATTAAAACTCTTCCCTGAGTGTTTTATATAGGTATCGCTACATCAGTCAAATCTATATCACTACCTTCGAGCAGCCATTTTAATATGAAAACCTTAAAATGGCCGCTCGAAGGGAAATGGACCCGCATTGCTTAACCGAACCATGTTCGTTTTGGAAATCCTTTATGAAATGATGAGTATTGTTCAACCATTGGTAACACTTATGTAACTTTTCGTGAGATCACTTTATTTTAGTAACAAAAACGTGCTACAGCGCCCTTATAAGCATTAGACAATAGAATGTATATTGTTTCATGACTTCTAGGTGCAGTTTACTACAATGACTGCTCCCTGGAGCCCCGCCTCCTCGTGTATCTATTGGTCAGTTCTGTGATGATGCTGCTGCTGTATCTCCCCGCCATTACCAAATATGGACAGGATACTCTCGGACCAAAACCCTACATCAGGATGGTAATGGGTGTTCAACTAGTCGCTCTCATCTTCGGTACGTGCATGCTTTCATGGCCACGTGTCCCTGTCAGTGTTTCATGTCCGCCAGAATCAGCATCAGGACTTAGTACACCCTGCTCGTCAGTGCATTTGTATACTGAAATATTGTAGTTGCGTAGTGGCGGATAAAAAAAAACGATGATGACTCGTTAGCAGACACCTTAATAAGCATAGGTTGGAAAAACACAGATCTCATTTGCATCTACGACGAGGTGTCCCTTTAAGAAAGTAGCGAGATACGGGTGTTACTTTCGATTTTATTATCCCCCGCCACGAAGTGGAAGGGGGATATAGGTTTGGGCTCCGTCCGTCCGTCCGTGCGTCCGTCCGTCCGCTATGAAGGGGACAGCTTTTCTCAGAAACTATTTAAGATAGAACAACCAAATTTAGTGTGTGGCTTGTGGACATATATACCTAGATGGAGTTCGAAAATAAGAAATAAGAGATATCTCAAAAATTAATCTATATTTTTTCACGAAACTTGGTATGTGATTAGACCTAGTGGTGGAGTGGTGCCTTTTGCTATTTTGGTTATTCTGAATTTATTTTTTGTTCTGGTTTCCATGGAAACAATTTGAACTTAGTGCATATTGAGGGTAGGGACCTTTTCCGGCCTCTATCTCCAAAACCGTTCAATATTTGTTCACCGAACTTGGTATTTGCCTAGACCTAGTGATAGAGTGGTGCCTTTTGCTACTTTGGTTATTCTGAATTTTCTGTTTTAATGGTTTTGAAATCTTTGAGTTTCCTTTCTTTGAAAACTTATTGCAGGGCACATAACAAGATTTTCATTGTTCTTCATATTTCAAACATAATTTTGCCTGTTTTAAAACCAGAAGGTCTCAAGTCACCATGTTTCTGATTTTGTATTCATTAAGAAATGTTGATGTGCTCATTGCTCAATAAGTTCCGTCTTTAAAAAAATCAACAAGTCGTTATCAAAGCTAATTCATGAAATATTTTAAATTATGTGACTTAAGCCCTTCTTGTAGATCATGGCCGTGATCTCTTTAGATTAGATTAGATATAGATTAGATTAGATTAGATTAATTACCATCTATTTCCTTTTTTAGCTCATCAGGCCTGAAAGGCCCGATGGGCTTATGGCATGGCACGGCGTCCGGCGTCCGTCCGTCCGTCCATCCGTCCATCCGTCCGTCCGTCCATCCGTCCGTAAACTTTGCGCATTTTCGACTTCTTCTCTAGAACCAATGACTCCACAGAGCTAAAATGTTATGTGCAGACTCCTTGGCCAATGGGGATTCTAAATTGTAGATTTCGTGACCCCGTGACCCCAAATGGGGTCACCGGGGTCACAGCCTTAAAAACCTATTTTCATCTTCTTCTTCAGTTCCAAAAGGTCTAGAGAGCTGAAAAGTTGTGTGCAGACTCCTTGGCCAATGGGGATTCTAAATTGTAGATTTCGTGACCCCTTGACCCCAAATGGGGTCACAGGGGTCACATCCTTAAAAACCTATTTTCATCTTCTTCTCCAGTTCCAAAAAGTCAAGAGAGCTGAAAAGTTGTGTGCAGACTCCTTGGCCAATGGGGATTCTAAATTGTAGATTTTGTGACCCCATGACCCTAAATGGGGTCACTGGGGTCACATCCTTAAAAACCTATTTTCATCTTCTCCAGTTAAAAAAGGTCTAGAGAGCTGAAAAGTTGTGTGCAGACTCCTAGGCCAATGGGGATTCAAAATTGTAGATTTTGTGACCCCGTGACCCAAAATGGGGTCACAGGGGTCACATCCTTAAAAACCTATTTTCATCTTCTTTTTCCAGTTCCAAAAGGTCAAGAGAGCTGAAAAGTTGTGTACAGACTCCTTGGCCAATGGGGATACTAAATTGTAGATTCCGTGACCCCATGACCCCAAATGGGGTCACAGGGGTCACATCCTTAAAAACCAATTTTTATCTTCTTCTCCAGTTCCAAAAAGTCTAGAGAGCTGAAAAGTTGTGTGCAGACTCCTTGTCCAATGGGGATTCAAAATTGTAGATTTTGTGACCCTGTGACCCCAATCTAGGTCACGGGTCATGACCCAAATATTTTCATCTTTATCTTAAGTATGTAAAGCTGTAGAAAGGTGAAATTGTAATTGTAGGATTGGTGACCCTGTGACTCCAAAGTTGGGTCACAGGAGTCATGGTCTAAAAAACCTAGTTTTTTCTTGATAACAATGTATTACTTGATATAACTTAGATAGTCAACCTTAGATAATAATCAATGAAATCCTGATGAGCTACAGAGCCCATGGCTCTATTTTTTTATTTGCAGTTGATTTATGCTAATAGAGTAACCTTTTTCGATTAAAGTAAAGTTGTTTTTTTTCCCCTCTGGCATTGTTAAGTAAGGGTTAGATGATTAGTTTTGATTGAAAATTGGAGCGGGGGACATCACAGTGCATCACATGCACATATTTCTAGTTGTATACAGCTATGAAGGAGGCCTTGATTGAGTATTTTGAGTCTATTATATACTGCCCCAACTGTATATTGAGGACTGCTCCAACACAACGATGTGCATGTTTCGATACGATAAGTATTTTATGCATGCTTCTGTAACTTTTCTGATTGGAGAGAATTTAAAGGACCTATTAGAATTTTATCTTGTACGATTAACTGATTGTTACCATGATATTTCTTCAGGCACATATCTGATCAATAAAGTCTATGTCGGACGACAACAATCAGTGTCAGAGCTGGACGACGTCGCGAAAACCACGTGCAATGACGTCATCTTCAAGTTTACAGCGGCAACGCTAGTGTTTGAATGGTTGTACATTACATTTTCTCTGATTGCGAGAGGTTTTGTAACTCTTTTGTTCCATTTGGTTGTCTTTTTGATAAAAGTTGTTTATAAAAAATTACTAATTATGGCAAATGTCGAAAAAGAGAAAAAATCATAGTCGGTTGGTAAATTTGGAAACACGTGGCAATATATTTGTATCATTATTTGTACCATCAATATGACACATTGTGTCCGGTAATTTCATTTCAATTATCCAGATTTTAAATTTTCATTTCATTATCCTTTGGTTAAGAAGCGATTTTAATCATCTCATTTCACTTTATACTGCCAACATCTTGTTTAACCTCTAAATCAGTTATCTCGCATTCGTTGTTTGTTAACGTTTTGTAGAGTTTTATGTATTCATGTTTCACTTTTTATATTATTTGTTTTCTATGCATAATGATCTTTTTTAGATATACTTTCATTATGTCTATCTGAGAATTGTAAAATTAAATTTTATCATCAAACCAGAAGGCAGCAGGTTTAGTTATAGTTTGTAAGATTCAGATTAAGATAAAGTTTGTATTTGCAAAGCTATCTACCAACTGTAGCTATAGCCATAGATTCAATACGATATATACTCATGGACAAGTCAAAAAACAAGCAGTAAAGCACACGTATAATCAACCTGGCATTAACGGAAGATGACAATGGTCATTATCGAAGTATTTACTAGTGCGTGTAATGGTCCATACAATTGCTTCAAGAGGCAATGTTGGTTACATGTAGGAGAAACGAGTTCTATAGATTTTGTAATTTACTTCCAGTACCATTTGCTTGCATTTGGGAGGGGGGGTCAACCAATGGAAAAGTGGTGGGGGTCCACTTTTGGCGCCCCAATACACGCCCATGCACGACCTTTCGCTACTGACTGCAAGGAACACCGACACGTCCAACTCCTTATCAAAGAAGTTGTTTATCCATAGAACTCATCTAGAATATTGGCTCTTAGTCCGTAACTTTACTCTTGAAATAATTTGTGTATTCTCCCCGCCCATGGTCGATCAAACCACGCCATGGTTTCTACTGGATTACTATGATACATGTTCCTAATTTCTAACGTGGGAGAAATATAAATCATTTTATGATAATTATCCAATTTGTGTTTGGAATAATCAAACAGTGTACAGTGAAGTATACATATACTCAACGTATGGTCAAAAGTAGCTTAAAAGTGTGTTTGAACTGATTGTAATTGATATGATTGAAATGATGTTATGAGGTTTTGATTCACATTTGATAGGAAAGAAAACAGATCACTTTAAGATCGGTTTTTGTTCGAACTTGTTTTCCTAGAAATTAATAACCTTGATTAAATTCTAAATATATAAGACGCTCGTAGTCATTCATTTATTTACATGTATATATAGATATGTATTTTGAGAACTTTAATTATTTTAAACGACTTTAATCAAGTCAATGAAATGTATTTGAAAAATAATATCACGCATTGTAAAACACCCTTCTCTCTTCGGAAAATCAAGTTAAAAATTGAGTGTACATCGTTCGGTAAAGCAATGTGAATAGTTTTTGTCATTCGAAATAATAAAATGTGTTCACAATAAAATAGCCGCCATGCAATTTTTGCTTTATACGCAATACCGTTATTACCACTACGGATAATTGGTTTGTGTAATAAGAAGCTTTACCCTCTAAAGTAAATATAAAAGACATAAACTATGATTATAAATGGGAAATTTGAAAAAATAAAATTTGCAAAAACGTGCAAATGCCCCTTTACTACATCAGTCAGTGAACGATTCATACATAAGCCTTATTAGATGCTTTAGATAATACATATATTCCTATTTACTGAACTCCTATGTTAAACCTGTCATAATGTTAACTGTGATCTTGGTGCTCTTTGACAAGCTGCAATATTGTATGGTATAGTTTGAGATACTATTTTAATATGAATATTGTTTCTTACTCTGTACAAAAATAGCCTTGAACTGCCGTGAATAAACTATTCTGAGATATTTATTCATCAAAAGTTGCAATAAACAGACACTGTCCAGCTGTCGTCGTCGTTGTTGTTGTTGTTGTTGTTGTTGTTGTTGTTGTTGTTGTTGTTGTTGTTGTTGTTGTTGTTGTTGTTGTTGCTGTTGTTGCTGCTGCTGCTGCTGCTGCTGCTGCTGCTGCTGCTGCTGCTCAGTGGGATAACTGTTTCAAACATTAAAGTATTGTCCAAGTGACGTTAGACAATAACTCACTCACGCAAACAGTCAGATATAGAGGTCTAAACGACCTTCCATTTGATACCATTTTTATTAAACGAGTTATTGGTTTGGTATAAAACGAGCGAAATAGATTATTACTCGAGGAAGTGTGTCATATGACGTTTACGAAACCAGTGTGAATTTGAATATTCCCGAGCGAGAGCGAGGGTTATACATACATTTGCACGAGTTTCGTAAAGGTCCAATCTTAATAAATTAAGATCAACAGGTATATTAGGTTATACCTTGTTGATCTAACATCCGCCAATGAATAGTGCTGTCCCGTTGAACTTTGAATTTCGCCACTAAGCCAATCACAAAAGAGGCCTCATCTCGCCTGAGCTTTCTCAAAACTCCAAATATCGTTTTGCCGATGTACGATGAAAGGAGTAATTAACTGTCATTCGGAAAGCACCGATTGACCCAAACTTCGAAAGTCCTGTCAGCAAATAAGGATACATGAAAAATAATAAAAACATTATAAAAAGTGAAGAATAGTATAGCTCAAGAATAATAAGGGAGAAAAAAGTAATGCCACGAGCCAAGTTATTTGATAAACCAACAGAACCCAGTCCATTGTACTTGATGGTCAGCAATCCTCAGCCAAGCCTCTACAATACGGAGTACCACAGGGCTCTGTCCTCGGTCCTGTTCTATTTACTCTATACACCCAGCCTCTATCAGATGTAATTCATGTTCACGAGTGTGACTGCCACAAATACGCGGACGACACAAAGTTATCAAAAAGTGGTCCTCCTGCAGACTTTCAACAAATCAAGACAGGTGTACAAGTATGTGTTACAAGTGTGTTGAACGACTGTTTGTAAGGGGTGATAACTCTTGACTGGAAAGTGAACTTTTCATTTTTAGCTCATCTGGCCTGAAAGGCTCGATGGGCTTACGGCATGGCATGGTGTCCGGCGTCCGTCCGTCCGTCCGTCCGTCTGTAAACTTTTCGCAGTTTCATCTTCTTCTCCAGAACCACTTGGTCTAGGGAGCTGAAAAGTTGTGTGCAGACTCCATGGCTAATGGGGATTCTAAATTGTAGATTAAGTGACCCTGTGACCGCAAATGGGATCACTGGGGTCACAACCCCAAAAACCTATTTTCATCTTCTTCTCCAGTTCCAAATGGTCTAGAGAGCTGAAATGTTGTGTGCAGACTCCTTGGCTAATGGGCATTCTAAATTGTAGATTTCATGACCCCGTGACCTCAAATGTGGCCACATGGGTCACAACCCCAAAAACCTATTTTCATCTTCTTCTCCAGTTCCAAAAGGTCTAGAGAGCTGAAAAGTTGTGTGCAAACTCCTAATGGGCATTCTTAATTGTAGATTTGGTGACCCCGTGACCTCAATTTGGGTCACAGACTTCATGACCTGAAAAGCTATTTCATCTAGAGATTTTATATGCTCTTTAAAGGGAGGTAATTTAAAGGAAACAACAGTAATGAATTAAATCTTCAAGCGTGACTTTATTTGTAGAGGATTTTATCTCTGGCCTCAAAGATAAAATATAAATCAGAGGGGTAAGGACTAAGGACCTTAAAACCTATTTCATCTTCTCCATTTAAAGTGCTTCCTATGTGTTATACCTCTCACCTAGAAGTTGACTTTTGAATTAGTTAATGTATATAAAGCCTGATGAGCTACAGAGCCCATGGCTCTTTTTTTATCTAAGTTTATGGGTTATAGAGCAAATATTGGTTCTTCATAAAACAAATCTCATTACATACAGCCATATAATATCGTTTTCTTTCTTATTAGTAACTAAAAAAATTTTTTTTTAATGTGTTTATTATGGAAGCTTATTAGGGTCACATGAAACAATATTTTTGAAAATATTATCTCCTAATTAGGACTTAGTATCTCCTAATTAGTATTTAGTATCTCCTAATTAGGACTTAGTATCTCCTAATTAGTACTTAATATCTCCTAATTAGGACATAATATCTCCTAATTAGGACTTAATATCTCATAATTAGGAGTAAACCATAGTGCAGTTTTGAGGTTTTATTATGTTTTAAATGTAATTGTAGCAGTGTTAAAATCAGTATTTGTAACCTTCTTTATCGTTAAAGTTAGCACTTGGGCCATTGTTCTCATCCCAGGAATTAGTCCGCATGAAGCCTTCATAGATTTATCAGTAATGCATACTTTAATACATAAGTTTAATATTTGATATAATACGACTATAACATCACTATTACGTCTACAGCTAAACAGATTCAACTGGCATTCTAGAAGTTATACTTGTAATAAAGTACATTTTAAAAAATGGCATTTGACTTCTTTATTAATAGACTTTGACAGACAGATAGATACTGTATTCACTTAAAATCTTTAAATCAAGCATCCGAAATACATAGAGTTTCGTCCATGGAGATTCATCGTGTCTTCATTCCGAATTAGAACTACAGAATCGTATAATAGCGTATAAAGCGGTTCAACAAAAGTAATTCATTTAATAAAATTTTGGACTTTTGAACGTATTTAATGCCTGGCATGCCCTTAATAGAATGTTTGAATCATTTAATCAGAATTCTGAACAGTATAAAACGTTTAAAATGATATTAAAAAGACTGAATCTTCTTATAACGTACAATTTGTTAATGATATTCAGCTTCAACACGATTAGATAAAGCGCAAACTCAAGGAATCACTACAAATACAAATACACACACGCTCTCTAAACAGGGATTGGCTTTCAGATTTTATATATCCCCTTTTATTCATCCCCTCTGCTATCAACTACCTATTTCACACCTGATTAACTATATGCTGGCTTCTCTCTAATCCCGTTGCTGTCCTCCTATCTATCCATACACAAAGGGGGAAAAGAAACGGTACCAAATTTTAATAGAGCCATACAGAAATATTTCTGCCGGATAAAGTCCGTTTTGAATGTCTGTAATGAGGATGTATTTCTTTAAAAGATATTACAAATTTCATTCATTGGAGTATGATACTGTTTAAAGACACATGGGTGCTGATATGGCTATTTAAAGGGATATTCTGGAAATAATGTTTGGTATTTAAGGTAAAACTTTATGGACTAGGGTATATTTTAACTGCGGGATGATGTCGGCATAATGTACCTTCTTGGACCTACATTTGTTACTTTCAGGACGTCATAAAAGAAATAAAAAAGCGCTTTTTGTTTTGACATATGAAAATAAGTTAAGTTGGCTTATGAACCACGGTGAATCTCTATGTATTCATATGATTAATAACATGACAAGAGTCTTCCAAAGTCTGTGAATAAAGAAGTCGTATGCCAATTTTTAAAACAATATTTCAGAAATGACCTGATCAAACCTCAAAACAGTACTTTGATTAAGTCCTAATTAGGAGACATTATGTCCTAATTAGGAGATATTAAGTACTAATTAGAAGATCTTAAGTTCTAATTAGGAGATACTAAGTCCTAATTAGGAGATAATATTTTCAAAAATATTTTTTCATGTGACCCTAATACGCTTCCATAGTTTATCGACATACTGTTTATGAAAAATGAACGGGAAGCTATAAGTCTCAAGCAGTTTTATGGCCAATTGTGACACCAGACATGAATCACATGATTGGTCAAATCGAACTTCCCTCTTTTGCACACGAATGGTCAACGGGACGACGTTTCATACCGGTCACTGTCAGATCGACTGTATATCCATGATATAGGACAGTCGATCTAAATTTATTTAGATTGTCAAAAGTCATATAGCACACTTTCGAGTGTAATAATTTCGTCATTACCCATTCTATTATATTTGATTGCCGTAAATTAATTCAGGAAACGGGCAGCTTCTGTTACGACTGCAAGCTAAAGCGACGTCACAAACAATACGAAATACGGGAAGTTTCTGAAACAATGGTTGCTAGGCAAACGTGATATGTGCTTTTGTGCTCATATCAATAATATTAATTCGGTTATTTTCAAACCATATGGGTAAATAATAGATGTACAATGTATAACACACCTGTGCGATATGACGGTTAGTGCAAGAAGACGGTAACAAGCTCAGCTCCACGGGGAGTTATGTTCTTCACCTACATTAGAATACAATGATGGCTCTTGGGGTGCAAAGCCTTCTTGGTTTTCCACTTAATTTGGCGTAGTTAAACTTAGTTATAGGTTGTAGAAAGAAACCTTGGAAATCTTCAGGATAAACAAACATCATACTTGAAAAGTCAAAGATAGCCAATATAATGTTAAGGAAATATAGGCCTACTGTAGAAAATATGTGAACAGAAAGCATAAGCAGTCGACGTTCTCATTTTTAATCAGATCGAACGTAACACTCGTACCACGTACGTCGATCTGAGTACTACCCCGGAGATGTCATGTGACCTTCACTGTGAAGTTTCACCTTGAATAATGTCAACCAGTCAGAGGCCTTACAAGACATGTCACTGAAAGGGTAATGCTGTGTTTCACACGTCAAGTAAAAGCAGCACGAAGCTTTTCTCGCCTCGTCGGTAATTGGCTGGAGTGAAGGTGGGTTGAAGGTCACCGGAAATGACCTCTATGGTGCAGTGTTCAGATCAGAACCACAGCGAGGTACGAGTGTAAAGTTTGATCTGATTTACATGATATTGATGAAATAGACGATCATGCCTTAAATATATATAACATACTGATATTGTTTGAGAGGCATTCTACAAGTTGATGTAATAGAAAGACAAGAATATTTATTTATTTCACAATGGCGACGTCTCGGTAAAGATCCTTATACCGTTATCAAGCAAAACGGTATAAGGATCTAACCTTGTCTTAATATACTGATAGTCGAGTCATACTTTCTAGTCACTTGTTTACGATATATAATATATGTCCCTTTGGTCCGGGAGATGAGAAGGTCATGTCTTCAAGGTACCAATCCTAGATACTGCCAGGTAGTCTGTATCATCTACACTATCATAACAAAGTTGGCTGTCACTCTCCGATATCTCCGTTATTTCATGCCTTGAAGATAGGCTTCATACAGTTCGTGATATCATGCCTGTAAGTCATCCATTAAAACTCAACTGCCTATACCTTGGGTAAACTTTTTCAAAACATGATAATGATTCAAATTGAGATAGAGGAGAAACCAGTCCACATACGTGGTTACGTAGGTTACCTCTGCGGATAAATGGCGTCAAACTATCACCCTTATTAAAAAAAACTACGCAATATCATCTTGTTTAGAAAATAATCAAAAATGGGTAATATATATCAGGTCTGCATACATGCGTCATTGCCTACGTAGCATGTGTGACATCAGTATACAACCACTACTAAACACAGGCATGTGGGCATTCATACATCGCAGTACACCAATCATATGCGTCTTAACCTCCCACGGTAACCGGTAGATTATCTTTCTTTTCAAACGTAGCGTGAAGTGGGAAATTGACTTCACTTCTTAATAGAGTCACCAAACAAATCTACTGCTGTAGGTAATTACACGGATTATCATCTATCCTGGTCCTGGGATGAAGTCTATTGACACTGGTCTATTAATGTAGTATTTAAATTACGTATAACACTTTGCTGTTATTGCCGGAAGGTTAACAGGTGCTTTCTCTGCATCGTATGGAAATGTTCGAAGTACATGCAAAACAATTGTTAGTGGTTGGCTAGTTCTTTATTCTTATGTTTATGTAACACCTATCGTTCCCTTTCTTATTTGTAGTTGGCTTGTACCCAATCGCTCTAGCGAACCACAGGCGAAGTTTAGGGCAAATAGTCTGCCCAACTGAGATGAAATTACCAGTTCTCTCTGTGTGGGAACTTGAAAGTGAACAGATACCATATATAGTCGTCCTACGTCTATTGCCTATATGTTCGCCCTAGATTACCTACTCTTCTCCAGTCGGCAGTGTAACTGGGTACCCGGTACTGGTAGAGTGGTACGAACCGTCCATGACCTCTTATGATATATATATATATATATATATATATATATATATTTCACAGATAATCCTTTTACGGAGTTCTTTATTATTTTATTAAGAAATGTCAAAATCTTCTCATTAGCAGGGGTTATTCAGAGGACTATTGATTGTTGTCTGAGCGCCTATGGGATGCATTATAAATATTTCTCGAAAGAAATAGAGGTTAATGGTTATGATCACGCTATTTTCTTTGGGCATCTCCTTTTCTTTACATCTCGTATCATATCTTTACACTATATATACTCGGGTTAGAGTAAGTCGGGGCTGCTATCAGTTGCTGTGCAGTTTCCCTCGCCGTTTTGTATTAGCTATAACTTTTTACAAAAAAATGTTTTGAGAACTCATATACACAACTTCTTACTTATACCACTGAGGAATTTTTTACATGTTCACATTCAAGATTAAAGGTCAAGGTCACGAGTTCTGAAATCGCTACAAAAAATCCTTGTAAACACGATAACTTGAAAAATGTTTGTGCTCTTAGGCTCTTATTTTGTGTATATCAACTATAGAGAAAGGCCAAGATTTGAAAAGGTTTTCACTAAAATCTTTCAAAGGTCAAGGTCACAGCAAAGTCATGACTTAAGCATGCTTTTGCGAAAATGTCTTATTTTAACTATGAACACTTTAGGTCCTTGTATGATTGTAATACACAAAGAACAGTGGTCATTGATTGTGTGACCTTGAAGGTCAAATATCAAAGGTCAAAGTCATGACATATTGGTTACGACCATGTTAACCCTTTGATCCAATTTTGAAATCAGAAATAGGTTTTAAGTACAAACTTGTGAAAAGTGACCCCAGTGATTCAACTTGTCAGTAATAACTCCTATAATGAACACATTTTTGTTTTAAAAATTCCAAAGTGATGCCGTGGGGCAGGCGGAACATCGAAAGGCGAGACCCTAAGTTTCGTGGTGTCCCGCAGACGCTCATTTAGTTTTATTTTGAGTTTCGCTTTTTAGCTCATCAGGCTTGAAAGGCCCGATGGGCTTATGGAATGGGATGGCGTTCGTCCATCCGCCCGTCCATCCGTCCGTAAAATAATTGCATTTTCGTCTTCTTCTTCAGAAACAGTGACTCTAGAAAGCTGAAATTGTATTGCATGATCCTTGGACAATGGGGGTTCTCAAATGTAGATTTGGTGACCCTGTGACCCCAAATGTGGGTCACAGGGATCATGACATAAAAACCTATTTTCATGTTCTTTTCCACTGGGGAAAGCTCCAGGAAAGCTGTATTGTCTGTCACTCCTTAGACAATGGTCTAAATTGTAGATTTGGTGACCCTGTGACCCCAAATGTGGGTCACAGAGGTCACAATCTAAAAACCTATTTTCTGCTTGTTAACAATGTATTAATTGAGATAACTAAGATATTCAACCTTAGATAATAAACAAATGACGCCCTGATGAGCAACAGAGCACATGGCTCTATTTTTAATATTATTTTATCAGTATATGCTATGTTTTCAGCATCTTACATCGTGATATTTACATTATCTGGTTAATTCACTAACTTGCGCTGTCCGTAGTTGTTCAGGTTGAACAGTGTACTATAAAACCATAATGCATATTAAGCAATCAGTCGCCATATATAAGTCATAACGTACGGTCATGTGTGTGATATCAGCAGGACATCGCCTAATGGCTTCTGTCTGACCGACGCCTTTCTGACACACTCAATCAAATACACCGACCATGTGATTCTTTGCGCTGGAATATGTTTATATGGATAATCAGCTGTACAGCTGTTATAGAAGGACACTTAGAACATCTTAGAAAAACAGACTAATTTGAATTGTTAGTGTGTGATCTACGCTCTTTTCTACGAAGCTCCAGAAGGGACAATATTTTCACTCATGTCTCTTCTGGAGCTTCGTACCTTTCACTCATCCAGAGCTTATACTTCTATGTTGAAAAGACGTTGGAACTTATAGACAGCCATCGCTTAATCCTGCAAATAACATTACGATTGATATTTTGATCTATGTACATGTATCAAACACTGTAATACATTTGTGGTAATAACACCTAGTCACTTGCGGGATTCGAAACCGCACCCTCGGAGTCAGACACCTCTCGACGGTACAAACAGTTTACCACACGACCACTGGGGCCTCGACAGATCTTCAGTTCATATACAAATCTTCACCAACCACAATTCTGCTTCATAGTATATATCATATATAATTACAGGAGGGTAGTTTTGTGATTATTGACATTAATGACGAAATATAGCATTTATCACTGCTGAAGTATTCCTCGTCAGAAGGAGAAGCCATCAAGCATTCTCCAAACCTCCCTCAGTATCATTCTCACACATAAACTCAACTTTACAGAATAGCTGATATCACATGAGTTTAAAATAGATACCAGGTGACGTGTATCGTCATATTCAATAAGGAAGATGTTCAAGTGATCACTGAAAATCTTCATCCACAGTCCCATCTGACATTCACCAGAGCAAGACAGCAATCACCGTGAATCACGGACCATGACGGGTCGTCTCGGTTGGTTGAGTAGCGAGGAGGCGTGATCCACACAGATAGCTGTTGTATAGAAGACGACAGCTCACAGTGTACTGGGTGGGGCACTCGGGACGAACGTGTCTCGCGGAGTGTTTGTATATATAAATATACGTATATAGTGTAGCAGATGCAGGTGCCCCTTTGAGGACTAATGGGTCCCTTGATTCACAGGTGGGGGTAAGTAAAACGGTTATTTCTCTCGTAAAACAAGATTTCAATGAAATCGTGTCGATATTTAAAGTCGTCAGGTTTAATGTTGTGTTTATGGCCTGTATTACGCCCGAACGTAGGAGAGAAGAGGTCGTGTTGTGTTTTGAGAAACATATTGGTCCGTGTACATGTTTTATTCTGTTAAGTTTGAATATGGCGATTCGAACAAGAATGTGAGTACAGTTTCAATGTTTTCAATGTTTTAGTAAGTCTAAACAGGTACCGCTGAACACGTTTGTAATACACAAAAGCCCACCTAAACAAACTGAACACTACACAAATGTAAACATGAACAAGCTACAGCACTGAAGGCACTTCCATGCAAAGTCACCGAAGAAAACCTGAATATTGAAAACGTCACCATGGGTCAACATGTGTCACCAAATGATACCAGCTGTATTCTTAAAATATCAATGCTCAGTGTATCTATACGAATCAATGCTCAGTGTATCTTCACAAATCAATGCTCAGTGTATCTATACGAATCAATGATCAGTGTATCTATACGAATCAATGCTCAGTGTATCTATACGAATCAAGCTGGTGGTGAATTGTTCACCAAGTTATTGTTGCGTGTCCTATATAAAGACGGGTGTGTATTCAATTTGAATGTAAGCCTTGTGTATCACAAATCTTATGTCTGTACTCCTACGAACTACATATATTACTCTATAACTATATATACAGATTTTAAAGATGTGTAATTGGCTTAATTATTTTTTTAATGTGGAAATTTCATCTCCATTTTGCTAATGTTTTGAAGTGTATTTGCAAAATTTTGATGAGATGCATATCCGCCCAACCTCATTTGGAGAAATATGTATCTCTTTATCTTCTAAGTCAGAGAATTTGCTGTTTATTTTGCTTGATTTATATATAAGATGTTTTTTGACTTTCAAAGATATTTAATCTAGGCTAGCTTTCCCGGGGTATGTCCAAAGATTAGAGTAGATGAAATACACAAGAGGGTCCTCGGGACAGACGTTATATTGTGGTATCTTAAAAATCAAGTCGCGACTCTGTCTTGTCATGATCACTTCAATCACTTTACGTTATTCAAAACCACAGTCATGATTTCCCTATCTTCCCATCTTATAGAACATACACGTGCGTGACGCTAACAATGCTATCGCTGCTGCATAGTGCGTGTAAATACAGTCCTCTATTGAACTAGATCTTTGGCATCGTATAAAGTATGGTGGACCGGGCGACTTTCAATTCTAGCGATTTGATTACGCATTCACATACATGTATATCTCATGAAAGTGATTTTTCTACTCGACTATCCACCTCCTTTATCCCTTATCTCTTATCCCTTATCTCTTATCCCCTATCTCTTATCCCTTATCTCACGACACATGTTTTCTTACTTGACTGACCTTATTTATCCC